>JAKOGI010000163.1:0-555000 GCA_029747015.1 Carnegiea gigantea | reverse complement strand
CAATGGCAGTACAAATATGACATGCAAAAGATGTACCAGGAAAAAAAAATCCTTCGACCAGGTTATGTGAGTTTACATGCATATATATTTTGCAGCATATAATGAAAATGTTAAGGAAATCTACTACTAATCTTTTTATTCCTCATATCATGTCATGAGGAACAGTCAAGCCAAAAAAAGGGAAAAGTTCCATCTATCTATGAATGAACCAATAATCAAACAACCAATTTCAACTTACCCTGCTCCAAGAAGCAAAAATCCAACAACCAATTTTGGCAATTGTGTCTTTGCAGAGTCCATAAAACCACGGAACATAGCGGCGGGAGTGAATTCTTCACCATATCCTGCAAACGAAAAGAATGATGCAGAAAAGAAGCGAGATGATTTCTTGACTGATGCCTTTTGGGTATTAGAAGGTGCATTGTCACGGGCTACATCCTTTTGCATTTCTGCCTTCTTAGCTGGTAATGCATTTTTTACTTTTTCTAGTTCCAAATCAGTATCTCTACTCGCTTCAATACCAAATTTCCCATTTTCCTTATCACTATGATCATCAGATGGAGCAGATACATCCAAACTCTGGCTTACTATATCAGACGTGTTGTCCAATAATGGTTTGGAGGCTGAAGAAGCGCCTTCAATAATCAAATCATTTTCACTTTCAAAGCCATCAGCACCCAGATTTCCTTGGCTCAACAACTCTTCCTGATGAGGCACATCTTCATTCGCAAATGGCCCACTTTGTTGCTCTGTGGAATCTGTGATATCAGTCTGATAACTGGAGAGAAGCTTTTCAGCTCGCTGCAGGGCAATCTCTGCATCGTTCACCCGCTGTGCAGCCTCGAGCTCCAAAGCAACAGCCTGTTCTGCCAAAAGCATTATATTAGTGACATCCTCTTCTGCTTTCAAAGCATTCTTCTGTGCCTGTTCGGCAGCTTCATTCAATCTATCCACCTCTTTTTGTAACTGTTCTTTCCTGTGCTGTAGCTGTACTAGCTCTGCTTCACAACTTTCCAAGGTTGATTTGCATTTCTTCACCTCCTCCTGAGCAACCAGAAGGGCTTCCTCCTCTTGCCTGAGCAGGTTCGCAACTTCCTCTTCACCTTCATTTTCTGAGTCACCCTGCATTGAGCCTTCTGGGTTAACATTCGTGGTTCTGACAGCCTCCACAGATTCCAGGGCCACTTGAAACCTTGCCTCTGCCAAAGAAAGAGCCATGGTTGCTTTCTTAAAAGCTTCCTTGGCATTTACTTCTTGGTTGACTAGCTCTTTGATCATTGTAAGTGTCTCATCCACATCAGTCCTGGCATTTTCCGCCTCATCTTTTAAGGCAATGGCAGTTTCTGATATCTTCTGTGCCTTCTCTTCGAACATCGTACTATTTAACCTCGCAACCTCCAAATCCCTACGTGCCCTCTGCAATAAGTCCCTTAATTCATCTACATTAGGCCCCTCCTCAGCCTCTTTCTCATCTCCTACAGAACCATTCGACCCCGAAATGGAACTATCATCTTCCCTTACACTCTGTTCACCAGTATCCTGCCCTACCTCTACATTTTGACCATTTCCATCAATGAAAACCACCGCATCACTGCTTTGACACTGAGCTACCCCTACTAAACCCAAAATTTCAGTATCATCTTCAAAAACACCAACCCTCGGTTTTGCCCCCCACATATGACAATTAGAAACCCTACCAAATGGTAACTTGGAGAGGCAACCAATACGAGCATTTCCAATCATCCTGGCATTTTTGGACAAACACATTCTCGAGACTGACCTTGAAGCACGCACGTACTTGTACCCAAGCCCACTGATTCTAGACCCCAATTTTGAATGCAAAAATTCAGATGTCCGGAAACCTTTACACTCAACTCCATGAATCAAATTCGATTGTTTGAAACTACAAGCAATGTCCATCTCATACAATCAGAAAACGCCGTCAAAAACAGCAGCACTCGAGCAACGAAGACCTATCGTTTACCAAAACACGAAATCCAGTGAACACGAAACTTCCGGAGGCAAATTTATCAACCATTACAAGTATGCAGCTCGACTAATACTTGATAACAAGTTCATACAACATCAAAGTCAATGCAAGCAATGAAACCCTAGAAATGAAAAGGACGCGATAAATTCAACAATAACTAGTGTGCGAAGAGAGAGAAAGAGAAAGGAGTGCGTACCGATCACATGAGCAGATGAAGCGAAGCGGGAAGGCGGAAAGCTGAGAAGCTTCTTCAATGGCGGAATTTGGAAACAGTTACAGCGCAGAAAATGACACAAATGACAATCAAAAGAAAAATCTGTGGCAACCTCAATTTTGAATGAAAATTGAAATAACATTTGTTTCACGGCTTTTGTTTTCCATCTTTTTCAGAAAATCTTGAGGTTTGGCCCTTGCAGCTCCCTCTTGACCAACAACTTCCAGCTCGTGTTGAAAAGAGCATATGCTGAAGTGATATTTCATTATTGATTAATATTGTTTTCGAGCCATTGCTTGGTTAAAAGTTAAAATTAAAAAATTATCTAGGAGTCGCCAAGAATATTTAAATCAACTAGTTTATTCAAATTGTAAGAAATTAAAATTAATTCATAATTTACTAATTTGGATTGATCCTTTTTTGTTTTGGGGTGTGAGAAGTAAAATATAAACTAGTCATATCATTAATAGTATTATTTGCCTTGTGAAACAACGTTTAATATTCGCCATCACTCGTTATTATGAATGAGAGAAGAACATTACTATATAATGAAACAATTGACTTGATTCATCTTGCGAGCTGCCAAATTAATTGAATGGTCACATGTGAGCCTAATTAAATTTTAAATTGAGACTCATCTAATATCAGGCCTGAGCAATGGACTGGGCGTTCATTGGCATAAATGGACGGGTCTTAAAAAAAAGATAGAAACCCATATAAAATTTTAGTTGGACCGGGCCTTAAAGGGGCTGCCCATTAATTAGCCATAACGGGTTGAGATCGAGCCGGGATGCGGGCCATTTCTATGGTACCCGAAATGGTAGAAAATCTGCCTACCTGAGTCTCCTCTTTCGTTCGCTCTCTCTCTCTCTCAACCTAAACCCTGGTCACTCAGTGGTAGCGAAAATGCAGATCGAATGTCATCATCCATTGCTAGGTAATCTTCAGAAGGTTGAAGCCTGAATCCTCATCTCTCCTCTTTGCCTTTCTCACCCCTCTGTCCTTCCAGGTACTTCTTATTTCTCCTTCTCTCTCCTCTTTCTTGGTGCTCATTCTCGTTCTCTTTCCCTGTCTTTTGGGTGTAGAGGATCTTCAACTGCACATAATTTAGAAATTGGCAATACAGGTAGCCAAAAAATGAACTTTTTAAATCTGGGTTTTCTCCATATTCTCTATGGGCATTTCATTTTCGGACTGAGAAGTTGTTATGTATTCCAACCCCGGTTGAATTCAAAGTGAGACGCAAGGCTGTTTTGGCAGTTTTTGATTCCTGTCTGTGTTTTTGTTGTGTTCTTATCTGCATATTGAGTTACAATAAGTGTTATTAGTTGCTTTTGGGAGTGACTTTTGCTGCCATTTTATGAACTTGTGATTCATTATATTTGTGGTTGCTTTGGCCTGTGTACATCTTCACTTGCAGTTCTTGTTTTGAGACTAAAGCACTCCAATTCTTCCATTGTTCAGAAAGTCCAGACCTGTGCTGCTACTTACTGCATTGCATATTATGCCACTGTCTTAGATTCCATGCAAGTGTCTAGCATTTTGGCCTATACTGATCATCAGAAAGAGAGGGGTTTTCCAAGGTGTGCGTTTGGGGAAGAGTCCACTTCTTGCAAGTTTAGCCTTGTGTGCTGCAATACAGCCTAGGTACCTTTTAATTGGACATCTATTTAGTTTGTAATTTGTTTAGAGCATAGTCAGAGCTAGCAACCTGTTCCTTTTCCTATTGGGGCGGTTAGGTTTGACGAAATGCTTGTCCTTCACTTGGTGCAAAATTTGATCAGTCACACACGTTTCCCCTGTATGTTTATTCTTTGAAGTGTGGACGACTTAAATTTATTGGGGCATCTTCTAAATTGGATTCCCTGCAAGTTTGGATTCTTTGCATTTGGTGGATGAATGACATCTCATTGTCAATGAATTCTAAATTCCATTTTTTTGTGCAATTCTTTTACCACTTGTTGTCAATTATCTCATTGACCTCTCAAAAAATTGACTGTCGAATAGTGAACTATAACATTGCAATTCTTCCTGTAATTATAAGAGATCCAAATCTAGTGCATGCATGGTCTCTTCTTCCTTTGATTATTCGAACTGATGCGCATCTTGTACACCTACTCAAGTTTTCTGGATATTCGAATTGATACCATTCATTGTGCTTATTTGTTGAGGAAGCGATATGGAAAGTGAAGTGACAACCTCTTCAGTGCAACCAGAAGATGGATATAGTGAGTATACCATTCAACAACGTAAAAGGAAGAAGAGGTCTAAAGTGTGGAGGGAGCTTGAAGAAGGCAAGAATGCACAAGGTGAGCAAATAGCAACTTGTAAGCATTGTACAGTAGTAATGATCGCTAATCCTAATAGTGACACTTCTCACTTGAAGCGTCACTCCTATAAATGTCCACAATGACCTAGTGATTTTGAAATTGGGGAGTTGGGTGTTGATGATTGTAAGGACTTTGTGTTTAACATGAATGACCTTCGAAAAGATATTGTGCTTTATGTCATAGAAGGAGCTTATTCGTTTGCAACTGTTGAAGAAAAGTGTTTTAGACGGATGATGTTTAAGGCTGATCCGAACTTTATGCCATTTAGTCGTTCAACAGCTAAGAGAGAATTTTTATCCAGGGGGATAGAGATAAGGTCAAGGATATGCTATTGAAAGTTCCGGGTAGGATTTGTTTGACAACTAATAATTGGAAGTCTAATCACACCTATCAGCACTAGATTTGCATCACAACTCATTTTGTGGATAGTGCTTGGAAGTTGCATAAAAAGATCCTTAGGTTTAGGGCGTTGACACCACCTTATGATGGTGAAACTGTTGCGAATGAAGTGATTATGTTCCTTACTCAGTGGAACATTGAAAATAAGATACTTACTATCACTGTGGATAATGCTAAGTATAATGATGTGATGGTCTCTAATCTAAAAAAGCGTCTTATTTTAAGGAATGGATTGGTTAGTAGTGGTGCTTTCTTTCATGTTCGATGTTGTGCACATATTTTGAATCATATTGTGCAAGATGGTTTGCAATTGATTGGAGACATTTTGAAAAAGATTCGAAATTTGGTGAAGTTGATAACCAAATCTTCTCAAAGAAGTAAAGATTTCTATGAAATTGCTGAAAAAATCTTTCATTTGAATGTGAGAAGAAAACTGAATTTGGACATGCAAGTCCGTTGGAATTCCACTTATAAGATGGTGGATAATGTTATTTATTATAAGAATGCGTTTGTTTATTTGGGGTCTACTAATTCACCATTGAAACTCTATGTGCCCGTGGAAGAAGAGTGGGAAAAAGTAACTGTTATACATAAATTTTTAAAGTTATTTTATGAAGTGACTTGTATGCTTAGTGCTGTCAAGACCCCGACTTCGAATTTATATTTTAAGGGTGCATGGATGGTCCATTGTCGTTTACTCGAGGCCACTCGGGGTGCTTATGAATTTTTAACAGACATGGAAAATAGGATGCTTGGGAAGTTTGACAAGCATTAGTCTGAGTAAAACCTATATTTTATCGTGTGCTGTAATTCTTGATCCTAAATGCAAGGTTAAATTTGTTGAGTATTATTTTAGTAAATTGTTTGCCCCTGATGAAGCCATGGAACGGGTGGATAATGTATTGAGTACTTTGCGTTCCCTATATGATGAGTACAAGTTATATTCTACCTTGACTTCACCAATTGTCAGCTTATCTACTATTGTAAGTGGTTCTAGGGATGATTATTTTGATGATTTGAAGCAAATGTCTTGCCTACACAAGTCCAAGAGAACTCACAACTCCTCCTCAATGCTCACAAGCTTCATCAAAGGGGACTTGATCCTTGTACCAACTTAGAACTTCAATTCCACACTCATCCTAAACCTTTGGAACCTATTACTCTTCTATTTTGGAAAGGACAAGGGACCTTCTAAGGAGTTTGGTTCATCAAAGCAAATTAAGCCCAAGTTTTAACCCGGTTTTGTGGGCCTGATTACCCAAACTTAGTATGGGATCAAAGTGCTGAAAATCCACTTTTTGGGAACCTTTTTATTTCAGCTAAAAGAGCACAAAGAGAATTCTAAGGTAAGGCTTGTGATCATAGGTCAAGAGGAGTCCTTTTCCCCTATGCTGCAATTTCTGCCCCAGCCTGCATAAGCTGCACTCTCTGCCCCATATCTCCCAAATAACAATTCCAATCTGCATACCTCTTGAGCCACGTGAAAGCTAACTTCCTAGGCTTTCTAGGAAGGTCTATTTCATCAGATTTGGCCCAGGGAACTAGGAGATATGGCTGCTCAAAGTTGACCTTGGTAAACTGAAAATTTTTAACAAAAGTAGAGGGCACTCTTTAGCTTCTAATTTATTGCTTTTTGGTTCCCCATGCTTTATGGGTTTTGAGAGTCCTTTTGGCTGCCTTCTCTTATGTTGTCAAAGACTCCCTTATATAAGGGAGGCCTTAGTTTGTAAGTTTTCAGATTTGGATATACATGCATTGCTAGTTTGAGCTTTCTCTCTCTTAAATCTTGAGTTCTCTTTATCCTTTTCAAAGGTGGTGAGTTCTTGAGTGGAATCCTTTATAGAGTTTGTGGGTGGCATAGCCTTTAAACAAATTCTTGGTGGGTCCTTAGGCTTGATTAGTGGCATAACCTTTAAATCAAGTCATATCTTTCTTCCAAGGGGAAAATTGTAATCAAACTCAAGTAATTCACTCCCATCCCATTAGCCCACGCTCCATTTGGTATCAGAGCAAATCCAGGTTGGTGTTCTTGAGTTTATATCGCATTCCCCTACTTTGGTTTCATCCTTGTCAAATTTTCCTTCACTTTGCTGTGAAAATCATAGTGAATCATCACCTCTCTTTACCTTGAACTCTTGACTACCTCCTTAAGTTCACAAGCCTTATTCCACACCTCCATTCCCTACAAATTGCCTCATTTACCTCTCAAAGAACCCCAAAAAAAAAAAAACAGCCAAACACGAACCCCCACCAAAACCCCCCCACAAAAGCAAATTTCGCAAAACCGTGCAGCCGGCCAGAATAGTGGCACGGTCACCCCGTGCGGTGAAGCACGATCGTGCCACCCCAGATCCTGCCCCAGAAGTTCAGCACGGTCCCCCCGTGCTCCCTTGCACGACCGTGTCACCGCCTTCCTCAGTCAAACTTCCCACCGTGCACCCTAGCACGCCCGTGTCCTATCCTACTCCTATCCTCTCTTCTACGCCTTTCCCCTTTCACCATGTCTAATGAAGAAGATACCCCCACCCATCCTATTCAACCGGCAAGAGTACCAAGGGGCATGAACCTAGAAGAAACGCATGCAATGAGGCACGACAATGCCATTCTAGCCTTACAACAAAGCATGAGACGAATTAGTAGGCAACTTGAGCAACTTACCACCCAATTTTTGGCCCTCCAAAGAGGCCAAAGACCGCAAGAGCCGAGTGATGGTGGGGATGAACAAGACTTCTCTAGTGACTCAAGCATGGGAAGTAATCCAAGAAGGGAAGGAAGAAGACCTCCTATGGATGAATTTAGGGACATCAAAGTGGAGCCCCCGGAGTTCAATGGCAACTTGAACCCCGATGAATACCTTGAATGGGTCCACGCCTTGGACCGAATCTTTGAAGCCAAGGGTTATAATGATGAAAGGAGTTTCAAGGTTGCTAGCCTTAAACTCACAAGGTATGCCTCCTTGTGGTTTGAAAACATCAAAAAGCAAAGGGCTAGAGAGGGCAAAAGAAAGATCAATTCATGGGGAAAACTTAAAACTCTCATGAACAAGAGGTTCCTTCCGGAAAGCTACAAGCAAGACCTTTACAACCGGCTCTTCTCACTCAAACAAAACAACATGAGTGTGGGTGAGTACATGAGGGAATTTGAGCAACTCCTTTTAAGAGGAAGCATCCATGAACCCCAAGAGCAAACCGTGGCTAGGTTTCTCAATGGGTTAAACCCTCTTATTGCAAGAAAGGTGGAACTTCAACCCTACTTCACCTTGGATGATGTTTTCAAGCTAGCTCTCAAGGTTGAAAAGAGAAAGAAAGAAAAGAGAGTTTTTACTAAACCCCTTCCAAGGGAGCAAGTAAGTTCAAAGCCCCCATTTAAGCCCTTCATTCCTACTAAACCCGAAGGTACCTCACGGGTTGACAAGGGCAAGACTGTGGCACTCCCTACACCTAAGGAATTGCCTAAGAAACTTGAGGGCAAGAAGTGTTTTAAATGTCAAGGGTATGGGCACTTCCAATATGATTGCCCCAACCGAAGAGCTATGACCATACAAGAAGTTGAAGAAGTAGATGCCCTATTGATGGAGGCGCAAGAGGAAGCTCTTGAGGAAGAATCGGACTCCATACAAGAAGAGACTCAACTTGAGGCCGATGAGGGAGAGTTACTTGTCTTAAGAAGGGGTCTACACACCCAAGACACTCCTTATGACAAGGCTCAAAGAGACATGATCTTTCACTCCCGGTGCACCATACAAGATAAAGTTTGCAACTTGATTATTGATGGGGGAAGTTGCACCAATGTGGCCTCTACCACACTTATTGAGAAACTTGGCATTCCTACTATCTCACATCCCAAGCCTTACTCTCTCAAATGGCTCAATGATGGTGGTGACATTAAAGTATCAAAACAAGCACTCATCTCTTTTTCAATTGGTAAAAAGTATAGAGATAATGTGCTTTGTGATGTGGTACCCATGAGTGCATGCCATATACTTTTGGGTCGACCTTGGCAATTTGATAGACATGTCATGCATGATGGTTTTAAGAATACATACTCATTGATCATTGACAAGGAAAAGATTGTTTTAAACCCGTTACCTCCAAACCAAGTCCACAAATCTAAACCCGGGGTGGGAAGAGAGAAAAAGAGAGACCTTCTCATGATGAGTGAAACACGGGTTGAGAGAGCTTTAAGCAAGGGTAAGCAAGTTCTAGCTTTACTCATGCTTGAAAGCAACAATGGTGAGGAAGTGACTCCTTTACATCCCAAGATCATTCCCCTCATCTCACAATACAAAGATGTTTTCCCACAAGATTTACCCCCCGGCCTCCCTCCAATCTGAGGCATTGAGCATCAAATTGACCTCATTCCCGGTGCTCCACTTCCAAACAAAGCGGCCTATAGATGTAACCCTCAAGAGACCAAAAGCTTCAAAGGCAAGTTGATGAGTTATTGGCTAGAGGTTATGTGAGGGAGAGCATGAGTCCTTGCTCGGTTCCAGCATTATTGGTCCCCAAGAAGGATGGCTCATACCGCATGTGTGTAGATAGTAGAGCCATCAACAACATTACTATCAAGTATAGGTATCCCATACCTAGGCTTGATGACATGCTTGATGAACTTCATGGCTCCTCCATCTTCTCCAAGATTGATCTAAGGAGTGGATATCACCAAATCCGCATGAGGGAAGGAGATGAGTGGAAAACGGCATTCAAGACCAAGGGTGGGCTTTATGAGTGGTTAGTGATGCCCTTTGGCCTCTCTAATGCCCCTAGCACTTTCATGAGGCTGATGAATGAGGTCTTGAGGCCTTTCCTTGGCAAATTTATAGTGGTCTATTTTGATGATATCCTTATATATTCAAAGAATCAAGAAGATCATCTACATCACTTGGAAGAAGTATTCAAGGTTCTAAGAGCTCAAAGGCTCTTTGGCAAGCTAGAAAAATGTGAGTTCTTTGCACCCCAAGTCACATTTTTGGGGTATGTTGTTTCTTGTGATGGCATCTCCATGGACCAAGGCAAAGTGGAAGCTATCAAGTCATGGCCAACTCCCACCACCATCACAGAAGTTAGGAGTTTTCATGGCTTGGCATCCTTCTATAGGAGATTCATCAAGGGGTTTAGCACCCTCATGGCCCCCATCACCGAATGCATGAAGAAAGGAACATTTGAGTGGACAAAGGCCGCCCATGTTGCCTTTGAGAAACTCAAGTCCAAGTTATGTGAGGCCCCGGTATTAGCTCTTCCCGACTTCAACAAGCTCTTCGAAGTTGATTGTGATGCAAGTGGAGTTGGCATAGGGGCTGTCCTTATGCAAGATCTACGCCCAATTGCCTATTTTAGTGAGAAGCTCAATGGATCAAGGAGGAATTATTCAACATATGACAAGGAATTCTACGCATTGGTGAGGACCCTTGATCATTGGTCTCATTACTTAAGGCCAAAACAATTCGTGCTCCATTCGGACCATGAGGCTTTGAAGTATTTAAATGGCCAACACAAACTCAATCCAAGGCATGCTAAATGGGTTGAATTCTTGCAAAGCTTCTCATTTGTGGCCAAACATAAGAAGGGGAGTATCAATGTGGTTGCGGATGCTCTTTCAAGGCGGCATTCTCTACTAGCCGTGATGGAAGCACGGGTCCTTGGCTTCCAATTCATCCGTGACTACTACCAAGAAGATGATGATTTCAAACCCTACCTTGTCGAACAAGAGAGCAACAAGCATGGCCCTTATACGCTTCAAGAAGGCTTCTTATTCAAAGGCAACAAGCTATGCATTCCAAAGGGTCCAATCCGAAAGCTTCTTGTCAAGGAAGTTCATGGAGGCGGCCTAGCCGGTCATTTTGGGATCAACAAGACCATTGATATGCTCAAGGAACATTTTTATTGGCCAAGAATGGGAGGGGATGTTCATGAGGTGACTTCCAAGTGTTCTATTTGTCAACAAGCTAAGAGTCAATTCCACCAAGGGTTGTACACTCCTTTACCTATTCCTAATGGTCCATGGGAGGATGTGAGCATGGACTTCATAGTTGCTCTCCCAAGAACTCAAAGAGGCAAGGATTCTATTATGGTAGTGGTGGACCGTTTCTCAAAGATGGCTCACTTCATCCCATGTGAAAAGACCGATGACGCATCTCACATAGCTCACCTCTACTTCAAAGAAGTTGTTAAGCTTCATGGCATTCCTAAGAGCATTGTGTCGGATCGGGATACAAAGTTTCTTAGCCACTTTTGGAGATGCTTATGGAAGCTCCTTGGTACTAAGCTCTTGTATAGTACTTCCCACCATCCTCAAACCGATGGCCAAACCGAAGTCACCAACAAAACTCTTGCTACTTTGCTTAGAAGTTTGGTGCGCAAAAACATTAAGGAGTGGGATCTCAAGCTTCCCCATGCTGAATTTGCATACAACCGCACTCCTAGTTTTGCTACGGCACACTCTCCCTTCGAATCATGCTATGGGATCAATCCTCTAACTCCCCTAGAACTCATACCTCTTCCACTTGAGTCTAGAGTGAGCTATGAGGCCGAGGAGAGGGCCAAAGAGATGAAGAAACTTCACCAAGAAATTCGGGCCAAGATTGAGAAGACAAATGAGATGTATAAAGCTAGAGCCAACAAGCACCGCAAAGCCATCACCTTCAAACCCGGGGATTTGGTATGGATACATTTGAGAAAGGAGAGGTTTCCCTCTAGAAGAAAGAACAAGCTCATGCCAAGGAGTGATGGCCCATTTAAGGTCCTTGAAAGGGTCAATGATAATGCTTACAAGTTAGAGCTACCCGAGAATATGGGTGTATCATCTACCTTCAATGTGGGTGATCTCACACCCTATCTTGAGGATGAAGAAGAAGGTGTTGATTTGAGGGCAAATCACATTCAAGAAGGGGAGGATGAAGCAAATGTCTTGCCTACACAAGTCCAAGAGAACTCACAACTCCTCCTCAATGCTCACAAACTTCATCAAAGGGGACTTGATCCTTGTACCAACTTAGAACTTCAATTCCACACTCATCCTAAACCTTTGGAACCTATTACTCTTCTATTTTGGAAAGGACAAGGGACCTTCTAAGGAGTTTGGTTCATCAAAGCAAATTAAGCCCAAGTTTTAACCCGGTTTTGTGGGCCTGATTACCCAAACTTAGTATGGGATCAAAGTGCTGAAAATCCACTTTTTGGGAACCTTTTTATTTCAGCTAAAAGAGCACAAAGAGAATTCTAAGGTAAGGCTTGTGATCATAGGTCAAGAGGAGTCCTTTTCCCCTATGCTGCAATTTCTGCCCCAGCCTGCATAAGCTGCACTCTCTGCCCCATATCTCCCAAATAACAATTCCAATCTGCATACCTCTTGAGCCACGTGAAAGCTAACTTCCTAGGCTTTCTAGGAAGGTCTATTTCATCAGATTTGGCCCAGGGAACTAGGAGATATGGCTGCTCAAAGTTGACCTTGGTAAACTGAAAATTTTTAACAAAAGTAGAGGGCACTCTTTAGCTTCTAATTTATTGCTTTTGGTTCCCCATGCTTTATGGGTTTTGAGAGTCCTTTTGGCTGCCTTCTCTTATGTTGTCAAAGACTCCCTTATATAAGGGAGGCCTTAGTTTGTAAGTTTTCAGATTTGGATATACATGCATTGCTAGTTTGAGCTTTCTCTCTCTTAAATCTTGAGTTCTCTTTATCCTTTTCAAAGGTGGTGAGTTCTTGAGTGGAATCCTTTATAGAGTTTGTGGGTGGCATAGCCTTTAAACAAATTCTTGGTGGGTCCTTAGGCTTGATTAGTGGCATAACCTTTAAATCAAGTCATATCTTTCTTCCAAGGGGAAAATTGTAATCAAACTCAAGTAATTCACTCCCATCCCATTAGCCCACGCTCCATGATTATAATAGTTTTAGTGGTAGAAGATTTAGACCACAAGCAGGGAGATCGCAACTTGACTTGTACTTGGAGGAACCGACCCTTGAGTTGAATATACAGTTAGATATTTGGGAGTTTTGGCATGGAAGTTCAATGAGATACTCGGAACTTTCTATAATGGCACGAGACTTGTTGACTATCCCAATTAGTACTGTAGCCTCAGAGTCTGCATTTAGTCTTGGTGGCAAAACCATCTTCCCTACTTGTAGTGCATTGAAACCAAAGACCGTACAAGCATTGGTGTGTTTGTAAGATTGGAGACGTGCAGACTATGATACTTCTTTAGTGGTCGATAATGATTATAATTCAGACGAGGAAGGAGCGTATGAGGATGAGGAGGACAATACAAGTCTTTTCTTTTAGGTAATTAGTTCTTTTAATTATTATAATAGATTATACTTACTAGATTATACTTGTGAGCAACACTTACATGATGCTAATATTTTCAAATGAAAATCAAGTGCAGGACTTTCTACTTCATGGATTCGTGAACAAATTTGGACTTTATCACTTGGTGGAATTGGTTTCAGAAATTATCTTTAATTTGGAACGGCTATGTGGTGTACTTTGAATTTTAGCTTATTGTAATCGGGATTACCTTGGTTATGTATTTTCTAACTTTAAATTTGGGCCGGTTTAATTTGGTTGGAAAATTACAAGGATATCAGTTGGTAAATTAACTTACCAAAAACTTAGGTGATAATGGGCGCGTCATGGACGGGCCGGGTTCATTTGGCCCATAATCCAGTTCGGCCCATTAACAAATATGTTGGGCCGGCCCGACCCATTTGGTCAATAGACTGGCCCGGTCTGGCCCGGTCCAGTCCGTTGCCCACCCCTATTCAATATGCATTCTATAGTCATACTTGCTAATATTAAAAAGATATGATATTTTTTTTAGGTATATATTAATTACAGTAATGTTTTTTTTTGGGTGTGAAATTTATTGTAGTAATTGAATTAACTTGTACTCGCATCTTGGAACAAAAATCTAAATTAATTTAATAGTAGTTTCTTCTTAAAATCTAACTTATTTAACTTGTTTAAAACTATTTCTTCCAAATTCAACTAAATTATATTTCACAGCTTGACACGAATTTTTTAAAAATTCGTAAATTGTATGTCCAACTTCCCCATGAATGAAGTAGCACAATCCTACCATTTAGAGGTGAGACATATGCCTGGTCGTTGAACTGCGGGTCAACAGGTCAACGCAGTTCAACAGGTCGAAACTTGTTGAGCCGCACTACCCATTTTAGTAGGTGGGATGAGGCGGGACCATGGTTGGAACCAAGTGAGCTGCGAGTTGAACGGGTTAACCATTATAATTACATTATAATATTATTAAAATTCGTTTAAGTTAAAACACACCCGCACCACAAGATAAAATGGGGGCCACACCGTAACCTGTTCAATGCAGGCCTGCACCGGATTTGATGCAGGGTGAGTACGGATAGGCTTGAATTGAATCAGCCCAAGTCTCAACTCTACTATCGTTACGGCCCAATGGAAGCTCATGAAGGAGGCTTTGGCCCAAAAGTATTTAAAATTCTCAATCATTTTCTCAATATTTTGAGCAACTGTTTGCCGGCTAAATTTGAATTTCTTACATTGTAATGCTTCCGTTGTACTTAATTTTTCTTATAATTTTTTATTTGTCTTTAAGGAATTAAATAATGAAAGTCAAGAAAATAATTTGAAATGTGTCATGGTCAAATGTGCATTGAGGATCTGACAATATAGCGCTCACTAAAATCCCTAATTTAGATGAAATCAAAGATGTTCTGCGTACCATTGATTCTAATAAAACACAATGACATTATGGATTCGGAGTAGGATTCTTCAAGAATTATTGGCATATTATCAAACATGATATTTTTAACTTCATTATAGAGTTTTTTACAAGTGAAAAATTTCTGAAAGAGGTCAATCGCACCTTTATTGCCCTTATTTCGAAGATTAATAATCAATCTTATACCTACCAGTTTAGACCTATCAGCATCTGCTCGACCATTTATAAAATTATTTTCAAAAATTTGGTTAATAGATTAAGACCTCTACTCGATAAGCTGATCTCTCATTTCTACAACAACAATATGAACAACTCTCAGTGTGAGTCCGACTTTTGCGGGATCTGGAGAAATCCATATATAGCAATCTTATCCTTACGCATATGACTACTTGTAGACCGTTTCTAATATACCCACATAAAAAGTTATAAAAGATATTTAGAAGTTGAAAATCATGTAAAAAACTAATTTAGCAAACACAAAGCCGAATTACTTAAAATAACATAAATTAACATGAACAACAGATAAGGGATAAGAGTTTTACGTACCCTAACACATAACTGCTCTGCATTTTATATGTTAATTATATATTTTTCTTAGTATATAAATTTATTAATGTGATATTATTTATCTCTTTATTAGTATCAATGTTTGTAACACCAATTAGTAGTACCTATAAGACATCCCCGAAACTCAATTCACACCCCCCCCAAAAACACACACATCCCCCCCCCCAAAAACCAAAAAAGCACCCCCACATAAATAATACTAAAAATAATTATTTGGCTAATTTTATGAAGTAAATAATTTGGATGTTTTATTATAAAATAGTTAGATAGGAAAAATGAATATCAAGTCAATTACTTATTAAAGGAAAGTATAGATTGTAAATTTATTTTGAGTTAATAGGACATTATAAATTTATTTTGAGTTAATAGGACATTATAGAGAAAATGAAGTAAATAGCACTTTGAAATATATTTATAAGGCCATTAATTTTATCTTGACCAAAATTATTAGAAATTTATCGCATTAGGAATAATAAAAGAGATAATTAATGAAAATATTATTACACATGGTGTAATTTATGTAAGATAATAAAATGAAAATGGAGATACAAAATAAAGTATCTAAATTGAAGATTTTGGAGTAAATATTTAAATAAAAGAACAATTATTTTATAAGGCTTTAGAACAAATTAAATAAGTGAATATATCGGATTAGTTAACTATTTCAAGATTATTTTTGTTAAATTTATAATAATCAATACTAAATTGAAATTAGAATTTTGACGTAATCACACAGTAAGCTTTGTATAAAATAGTCTCACTGTGACTTAATTAACGTGAACACGGTATATGCTCATTAATAGTCACCTTTTTTTTCATTTAAAACTTGACATGGAGCGATCTCATAACAAATTAACATGAGATAGTTTCAGACAAAAATTTTTAACTTTTGTATGTATTTATGCTAATATATAAAGTAATCACGTATTAGTTGCCTGATTGATGAAAAATGAGCAATAAAAAAAGAATTGAACAATCCAAAAAAATTGATCTTTCACATTTCATTCCTTTTCTTACCCTATAAGCCAATCAACACAACGATTAAGATTAGATAAGAAAAGATAGCAAATTTAATAATTTTGATTCTTTCAACACTCGTCTCCTTAAACTCCTCAAATCCTTAAAGATTTCACAAAATAAGGAGACATACAGAAGCCAATAGTTAGCAGTATCAAACAGAGTCATCAATGTATGAAAGATTAAACTACAAATTATCCTTTTTCTTTCCTAATTACCATGATTAATCCCATGATCATCGCTTCATTTATCATTCCTGAAATCATGTTTGGATTCAAGGTGCGTCAAGGATGGGTGCTAAAGCGGGTCTTAGCCGCCGTTGCAAACATGGGCCCCACAGCCTTGATGGAGGTATTGCCAACAGGGTTGATCTTCCGGGTCACAAACCCGGCCCATGACATGTCCACAATACTTCGACTTAATACGACGGCGTTTCAGCAGTTCTCGTGCGAAGGGGCCCACGTCCTGAGCCTTAATCTGGTGCGATTCAGCTCCATCATAAACTCTGCGACCGATGATGAGAACATTGCCATATGCGGATTTGATGAAAGTTCACCTAATGTTGTCTCCTTTGTTTTTGTCAATCAAAGTATGTGTCAGGTATTTCCTTTTCCCCCCTTTTTCTCCCTGTTATTATTTTACTATTATTTGCCCATCATTGTTTACTAAAGATGAAGTTATGTAAATTTAGTAGACAATTAATTTCATATTTCATAATTAGGGTTTTATCGAGTAAGACAATCTCTTTATTAGGAGTGCGGATTTGATCTGGCTAAAACTAAAGAAAATTATAGGAAATTAGGTAAGGTTAATGCTCGACCTTTTTCATATAATATTTGGGCCCTCACTTGAACTCAATGCCATTGGACATTCAAACAGTAGAGGTTATCAGATTCGGAAAAAGTGTACTTACGTACTAACTACACTTCAAATACTTATTGATCGTCTTCGATGAATCCAACAGTGGAATTATGGCCCATGTGAAACTAAAACTTAAGCGGTGAAGATTCTGACCTATTTCTAAACATAAAGAATATTTAAGACTTGAATGTTAATCGATGATTTTAATGTTAATAAAGCCTAGAGCTCTATGTATATATCTAACTACTTTTGTGGTGGTACTTGTGACATAAATAGACAGTGAGGACAGCAGAAATGTAGGAATAGAAGTAGAACAAGTTGAACTAGAGCATTGGAGTGCTGGTGATGAAGCCATCCATGAATTCAAAGTCTGCATCAAGTCTGAAGATTTTGCTCATATCATGGAATACTCCAAACTCAACAAAGAAGCTAGTAAGGTTTTCTTTACTCTTTACCAATTTTCGCATCAATTATTAGTCCATTTATATCCCTGATTTTTTTCGTACGTTTTTCTCTTTTGTCTTTGGTTTTATGTTTGTCATTATATGTGTTAAATTTTAGCATTTGTCTGATTACTAATCGGGAAAAAAAAAAGAAGAAGATAGGACTCCAGAATCAAATCTAGAGTCCCTAGGTAGAAGGTGACATGCCATGCCACTAGAGCAAAACCTGTTATTAAAGGTATCTAGCATACCTTTATGTGAACATTACCAGCAGTATCCTTAATTTCTTATGCATTTTCTCATTTACTTCTCTTATTATTCATGAACAGTACACATAATCATGATGGCAACTATGGTAACCCTAAACTCTGGGTACGAGATCTTAAATCTCCGAAAAGAGGTATGACTGTTCTTACAATAATATATACTAATAGTTATAACGACATATTATTACATTCTCTAGACATTGTCACATCATCATATTCCTAAAAAAATCACAAATCTGATATGTAGCGGGATAAGGGACAAATCATCAGTGATTTTACTTAGCAACATAATAACATGACACTCTACAAACAAATGTAACCGTCTAGTCAATTACTACTGTTCTTACAACAACTTTATTATCAACGCATGCATTATCTATAATTAGATATTATTACATTCTTTGGAGATCGTCACATCATCATGGTCTCAAAACAATCACAAATTTTTGAAATGTAAAGAGCTTAACAGGGTTGAATTGCAATTGCAGTATGAAGAATGCATAATAGAGAATGTTCCAATAGGAACAAGGCATCACTTGGAGCTGTACATAAATAGGTTGGATTCATTCCTATTGGCTTCTCTTCTTACAAGTGCAGTGTGGATACATGATTCCCATTCCCGTTCTCATGCTGGGCCTTTCCTCGAATTTCCCCTTACTTCTGGTTTTGGCAAACTCCTCATTTTCTTGCCCCAACCTTTTGTCATTTCTTGATAAATTGATCGAGAAAATGTGTGATTTTTATATTCTAAAGGAAATTAAGATCGAGCTGTACTTTTACGAGCAATATAATCTTCAGTTTTGTGGCTCTCAATTTGTTCAACTGATAAAAGTCTTTTAAAGTTATTGTAAAAAAAAAAAAACTGAGTTTGAATTTCTCCTGTATCGACTTTGTGCCTATAATTTTAAGTTTTGCAAATTATATGTCTCAGGTTGTAATGATGTAATGTGTTCTTTTTGCCATGACGTGCTAGTGACAATGAAAGAAAGAGATTTACTCATGATGCTATGGACAAATAGGTCATAATGTGAAGAAATATTATTGAACAATTTTAATTCTTTTATAAGCGTATACTATGACAAAGAAGATGTCAACATCCACACACAGCTTTGTTTTTTTTTAATTTTTTACAAAGGTAAGTGGTAAACGGGAGATTTGGCGCCTCTTCCCCCAAGAGCACGTTCCATCCAATCAGCACCTATAATAGCCTTGAGGTCTGTAGATGGTGGGGACTCCCACGTAGTGGATGATGGTAGCTCGTATCCCAACTTAGCCAATCAATTGGCTGCCAAATTAGCTTCTTGACAATTATGTGATAGAATAAACTGTACCGTTTGATTCAGATAGTGTGAAGTATCTTTCACGATGAGATTAATCTTCCAGGGCATAGATAGCATCCACACACAATGTGCATGTAGATAAAAACATGGGTTTCCAAGTCCTTGGCCAATACATATACGCGCGCGTACATGCACATACATATACATATACATGCATCTATGTACTTGAAATAGAACACTATTCCTTGCATAACTTGATGACAAACTCTTTATAAAGTCATAATAGAGGGTGATGAAAATCTATATTTCGATTTCTCAGTTTCACATAATTCTTTTTTTTTTTCGCCCCTTAAGAAAACTATTTAAGCTACTATATATTCATTTTCAAAAAGTTCTAGCAACTGAAATGCAAATTCATGGAATTTTCTGTGATCAAATTCATGGAAGAAACAGTCATTGTCGATTTTGAGCTAAGCATGAATTTTCGTTTCATGGTTAGCAACTGAAATACAAATTTGATCTATCATGAGATCGATCAATGCTTCTTTCGATATATTCGAGATTACTTGCACTCCAATCAACATGGCATACCGAGAATTAGAAGATCTTCCCAAAAAAACTAGGCTTGGAAAATTTAGAACTACGGAACTCGAACAAGGAATGCACGTCAAAGGCATCAAGATCCACAGGAAATTAAACAATCCCATCTTACAAAATTCCAAGAAAACCAAAACCCACATTAAAAACAATACTTTAGATTCATAAAAAACAGAGACAAAGAAGAATACTGAGGAATTGCTTCAGACAAGAGTTGTCGAATTGCCGAAAAAGAAAAATCAAGGAGGCAAGAAGAACAGAGCATAAGAGAGGAGTTGTCAAGGGGTCCAAGTGCCATGAATCCGATGAAGTTAATGCAAACCCAGTTCATACAATATCAAGAAATCGAAAATCCCACATCAAAAAATCAATTATAACATATAAAAAGACCCAAAGAAATAGCAAGTTCATGATTGAAGAGCAAAAGAAATTGCACTTACCTGCGTCTAAAAATGCGGATAACAAGATGAAAAATGGAAGATTCATTGTCGACGAAGATGTGAAACTGACCATGGTCTTCAATAGAGTTGAGAATGCCGTTAAATGGGGAGAGATTAGCGCTGAGTATGCGAGGTATTTGGCAATTGTTGAATCCGAAGAAACCTCTGTCAAATTTGAGTAGAGCTTCAAGTTCAGATTCTGGGTTGAAGACCGAAATGCAGAGTTCGTCATTGAACAATACGATGAGAGCTGAATCCGAGATGGGGAAGATTGAATCCACCATTCTTTTCGGTCACTTTCCGCGGGCTACTCTGAGACGTATCGTGTTTGCACAAAGAGAGAGAGAGAGAGAGAGAGAGAAGGCGGGAAAATTCGTTGTTGGCCATTTCAAGTGACCGTTGAGACCTGGCGTGCCCTTTATCCAAATCCATTCTTCATTGGATATGTTCAAAGTAATTAAACTATATATATTGATTTTTGGTTTGGTAGCGTGAATTGCTATGAATTTATTTTGTATTTGCTCTTATAATTCTTCTGAAATGGACTTTCTCTTCCATGGAATGTTCTTTTTTAAGTTCTATGAAGGATAGGATAATGTTATTTTCTAAGCGATATCATACTTACACATTTAGATGATGAATTTTTTTAAAAAAAAATTCATGAGACTTGTTTTCTCCTAACTAATAGCGTATCATTTTAGTGATTTTAAAAGCCATTTTATTCATTATCCATTCCAAAGTCCGATTTTTGTTTAAAAAATGAATTTGTAGGGCCATAGTATTTTGTTAAAATTTCTTGCAGTTGTCAAAGCCTTTATCTTAAATGTATGTTATAAAAAAATTATGCCGGATAGATGTCGCTAAAATTGCCACACATATGTATTTTTCCTATATGTGTTTGTCATATAGACAACTTTAAATATGTAAGCACCGATGTTACTTATGGGAGTATGAACTTACAAGAATATGATACAAGGTTTGTTGAGAAAGCGCATTACTCTGAGTTTACTTTCTTTAAATAGAGGCACGTTCCATTTTTCTTAATTGCTTGAGATGTATCTCTATTTTACATCTAAATTACCAGAAATAACTGCGTACATGACACTTGTGCCCATGAATAAAGAACCTTTCTAGTTTCTACTTTGTAATGACATAATACGTACCTTACCATGAATTAATTAAATTGTGTAACAACAACAACAAAACTTGATCATGAGCAAAAACAGGTAGATTCTACTATTAACTTCTGATGACATTTCCTTTTTGATATATATATAGAGAGAAGAGTAACGTAATGACAACTCATGACTTACATACACTACCCCTCAACTTTGAAACATTAAAAGGCTAGATATATTGAGATTTGATTTCCACAAAAGCATGGCCTTACCATAAATGACATGAAAACACTCCCTACTATATATTGAAGCAAACCCAATCTCCCCCCCCCCACAAAAACAAAAACAAACCCAAAAAAAAAAAGACCCCGCCCAAAAACCTAAACTCTACTTCAACTTGAATTTTACCTAACTCAATTATGTCCCAAGCCCACTCACTCTACCCCTCAAACATGTTGACATCAACCCACAAGACATACTACTACAATTTCCTCCCATCCAAAGAAGAGGAGGAGTTGATCAATGCAAACCCTAACCCTAACCCACATCAACATCAACCCACCCGTTTCCTAGTTGAAATTAGGGACCTTGTGGACCCACCCACCATAAACCCTAATGACCCATGGAAGATCAAGAAGCAAATTACATGGCTAGACTTGAGAAATGGGAGGCTCACCTTGACTCATGATGAGGCATTCAATCATGTCTTTAGGCATTGGTCCTTGACCCTAGCCAGCCTAGTTGTGTTTGGTTCACACAAGGTAGCCATGGCTATTTGGGACCATTCAAATTGGCTAAGTGCTCCCAAGAAGTATGTTAGTCATAATATATACTTTGAGAGAGGCCCTAATGATACTTATTTTCTTGGATGGGCAGATGTTTTTCATGATCTTCTTGTTCGCCCCGGCGATGAGATAGGGTTGTATTGGGACTCTGAGCACAAGGTTTTTCATATGAAACGTTTAAGTAGTCAAGGTTGAATCATTTGTTGATGAGCTCCATTGGGTTGTGATGGGATGTTGAGTAATTAGGCTTTGTGGATGAAGAGTCTCCAAGTTGAATGAGGTGTTGTCTTAATTAGGTCTTAGTATGTCAAAGTTGAATGAAGTGTCGTCTTAATTAGGCTTATTATGTCTTAAGCTTATGTTGTTTTTGTCGTTTTAATTATTAGTTATACATGTAAGATTGCGTATTTGATTTTCTATCATTTATGGAAGTTTTTATTTCGTTGAATTCGAGCTTGTCATCTCGTTATTTTATTTAACTCTGTCATCTGTCATTGATTACATGACTGTTCATATACTTAAAAACGTTATCTTAATGAATTGAAAAATAGGATAACATAGCAATACGTAAAATACATATAATTCACATTTAAAATATTGAGATGTAGGCTCTGCATCTCTTCCCCCCAAACAAAAAAATTGTGTCCAGATTTGGACAAGTCGTGCCAATGTACAGCATTTTATTACCTCATTCTATATATATAAATACACTTCATTCCTCTTTTCAATGACGAAAATATATCATAGAAAGACAAATTAATATTATCCTTAAATATTTGTTAATTCCTTGTTTTTAACCTTATTTTGCATCCCAGCAGAATATTAACTACATAAGCAATGACATTCAGATTTTAAGTGAATTCTCAGTGTAACTAAACCGTAGTAAAGAATACAGACCACTGAAAACAATGTTATCAATATACCAGTAGCACTGGATGTTGATGCAACAAAGTATATACATCAAAATGCCTTCATTTACATACTTGTTCCCCTTTTTCTCTTGGGCAACTTTCAGAGTCTTTAGCTTCTCTTTTACTTTCATCGACACCTTTGTACTGTTCTTAGCCTTTAGCTTCTCGCTCTTTTTCTTGAGCTCAATGAGCCTATTGATGGTTTCAAGCTTGGCTAGCTTCTCTTTCAACCCCGTGTTTTCACCCGGACAGGATAACTTAAGCTTGAATTCTTGTGCTAGTGTATCTGCCCTTTCCTCTAAATCAGGGGTTAAGAGTTCGTCAGGGATTTGGCTGACCCAAGTTTCATTGACTCGAGCTTTCCTTGTAAGCCCATGGACATGAAGGCTTTGGTGATTTCCTCATCAACATCCTGTTTTTATCTTCTTGACTGTATCATTCATGATTGGCATCCTTAGTGGTTTGGCTTCAAGAATCATCTTTTTGAGGTTGTCAAGTTCCAATTCAATATCAGCAAAAGTTTCTAGATTAAGTTCTGACTTCTGAGGCTTTTGTATTGCATTTCCCCATGGCTGCTCAGTGAACAATATTGGCTCTAACAAGCAATGAGCATTGAAGGTAAAGACATTTTTCAACTCATGGATGGTGAACACCTAGAAATATAAATCAAAATAATAACAATCACAATTGAAGACTAAGCCTCTCAGAGCTGGACCAAGCCTAAGGCTGCCCCTCTCAGTTTCAGGTCAAACATAGTTCTAGAGGTAGGACTTAGCTGAGCCGAAGCAGCTTTCGAGGTAGCTTGGTTTTGAAACAGCCTGGGTAAAAGAAGAAGAGTTTCAACAGTACTTACCATTAAAGAAAGCACAATTCTCAAGCATTAGCAGTTTATTGCAGCAGCCGATAGCCAGAGCTCCTCCGGAACCACCTTCACCAGTTACAGTGGTGATGATGGGAACTTTTAGTCCGAACATAGTCCTGAGGTTCTAAGCAATTGCTTCACACTGCATTGGGGGAACCAGATCGCTTTACCCACATAACAAGCAGTACTCTACAACAACTCAGTAACCTAAATCAGTTGTCTACACACTTGACCAAGTGCTTCAGATTTTAGATCAGCAAAAGCTCCAGCTGCATGTGGGAAATCCATGATGATCAGCATACTTATAATGCGCAAAGCCTTCCTGGACCTTTAAAAGTACTTTCTTTGAATTAGCACGTAACTCTTTTTCCAGTTCAAATTGAGCATCTAACAATCACTATTCAAAGTGAAGTGTGCATGACAACAATAAAGGCCAGGTACATATCTGTTCAAGGAGGGCAGGCAAATTTATACTAGACGAATAGTGAGATCTTTACCGGAACAGCCATAAGAAAGTTTCTGCAAGAAGCTTTCAGAACTGTTCCACGGTAAGAACATACTGAAAAGTGTAGTTCATGAAAGAAACTTTGGAAACTATACATGACACTGACAGCATTCAAGGAATACTACAGAAGGATAATTTCTTCCGAGGCAGAGCTTTGGAAAAGAGTAAAACTCAGAGAATCAACATAATTGAGACTATAGAGCGTGATAATAGGAGCCAAGCAAGAATCAATATAATTGAAACATTCTAGTTTCCTGAAAAACTAGGTCAACATTTACGCATGAGGACTTGGCATAGCAAAGTTACAAGCAATGTTCTCGTTTGTGTTTCTTTCCTTCTGGTGCCCCATGAACACATAGTCTACCATTGATGGTCCCAATGCCGGTCACAACAGCAAGATCATCATAGCTTGCACAATCTCCATGGAGTTCCACCCACTTTGCGATAAACAAAGACAAGAAGATTAATGTTAGATTTACAGCCTAGCACAACATTAATCGATCGTCAATGTCACCAAGAATTGCTTGCATTGCCTTTTCTGTAATGTTCAAAATTAGATCAAGCACAGTTGACCTGTTGGGACGTCTAGCAATATTCAAGCGATGAATTGACGGCAAGTGTGTATAGAGATGCTTTAAAGCCTAGAGCAGATGAGAAAGCACATCTGTCAACCAAAGACAACTGAATACCAGGTGGATGCGCTGAGCCGCTGAATAAGTCACAGTTCACCTCTCTCCACAGGTTGGATGACCCACAGATGAATGAAAATAACAGTAAATCCTTTGCCGGGGGGGGGGGTTGTGCAGTTGGTTTGCGGTCGAGGAAGACATTAACAGGAATCTGGGAGAGAGCCAACCATGCAAAAAAATAAAAATTAAAAAAAGGTTCAATAGGGGGAATAAAATAAACAGAAATAGATAAGGCAGCAACTCAAACATGCTTACTAGCTCAGATGGTCAAGTCTTTTGAATACGATAAGCTCAATGCTGGACTGCCTCTCAGCAACAACAGTAACAATGCAGCATGGATCCCGCCAGAGGTTGAGAAACCCGTCAGCCTATGCAGGAATAATAATGGTCTGTTCAACAAATCCTTACCTCTCGATATTTGATCTTCAAAATATCGATTTGATCACTAAATCTAAACCTGTTTCATCTGTCATCTTACGTACCAGCACGAATTAAGAAAACTTTCATAGGATACACGAAATTTGAATTTATAATCTTCATATACAATTAGTGAGGATCTACAAATTTACAGATACTCACAACTTTCTTTTCCCTTTCGAATTCATCTTACATATTTCTACGTTTCTTTCTTTCTTTCCTTTTTTTAATTGAATTTCTAAGTTTCTTCTCATTGTATTTACTTTCCAAAATAGCAAATGCTTACACAATCTCTTTCTCCCATCACTGACCTCTCAAGTTATTTTCTTTCGAAAAAAACCAAACCCTAAATCAAGATGTTTGGGTGAAAAACATTTGCAGCAAGTTACTTGTGTCAAATATCCTGGTTGTTTTTTGGGTTTTTTTTTTTTTTTTGGGGGGGGGGGGGGGTGGTTGAGAGCTGAGGCATGCCTTAAAAGGGGTTTCGTATTATCTTTTTATCATCACATAATCAACCAATGCCCTCTCAACGTGGTATATGCTTGTTCACCTTTCAATAGTTAAGTTCAAACAAAACGAATAAATAAAGAAAACTAATATTATTATTGGATGGACAATAATATCGACTTCATTCCATAAAACCTATCCTGCCTAAATAATAGAAATTTTTAAAGAGACTTCATCCCATGCAGTGTTTTCTAGTATTTTTAGAAGAAAAATAGGACTCTTAGGGACTTAGGGTCAATAATATAATTAAAAAAAAAATATTTCTAAATGCCTAAAGACTGGGCAATAATCTGAGACAAGTAAAATACTATATAAAACAATAATATTCACTAGAATTTGCCACTATATTGTAGGTTGTAACTAATACACTTCAATAAATATCCATAAAATTTACGAATGATTCAACTGAAAAAATAGCATGATGCATGATACATTACAGATAAATGGATAGTTCCATAAAATTAAGTCTTACTAGATCTGCAATTCCTAAGCCGATTGCGAAAAATTGTTTCACACATCAATTACAGAAGACAGGGTTTTATGTTTATGTGTGTTATTGATCAAACTCATGCTAGAACACGTCTAGTAGTTGTCCAATGGATGAAAGGATGAAGTTCATTATGCCCAAACAGTTGCATGGCCGTGTAGTTGCATGTTCGACCCCATTCAGTAACAATCTAGAAACGTAAAACTTGGAATATAGATACGATACGATCTCAAATCAAATCCACCCTTCAAAGGACACAAACAAAATACAGGCATATGGCATTCGAGGGATTTTCTGCAATGATTACATACAATAATTCAACTTTCCTTCCTGCATATCTGCTCAACAAAGAACAGATAAACGACAAAGATGAAGCCGACCCAAGCACAAAAGAAGAGGAAATGTGACCTTACATTTTTTGGCACCTAAAAACTATCAATCTCTTGGCTATGTAAACCAAACTTCATACAACAAAGTCGCCTCATTGAAGAACCCAGCAAAACAACAGACCCACAAGTATCGTATAATAACAATCAAAAAGCACGAGTCCTAAACTCCTATCTTAGCTTAGGGCTTTCCATAACCTCATGGGGATGGGTCAGTAAGGATACCATGCAACAGCAACAACAGAAAATCAGCACGGATCCTGCTAGTAATAATTACAACATGGTTCTTCAAAAGAATGCGAAGTTGCATAACATCTAAATAAGCAAGAGAACCAACACAACCGAAAGGAGGATTTGATTAGTGCCTGAATCAATAGGGTATCTACAAAACAATCCAGAATGCAACAAGCACCTCCAATTTGCACGGCAATTGTTCAACTCCTGTCACACGACTCCCTCTGAACTGATCCAGTAAATTACGCTCCAGCCGTGCAAGTGGTTGAAGCTATCCAAGGTGTCCCTCATGGGGAGATCATGTTGAATTGGAATCTAGACAATTGCTGAGGTATTGTGGAGATCACAGGTCCATACCTCTGCAACACCCACAGGAAAAAAGGGAGGAAAAGAGAGCAACCTCAGTTCATGTTTCATGCCAACATGGGATTAAAGACGCTACAACCAAAAATCATTACTGGTTACCAATATGTAAGAACCATAGAAAACCAAACACCTATGCTACGACACTAATCCAAAGTGCCACCCATAATGGTCAAAAGGTACATGAATAAAGCAACCTTCACCATATAGGTTCTTAACGTACCTGGACATTGTCATAAAGCTCAAACAGGGGCACAGCCAACAGTTTCAGATTCTTAGGTACGGCAAAGTACTCTCGCTCAGACAGGTGGACCATGAAAAGCTTTTTACACTCCTGGATCACACATCTTCGAATGTCACCAAAGTTCAAAGGACAGTCAAAGAAAATGCTAAGCATCTTAAGAAATGTCCTTCACCTTCGGTTTTGTTATATGAGGAGGACAGTATGGGTACATAACTGTTTCAAAGTTTGGTCTCCACCAGCAAGCCACACACTCACCAATCTACAAAGTCAGACATCCAGAAGTTAGAAGCTTGGGTGGTGTGAGTGACTGAGTATACATTAAAGACAACCTAATTTTCTCAAGGATATAACCACTTGACCATGCAATTGAAGTTACAAACTTTTTAACAGACAAAATAACATCAGAAAGGCCAGAGTGAGAAAATACTGTGAACAGGGTCAATGAAGAAAACCAGAGAACAGAGAATAAAGAGACCACGAATGCACCTGCCAATTAGGTTGATGACCAGTCAAGTTAGCACCTAGTTTGCTTGAAAGCTTTCTCTTCAGCCCTTCAATTTCTACATATGCCACATGATACATCATCAAAGAGAGGAAAGATACAGGAGAGTGAGACAGTTTGTTCGAAGAACAACAATACCATACCATTTTCACCAGGCTTCAAACGACCACCAGGAAGTTTGCAAAAAGTATTCCCAATTTGCAGAAGAAGAATGTGAGGATGATTATGCTCTTGAACCTGGTCAATTAAATGTCAATCCTCAGACCAAACATGCACCAATCATCAAGCTGTTAACTTTGTCTAAAATCATCCACATGTAATAGGAAAACTCAACAATCTGTGATTCAATCTATTTCACAGCGCTAGCGGGGTGGATCAATGAAAACAGTTTCCCCACCCTTTTCCGGATGGGTGGGAATTGGGGGCGTTTGGCTACACCTACTTTGTTTCTTTTATGTTACCCCCAATCGGGCAGGGGTGATTAGGAAACCAAAAAGAATGGATGCAAAGCGATCATCTTACATAGACTTAATATAAACCATAAAAGAGAAGACTATCAATGAGCTAGACAATTTAGAAAGAACAAGAACAAATACCACAATTATCTCAGAAATATGGGGTCTTAACAAAGGTATCTAAGCAGAGTGACGAATCTTTTATTTCTCTTTTCAAATAAGCCAAATATCATATTACGCACATGCATTTACCCCATCAAACACATTATCTATTAGACCAAATGAAGCATTAACATTAAATATGCATAAATCCCTTGGAAATAAGCTTCCATAAATGAGTTCATGGTGGGTTTTAGCTGAAACCCCTATGTCCCTTAGAAATAAGTCAAATAACCTTCCATCACCAATCATGAAAAATCGAAATACATTTCTTGAACATATAATGAGAAGAGTTTGCCCCTCATTAACTAATGCCAACTAACAAATGCAAAATAAAGGAAATCACAACGTTTGATGGAAAAAGGTTAACAAGAAACATGAAAAGGAACTAGCAAGTTATTGCTCAACACTAGCTCCATTTCAAGCAGACAAAAAAATTCAAAGATCACTGAAGAGTCTGAAGTTACTAAGATTAAATACACTAGTGGTAACAGAAAGTCCTTCATACACATCAAATTGAATTCAACATCAACAGAAGTAAACAAATAGGGACACACATCACATCATTATCCGCAAATACATATACGTAAAATTAATGAATTCAGAGGACAGAAATAAAACACCCGGTTAAACTTACCAGTAGAATGCCTTCCACACTTGTCCTCATGCCTTCTTTCATATAACTAACAAACAAGAAGATCCATGTAGCAAGATGATCAGCACTCATATCTTAGCATTAAAAATATCAGAAACAGAAACACAGGTTCGAATAATAAGCAACAAAAGAGATGTAGATTTCCATCCATATGGAAACCTGTCACATCCTCTGACATAAAGAAGATCAATCAGTAAATTGACATTGAAATCACATACTCATTTAAAGTATCTCTATCATTGAGCCAATTGCAACACATAAATACCTATATACAATTAGTTGTAGAAAAATAGAAGAAATAAATTAACAATAAGCATGTCTCATCACAATTCTATTCATCAACCCAACATCCTGTAACAAATCACAGTTTCTGATCTGATGAGAAGTATCAATGACTGGTAGATGGTAAATTTTTTTGGGTTCACTTTTATAGAACATCAAACCCCAGAGATTAGGAGTGATCATCTTCAGAGCCAATACTCCTAAATTATTAACACATCCATGAATATTAGGTATTTAGGTATGAGCCTTCAATATGACTCAGTTTCACCACTTTCGGAAACAGTAGAACTGCATTTGATGATATCCAGTTTGACAACAAACAATGAGACCAAACACTAACTAATAAATTATTGTTCTTTCATGCCTTCCAAAGAAATTAAGAAACTAGGAAAGATTTAATAACAGAAAAAGAAGAAAAGGATAGACTATTAGAAAAAATATTTTCAATATTACTAGGCAATTTTGCATTTAACAATTCAAGGTAAACCTGTGCAGAACTTATGTACAATACAGGTGTAGAATCAGCGTATGAGAGAATCAAACATTGAACGCTAGCTGCTACTATCAACATGATGTATTGATGACAACATTTGCTAGATTACAGCAGCAGATCAGCTATAAGCAATTACACTATTAGACTAATAGAGAAATTACTATTGAAATATACATGATGAAAATACTTGGTTTTTTATATATCTTTTATCGATTACAACGTTACGGGAAGGAAAACTTTGGATAGCCCTACTCGGAGGCCCAGCTTAGATATGCCTACGATTCCTACCTCCCTTCTTTTTGGCGGGGAGGGGGGTTGCTATGCATATCAGCCATAGATGTAGAATAAGAAACATGACCAGTTCATGGCCAACTCTTTCAATGCCTGCTGGACGTAAACTTGAAGTCATACATATCCTCATTCCCAAACCAAATATCATTTGAGGTGCCAAATATCTTTCTGTTCATGTTGATCAACTTGCTTCTCAGTTATCACTGTTGTCATTTGAATTTGTCTATTTCTGAGACTCTAAACATGATGTACTCAAATATTAGCTATTCATTTATCATATGCTCGTAAATTTACTTACAGCCTATGCTAAAGAACCCCATAAGATGCTGACTAGTCAGAATCATTCCTTACTGTGACTAGAACAAAGAGGGGAAGGGAACAAAGAAATGAGAGAGAAGAGAGGGGCCAAAGTTTATCTATTCCCAGCACAGCAAGAACACCCAAATCTAAATCCATACCCCAAGAGCCTGCCTCCTCAGCTTTGGTTGGGGAGGAAGGGCGGCTACTGATGTATCAGCTTTATCCCCTTGAATTGCATAATTACAAAAAGGTTCCTTCCCTTACACCGTAGATTTAAAACTTGTTGGCCACCTACAACTCCATAAACAAAGAGCAGATGATAGCTCAGGGAAACAATTTAGTTTATACACTATAATTCAAGCTATAAAAATGCCTAAAATTGGCTCTTTCAAACCCCCCCCCCCCCCCCCCCCCCAAAAAAAAAGCAGAGGTGGAGCTTTGGGATAACAGTTTGATATGCTTTGATTGTTTTCCCTCCTTCCTGCTTGTCAGGTATGATATTTCTCTGCGAACACCCATACTCCTCAAACAATAACGAATACTATGCATCCAGAGCAGATGAAACCCTAGAAAAGACACGTCAGCCATAAATTACGGATTCAGTCGCAGAAAATCAGTAAAGTCTACAAAAACCCACCTAGATTTTGAATTGTACCTCCACAAAGCTTGCAGACATAGCAGAACTTCGTAATTGAAATTAACAAAAACTTGAGTTCACAAAAACAAAAGAGAGAACCCCAGGTCAGGAAATCAACGACCCTTTTATTCTTTCTAAGGGAAAACTGCGAATCAACAACTGGCTATTTCATGCTAAGCATAGAAAAGGGCAGATTAGATTATAGCATTACTTACTTCACTTTCATACGAGCAAGCCGATCGGCAACGGAGGTATCTTTCTCGAGCTTGGGCTCCTTCGTTCCAAAGGAGTAGCTCGAAAGTGGGTACACACTCACCACCGACGACGACGACTTCGACACCAACATCTCTCTCTCTCTCTCTCTCTCTCTCTCTCTCAACGCGGGAAGGGAGATTTGAGGCTCTGCCTCTGCCGTGGTGCTTCAAACCTCTTCTCCGCTCCCTTGCTTTCTTTAATTTGAGGTTAACCAATTATTATTCATTAAAGATCACAATAAAAGTGTGAGCTTTATAAGAAATCTTTAACTTATGTGATATTGTCTCAAACAACATATGTTATATAAAGAAATACATGCTAAGGTTTTTTTTTGGGGGGGGGGGGGGGAATTAAACTCGTCTCATTGATCCTCAAACAACATAATTACATAAAAATGTATATTCAACAGATGAGTCTTAACGAAACAGAGGTGACCCACTTTCTCAAAAGGGTTGTCACACCTTATAGTATAGGATAATTAAGGTAGCCATTTCTCCAACCAAAGTATAATCTATATCCTTTACCTTCCCTATCAAATATATAGTGTTCCTTCGCTTTGATCTACTGAACAATGGCTGGTACATGTTGCACTCCCCATTGAACACACGTGCATATCTTTCAGTGAATTAAAAGATCGAAAAAAATGAGTTTCTAGTTCAGGGAATAGTGATACTCTGATGAGTGAGGAAAAAATTGACTAGTGAACGGCGGCCAGTGAGGAAGGAAGGATGGCGTATTCAAGTTGGTGAAGAATAATATCAGTTGGTGACTATAATTATGACATTGTCTTTTTAAAATAAGTGTAACTAACTCCAAATATTGTTATGAAAGTACAATGCATTACATTATATGGAGCTCATGATATAAGTTTAAAGGGTTGTGAGATTTGCACAACTTGTTGGAAAAAAAGTAGTAATAATAGCAATGCATTTTGTCAAGAACCATATATATATCAACACCTGAGTTAGTAGGTGGTCACTGATTTTTGAAGATGCTTATTGTTCTAGTGTTTTATGTGCCTTCAACAATAATATGTACTTTTTTTCTTATAAAATGTAAGTGCATAAATGATTTAGTATATTTTCAAACTATTTTATAGGAGGAACTCAAATATATTTTTGCATATTTTATATTGATTATTCTCGTAAAATTTCAACTTTAAGATTATAGACTCTGCTTCCAATTTCTTTATCCAAACTCAAATATAGAGAATAATCAAAAATTGAAAATCATGCCGTTTACTATAAGAGCAAATGTCTATGTGTTTGATGGCTCCAAAGTTGATTATTTGTTTCTTTATTTTAGAAAAGCTGCGGATATATAAGATTAGTTTTCTTCAAATCTAAAATAGAAAACCACAACTATAGCACCCAAAAAAAAAAAAGGTTCACTTGAAAAGGTCAAACTTGGATTGCCCGTGATCTATCTTTTATCCGCATTTAGAGCATCGACCTGAAATTCCCACCGCATAATTTTTAGGATGTCACATTCATCACAAGCTTTCATCAATAGATTAGATAAATTTAGCAAATATTTCATATAAATTAGGTTTGTTATCTATAAGCTCAATGACTTTGTTCGAATTGATCATAGTCCTGAGCGAGGTAGCGGCTTTAAGATACCAATTAATAAAACGCTTCCTCGTATCATCGTCTGTCTCTTTTTTCGCTCTCTTTCTCGCTTTCTTAAATAGTTGAGACAACAAAATATTGAAAACTCTTTTTATTGAAATTCAAAAAGGCAAAGCTGGCTAGGATGGCATTCACTGGAACTCTGGATAAATGCAAGGCTTGTGATAAGACTGTCTACTTTGTTGATTTACTTACAGCTGATGGTGTGACTTACCACAAGACATGCTTTAGGTGTATCCATTGCAAAGGAACTCTTGTGGTACATACTGTTCTCTAGATCTCTCTTTGACCCCTCAGCTCCCATTTCTGTCGGAATTATAATCGCTAGCTTTAAGGTTTAAGCCAAACATCTCTTGAGCTGTTGTAGTTTGAAGACGGAAATTTTACATTATTTGGATTTAACTCGCATGACATTATGTCCATTAGGGTCCATAACCGAAGTTGTCTTTCAATTCAATAACTATGGTAGGATTAGTAATGAAATTATTTAACCATTGATATTACTTATTTACATGAGTGGTAAAGTTTAGCTAGGTGGCATATATATTAGGATAGTAATAAAAAATGTCATTAGCACAAAGCATATAGTAACTTGGGTTTCTTGGTAGATGAGCAACTACTCATCGATGGATGGAGTCCTGTATTGCAAGCCACACTTTGAACAACTCTTTAAAGAGTCAGGGGATTTTCGCAGGAACTTTCAAAATGGTGAGTTCATTCACGTCTTTTGTTTTTTTTTTTTTTTTCTGTAAATGATGCGTAAAAGTTAATGTAATGCGGGATTTAAACCTATTTATGTATCCAGTAACAACTTTTATAGACTTTACCAGTTGAATAAACTCACGCCCACACTGTTAAACCTTCATTTTTTTTCTATATTTTTTTAAAAAATTTCAATGTTTGACAATACTCCTTAACTTTATTTGCTCAGGGGCAAAGGAGAGGCAAACTGAGGCTGTAAGTGCATATTGTTTACCCATTTTCATGCTATTTATTGATGTAAATTATAAACAATTCAATCCCCTTTTTCTCATTCGCGTGTGTATGTATGTATACATATATACACACACATATACATATACATACACACACAAACACCCCCCCCAAAAAAAAACCTACATACATATATGTACATATATATACATATATTGGATTCTCACATTTGTTTATTTGTTGTTGTCATATATGATATTTTGAGCAGAATAGGACCCCTAACAAACTCTCATCACTGTTCTCTGGAACCCAAGACAAGTGCCCTGATTGTAACAAGACTGTCTATCCTTTGGAAAAGGTTTGTCTTCCGATCCCCACCTCGCTTCTTCGACATACATCAACAGTAGTATGAAGACTCACACAATCTGATAAGGTAAACACCATTGAATTGGAATATTGCAGATAGCTATGGAGGGAGAGTCCTACCACAAGTCATGTTTCAAGTGTGCTCTAGGAGGGTGTCCCTTGACACACTCATCATATGCAGCCCTTGATGGAATCCTATACTGTAGGAACCACTTCCAACAAAAGTTTATGGAGAAGGGCAACTTAGCCCATGTAAAGAATGCTGCCAGAAAAAATGCTGCATCAACTGAGTCTCAAGAAAGTCCCGAAACCAGCCCTAAAGTTGCACCAGAATCGATTGAATCTGAGTCCAACTCTGAAGAAGCACCTGTAGAGAACCAATCTTAAACCCGAATTTTTCGAATTACGTACAGATTGTATATTTTAGGTTCTTTAATTGCGTCTCTTGTTGTGGATATTATATATTCTGGATTGTTGTGATTGAAACAGAAGCTAAGCTTTGCCTAAGCTAAGGTTGCAGAAAAGCTCAGGAATTAATGTAGTGATTGAAGCAAAAAATTTGTCACTTTGGGCAAATTTCTTTGTTGTAGTCACTATTCTTTTCGTTGTCTCGTTGGCTTCTTCATAATGTTTATATTGACATAAAGATTTCCTTTCCCTCTTCTTTTACAGGCATGAATAATTTTTTTTATGTTATTTCGACTATTTTACCAATCTTTTTTTTTTTTTTTTTTTTTTGGTGCAAATCGATGTTGTTCATCAATTGCGATGTATTTTGTTATTAGCTGAGGGGTGTGTGTTAGTTTAATTAGTAAAATTTTTGAGAGTTACGTTGTTGTTAGAGATTTAGATTCGAGTGTTGTTCATATCAACCTTTATACTTTCTTTGCATCAGGGGGGAAAAAACTAGGTGATGTTTAATTTTCATTATACAATAATAATGGAAAAGGAAAATTTTATCAATTTATCATTCATTCTTTAATTCTTGAATCGTATTTATGAAAGTATACTCCTGTGCATAGGCATACGAGAATTAAAACTTTTTCATATGACAAATACTTTTTTTTTTTTTTTTGGGGTGGCTGAAGACATGACAACCATTCATTAATGCTCAATTGAAGCATCCTCAACAAACCATCAGATTACCAAATTGGGGGACTGTCATTCTAATATGAAAAATACACAGAAAAATATTCTAAAGATAATTTTAGACGACTTGTATTTTCAAGAGTACATGTATTGGTTTCCTTTTTCATTATTGCCATGATATCTCCATAATAAATTACGCTAAAATTAGTTTATATTCGGACATTTGTGAGTTTTAGCTAATTTAACTGTAAAATATTTAGAAGTTATTATCAGAAAGATGAGATTAAATTTCATCTACATCGACTTTGCATCTCAATCACATGCACAAAAAATTTAAAAAAATAAAAACTAAAGTGGAACTTAATCAAATACTTGAGATAGGGCTAACTCCAAAATAGTGCTCAACAAAATCATCATACTATGAATATTCATAAATGAATGTATATAAATTTCAATCCTGGGCCAATCCTGAGTGCCAATTTGAGGTTGTTTAAATGATCACAAATCAAATATGAAGCACAAATTTTTTTCAAATTTTAACCACCAGCAACCCAAATCCATCATAGCTCCAACTCAATTAAATTCTAAAATCAATTCTTATGCATCAATTAGTTGATTTTAAAGACTTTAGGTAGGAGAAGGGGGGTTATAATGGTGACTGCTAAACATTACGACACATTAGAGGGCTGAGGACTTTTGGTTGGAGGCTGATCGTATGGCGGTAGCCCACAGCGATAGTGGTGGAAAAGGGGGTGACAACGACAATAATAGTAGGAATGGGCTGTGGGGAGCGACTGAGAGTGGATTTCCTTTTAGCAGTAGCTGTTGCTATTATTACTGTTATTGTTATTGTTATAATGGCAATCAGTATAATATATGATTGTGACTTTAAAATGCACGGTAGATTAACAAAAAAAGTGAGTGATTGGTAAAATATATTTCCTTTTTTAATCAGATATAACTTAGTTTTTAAAATTGCATCATAACTCAGCACAGTATATGTTCGCCCGCTTTATGAACTTTTTATGAACCTATCAAACCGATCGAACTTACTCCTTTTGATTTAACTAGACTCGTTTAACTTAGTTCGAAATAAGCTTTTTGAGTTTCCTTCCTAGTCATGTGGCTCGACTTATTCCCTTCTCGATGGGAACCAAAAGACTCCAACGATAATTTAAATTGAACCCAAAAAGGAATAGAAATTAGCAATGCCCTAATTTAGAATCTATATAATGATGTCCAATTAAAAAAAGGAAAAGAAGAAGAAGAAGAAGAAGAAGAAGAAGATGGTGGCAAGAACCAACATCGGTTCATGAAAGCATTTCCATTTTGTCATTCAATTGTTCCACCAATCAATTCCAATTCCAAGAACCCTAGAAGCCTAATTTCATCCAGACGAATTGCAATTCAGTTGCACTTTCCCTCTCTTGAATTTGGGTTCCAAAACTCTCACATTTTCAAAGCGTAAATAACTTCAAATTTCTTGCGTTCTTGGATTGTACATTCTAGGTGTAATCGGAAATCATTAGAGGCATTCCAGCATCGCAATAGTGGCGCAATTTTTTTGTTTTTGAAGCTCACTATTTTGCTTCGAATTTGGGAAAGCCTTTCGTATATACAGCTAGAATTTTGCATTCTATCTAGGGTTAGAATTTTTTCGTTTTAGGGTTCTTCTTCTTGATCCTTTAGAGATGAATGACAATGTTAGAGGTCGTTATCCGCCAGGACTGGGCAGAGGGGGCGGCGGAGTTGGTGTAGGTGTAGGTGGTTTAGGTGGTGGTAGGATGAATAACAATCCTAATTTTGAAGGTGGGAGTTTCCAACAGCAGCATCATTATGTGCAGAGGAGGGTGCTGCCGCAACAACAAATACAACAGCGTCAGCAAGAACAGATGCAACAGCAGCAACAATGGCTTAGGAGGAATCAGTTTGGGGCTACTAATTGGTAAGAATTCCTATGTGGGTTAGGGGTGGAAGGGCGCCTTTTTTCAATAGCATTGCTTCAGGGTACCTTAGGAACTTGCGGCAGTCTAGATAGAGTGCACAAAGGGAATTTTCATGATTAAGATAACTATAGGTAATGCTAAAGCTTAAGAAATGCCATGAGCGCACCCAGCAGACATGGTGATGCCAATTGTAGCCAATGTTAGCCCTAGCTCTATTTAGCGACTTTCTTTCAAGTATTTTAATCGTTTTCATCTGGACATTATGGGAATTTTTTTTTTTTTTTTTTCCTTGACATAGTAATGCCGCAAGTTCTTTATGTGATTTTCTAATCTTGGTTTGTGCTGTGGCTTGTTGTAACGTAGCAGTGAGAGTTGAATATCTTAGAACTGGTCAGAGAGTATACAATAGCAGAGACTTGTTTCTTCCATTTTCTTTGGTATAATTCTGGTGGTTAGTGTTTGCTTGAGCTTGCACAAGCATTGTGCAGATGATGATGCTTTTTTGCTGTTATCATCTTTAGGCTATGGCACCTGAAGTCATTTGGGATCTCCATTCTGCATTATCAACTTATACGAGGGTAATAATCATGGAAATAATGATGCCCAGGTATCTCAAGTATTCTGACTATGACAAGGCTCTAGACAGTCTCAAGTTGTCAAGTTTTATTGAAACATACATAAAGAACTTGTAGTGGTAATATCTGGGTGTGTTGGTGCCTTGGTGGCCCCCTTAAAGTGTGGATGTCATCAGGCCAGTTTGGAAATAGGGGTGTGGCCCATCTCCACTGGACCACTACCACAGGCTTCTTGACTACCCATTGGAGATAAAATCTCGTCCCTATGCCAGCCACATTTTGGTTGGGCATCCCCATTCTCAATGGGTAGATCCTTGCAGTGATGCCTAACTTGTTCTCTTGCTCAGGCCCTATGGTTTGCACAGAAATGTGGTTAATTTTACTTTACACTCGCTGTCGCCACTTCTTTTTGTTCTACCGTATGGATTTTCTTGGCTTATGTTATGTTTTTCTTCCGGTGCTTGTTACTGGTAAGATGTTCTGATTGTGAACATGTTTCCCCAGCTACTGCTTGATGTCAGGCTTGCAGCTTGTTAAGATTGAGGTTTTTGTGAGTAGTAAAATAGTTGTCTTCATATGCATCAGAATTGGTCTTATTTCTTGGCATGCCATTGTTAATGCACTGGGTTATTTGCTTTAGGTATCGCTGTGTATTCTGTCACATGCTGTTCAACCCCTAATGTCGTGCTGCATTCTAAGCTCACTCCATTGAGATAATCTGATGAACCTTGAGGTGCTTGGAAAGAGGATTTTCTTAAGTGTTTGATATAGGCTTCATGTTGGGTATTGGAATTGTAGGAAGATAAGAATGTTTCTTGCTCTGTCTAGATTTGAATGTCTCTCTACCTATTTTCGCTGTATGTTTATTGGGTAATGCTCTCTTTCGTATTTGTTATGTTATTTAGCATCTGTTCTAGTATCCTAATTATTGCATTTTTTTTGGCTGGCGTTCAGTTCACAAGATTGGAAGGCAAAGTTGAAGCTACCGCTACCAGATACACGCTATAAGACAGAGGTATGAATTTCTAACGTCATGCTATGCTTTTTACACCTTACCTTCTGCTGGGGCATTTGTGTTGTGACTCTTGTTGTGTATGCTAGATTAGAAGTTGTATCTGTAAAATGATTAAATGACTACTAACCTGTTTTGCTCTCTTGCTGTAGGATGTGACAGCTACCAAAGGGAATGAATTTGAAGATTACTTCCTAAAGCGCGAGTTGCTATTTTCTGTAGCTTTCTGATCTAAACCTGGATGTTTTGGCAGTTGTCATACTTGTTCCAACAAGGGAGCTGGCTCTGCAGACATCACAAGTTTGTAAAGAGCTTGGGAAGCATTTGAAAATCCAGGTTATGGTCACTACAGGTGGAACCAGTTTGAAGGATGATATCATGAGATTGTATCAACCTGTCCATTTACTTGTAGGGACTCCTGGACGAATACTAGATCTTGCGAAAAGAGGAGTTTGCATTTTCAAGGACTGTTCAGTGCTTATAATGGATGAGGTAAAAATGCTGGATTGCCGACTAGGTATTTTGTTTCATAATTTAGTTGCTCTTTGTAGTTTACTGTTTTTTTGGCCCCTAAACCAAATCAATACATGGTTGCAGCCTGGGAGCATGTGCGGGGAAAAAACAAAAAGGGGGGGGGGATGTATGTATGCTTTTTAATAAATTTGGTTAAGACATTGTGACATCTGAGGAAATTCAGGGGTCATGCGGGAAACGTTAGTTAAACGAATATTTCATCACGATCCATGAAGGCATGGCTGGAGAGGGAGTTATATTGCTTGATGTTGATGGACCACTTTGGGGCGAGTCTCTGATAGTAAGAGTTTTCCTTTAACTCAGTGGGGCTGGTTTATTTCCACCATGGCAGAGTTGGAATTTTTCTACTAAACAAGTTGTGGGGTACTGGGTTTTTGTCTGTCCACTGTCTTCCCCCTTTTTTTTGGGGGGGGGGGGGGGTGGTTAGTTTTTTTTTTGTGTTATCTCTCTTAGTTTCTTGAGCCTCATTTTTGTTTAGATATGTATATTTGCATACTAGAGAAGATGGAAGAGCTTGAGTTTAATTCCTACACCCACACAACCTCACTCTCTCTCTCTTCTTTTCTTTTGGATAACTGGACTAATGGGTGCTGTTATTTCCAGCTCATTTTGGATTTTTTTTTTAATTGCAGGATGCAACTCTAGTATCAAGCATATGACCTTTAACATTTACTTTCTGCATTGCAGGCAGATAAGTTTTTATCTCCCGAGTTTCGACCATCTATAGAGCAGCTCATCCGGTTCTTACCGGCTAGCCAGCAGATTTTATTGTACTCAGCCACATTTCCTGTCACTGTTAAAGATTTCAAAGATAGATATCTACAGAAACCTTATGTAATTAATCTCATGGATGAGCTTACGCTGAAAGGTATAACACAATACTATGCTTTTGTGGAAGAAAGACAGAAAGTCCACTGCCTAAATACCCTTTTCTCCAAGGTTTGATATCTATCTCTGTGGTGTTCTCTTTACATGTAATTGAATGTGTCTTTTTAGTGGATGTTTTATTGCTCAAATTTGTTTGCAGCTTCAAATCAACCAATCAATCATTTTTTGCAACTCTGTGAACCGAGTTGAGTTGCTGGCCAAGAAGATAACAGAGCTAGGTTATTCTTGTTTTTACATTCATGCAAAGATGTTGCAAGATCACCGCAATAGAGTTTTCCATGATTTTCGTAATGGGGCATGCAGAAATCTTGTTTGCACTGGTATGTTAACAGTTAATACTCCCATGGAATTTCTAGTACTCATGGTCTTCTTTGCTGTTACAAAGGATTTCAACTCAGTCAATCATTTCTTCTCTTTCCTTTCTCTAATGCTTCTACTCTTGGGCCTTGGCTTTGTTACAAAGGATTTCAACTCAACAAAATGTTTTCTAAAATGTTTTTGTGTGTCTCTTGGAATCGATCTCTCTACTTGCATAAGTGCTCGTAGGGGGAAGGCTGCCCACATTTAAATCTTCCCAGGCCCTACAAAAGTGGGACCCGCACTGGTAGTTGTTGTTGTTGGTCTTCTTTTCTGTACTTCTCTAATCGCTGATGACTTGAAGCAATCATATCTAACCGTTTGTAGGTGCTTTGTGTCGTGGTTAGGCTTTAGTTAGAACCTCTTCATTCCCACCATAAGTATATTTTAACTATTTTTTGACACTGCTAACAAAAATTTTGATGTAGTTGGAATCCTAGCTTAAGATTCTTTTGTTTCTGCTTCATTAGTTCATTTTGTAGAGAGGTTAATCTACTTTTAGGTCTCTTTTTCCCTGATATTGATTTCTATCATATGTTCTCCTTGCTGAAATTTTGCTGCCGTGACTTATGAAATCTTTAGCATCTTGAATGGGAAATGTAATAATCAGTCTTTTACTTGCATCACTCCTATTCAATACTTTGATGTTTGAAAACCATTGGTTTTCTACTTGGTGTCAACTGTGTCCTCAGAGCAGTTTATATAATAATTCTGCGCGTGAGTTTTCTGTGTGCTTTGTTGGTGTCTTCTGCTGTTGCTGCTGCCCTACAACATTTTCAATTTCTCCCCTTCTGTAATGACTTTGCAGACTTATTTACAAGGGGTATAGACATTCAGGCTGTTAATGTCGTTATCAACTTTGACTTCCCAAAGAATTCAGAAACTTATCTGCACAGGGTATGTATAATGTTAGTTAATACTGTGTCTTAAATATGTTGTCCTCTTTTTTTTTTTTTTTTCCTCATGATTTGAGTCCCTGCTGGTGACTGACATTAAATGGATATGGTGTGATCGTTTTGACTGCAGGTTGGTAGATCTGGAAGGTTTGGACACCTTGGTTTAGCTGTGAATTTGATCACCTTTGAAGACCGTTTCAATCTGTTTGCATCTCGTTCCTGTAGTTTGATATCCTCTGCATGTGTTTTTGGAATTTGATCCTCTGTTCTAATTTGTCATGCTGTCTTCAACAGGTACAAGATGGAACAAGAACTAGGGGCTGAAATAAAGCAGATTCCTCCTCGTATAGATCAGGCTATTTACTGCTGCTAACTGGTTTGTCCTGAAAGATGCCATGCTCTACGGGTGAACATTTGTGGATTGTGGTACTGGTAAGTGTTATTTTGGAGTCCTACTCCTAGTTTCAACTATGCATTTCCATTCCTTATGTGTCTGTTGGCTCCCCAGCTAACTTTTGGAGAATGCTTCAGTCCTAATAAAATTTTGTGATCTAGAGTTCGTTGTTGACAAGTTTTAGATTGAGCATCTGCAGTCGCATTGGCTTTAAGATTTTGCATCATCTTGTAACATCGTGTATTTCAGAGGAAGTCTTTTGATGGCTTCTCGTATACATGAGTGATGGATTCATTATCACCCATAGCTTGCCTTGTCACTGGCGTGGATAGATGGGTGGATATTTTAGATAATGTGCTATAATCTCATATTTTAAAAGCTAATTCCTGAAGGCTGATGCGCTGGTTGCTCGATTCTTGGTTGAGATGGCAGAACCTTTGTGTCAAGGGGAAAGGGTTACATTTAGATGCGGGTAAAATTGGCATGATGGATGTAAGTAAAGGAATTCTTCGGGTTTTTCCTATAACTTGACGTGTTCAAGTGACATACTCGCCAATTAAGCTAATGGGGAGCATGTGATGTCAAGCTAATTCTAAGTCAGGCTGATATCATACGGGCTAATTGGGGTTGGACTGTTCTGAGCCAACTAGGTTCAATTTTTTTTGCATGTGCGGGGCTCGTTAATCTGGTTTAGCATTATTCCAATCTACTTGAGCTGGGCCCAAACCTGTCTGTGACATGTTTGCAAGGCATAACAAAAGGAAGGCATTACATGTTCAAGGAGGTAATAAGATTCATGATGCCATTTCACTTATGCGACCTCCCTAGAAAGGGAGAAGAAATTGCCGTTGAAATTTATTAGGCAGAACCAAAGGCAAATGCCATCATTACATGGATAAACAGGTCATAAGATTCATGATTTCACTTTTGTAGCCTAAATTGTCTCCTAACCGTATAGCATATTTCTTCACAAGTACGTTAGTATAGGTTAGAGTTACTGAGCAGCCACAGCAGGGGTACGGAGCAGCTGCAGCAGCGTCTAAAATGTGGGATTGATTCCTTACGTATTGTGAGACTGAGAAACTTGCCTCACGGAGACGCACTTATTGAATCTCACTTTGGATCTTCCAGATGCGGTTGCTGTTGTGGTAGTCTTGAGTGGAACAGAAGTTGCCAAGGTTTAGGTTTTTGGGTGCTTTTGTATCGCAGTCAGAGTGCTGGGATTTGGTGCTTTTATTGTCTAGTGAACTCGGATTCAGTTCTCATGTGCTTAATGTACAGTCTTTCAATTTTCCTCTGGAATGGCATTTCTGAAAGCGTTGCCCCTGTTCGAATGAGCTTGTTAGAGTTTGGAGGATTTGATATAGCCTGCGATTCTGAAGTTGACTCAATTAGGTCTGGTGTTTTCTAGTTTGTGTGATTCTTTTGTTCTTTTATCTTTGTGTTTTAAGTTTTTAATCATCAGTGGTTTCAATAAGTTCGACACACATTGACGTGATTGATGTAACATCGAGAGGGTAATGGTAACACAGAGATCATTCGCACTTCAAGTTCCAAAATTTGAAGTCTTATTCTGTCACATCAATAAAAATTTCAACTTTTAAAATTCACATTTTTTCACTTTTTCAACCTAAGTAACTTCAATTTGGAACACCTAATAAAATATTTGTCATGGACCAAACATCATGACATATGATCTTTCGTTTTTTTAAAAATCGCCTAAATAGTTTTTTTTAAAAAAGAAAAATAAAGAAAGCACAAAAGGACATTGGAACGAAGAGGGGAATTGCAGATAGGTCCTCCCCGCTAGGTGTCACGTGTTCTGCCGGATTGAAAGGTATGTGTGCCATGTTTTTGGAACTGTCACGCGTGGAATGCATTAGGGATGCTCTGAATGTCATTCTTGGTCAAAGAAACGACTAATGATCATCCATGGCGATGGGACCAAATACCCGAACCCACGAAATGGCCTCCAGAGAGCGGCGGATTTTGTCTCACAATAAGTTGGTAGCAGATTTCATTACCTATTAATTATCAGTTGTCTTTATTAGCTATTTTTAATTTGTATATTGTTTCTAGAACAAAGTTCAGTAAAATTAATCATTTCTCAGAAAACGTGAAACAAAAGTTTAGTTTTTAAATTGTTAATCAAAAAATTACTCCTAGTATTAAATTAGCATTTTAAGGGTTTATATTTTTCTACTTATCATAAATTTATAATTACTTATTATCAGCGTTCTGTACTAATCAGCACCAATCAACAATCATCAGTACTTATCAGCGCTTATTAGTATTCATCAACATTGATCAATAATAAAACGAATAAATTATTTATGATAAGTTGAAAAAAATTATTTTCTTAGAGTGAAAAAATATTACAAAAAGGTATCTAATCAAATAGATTAAAGAGTTGTTTGCTAGCAATCCCTGAAAAGCTATTTTTGATTGCAAAGGTGATTGTCAGACACGATATCGCCCTCCTTGAATGACCATTTGGAGGGGTGCTCTAATTTTGACAATTAGTTCATGAGAACTCTACTCGTTGTTTAGCACTTCAAGGCCGAGGCATAGCACAAACTTTGAGTTCCTATCATCTGATGTGACTTGTCCATTAGCTTAATGCGGATATGATTTCAGTGACACGTGGATGAATATAGTTTTTGGATTGGTGGTTGAATGTTAATTATATATTTATACGTAATTGAATCTGGCTTTTGGTGTTGGTGTCTGATTGGAACAATAATAATAACAATACCTCTCAGTTCGGATCCTGCTTTCGCAAGATTTAGAGATATCCAGATTTAGACAACCTTACCTATACTAATATCTCTATCTGTAGAGAGGCTGATCCTTGGTGTCTGATTAGACACATAGTAAAAATGTCCAAAAAGTCAAGAATACAACCTGTAGTATTAGAAATGCTTCTTGAATTGTTCAAATAAAAGTGTCAATTACTAGTCGGCACACGACAAAGCTTACGTAGGAAGTTTGATCACTCGCCCCTAAATTTCGGATCATGAGGTCAATAACAATTTCTGGTAATTATGACATTGTTTTCCAAGGTAGAGAATAATTCTCCACTTAATGAAAGATCACAAAACCATACATAAAAGCATATCAACAATCAACATGTTTCTTTGCACATCCACACCCCTATACATAGAAGACACACAAACAAGTATCACTCTTTTTCCCCGATTTCTGTCTGAATCATGTCTTCACACCCTTACACAGCTAACAAATACAGTAAAATGTTACACTTCACAACCAAATCTTTCCAAGGAGTCTGTTGGTGCCACTGCCATTGCCATTGATGGACTAACACGAGAGACAGCCAAGGAACTTCTTTGGGACATTACCTGTGGCGCGAAACTTTGCAGACTTCTCCTCGATTTCGAGTACTTCTTCACCCTTTTTGGCTTGAACCATGGCTTTCTTCTCTTCTGCTTGTTTGTGCACTTCTGCTATCTGGTTCTTCATCTGTTCTGCATACTCTGCCTTCTTCTTCTCCAGTTGTTCCTGCTCATACATAGAACCCGGAACTCATTGAAGAACTTAGCGGATCCCATGCATCAGAACAACGACAACTGCATCATCGGATGATAAAAGACCGTTGTTGATCAAATCGCATACCTCAAATTCCCTCAACTTGGACTCCGCAGCTGCTTTCTTTTTCTTCTCCCATGAGTCGACTGCAGATAGCTTTTTCTGAGCCCTGTTCAATCAGACCACCCTTTAGTTTACAGTACAGAACACCGTATGGCATGATTGATTCTTTTAGACTATTATTCATATTCCGCGTTTCAGCCTGAAAAAATAGTCCTGTGTCATTGATTTGTAGGATGCAAGGCTAACCATTATGCCACATATAGGATATCCATCCCTCATTTTGGACAACAACCAGCTTCAAAGAATGATTGAGGGCGACATACAGGCACATGTGGCGTGCTTGATCTATGGCTCAAGAGCAAACAAGTCTGGATAACACCGATACTGATTAGACAACGAGAACCTATGCACAGTCCATCCCATATCAGATAGGAGTGGTTGACAATTGAATCCAAAATTTCCCCATTATTTTCACATACTTGATAGTTGGAGGAAAAAAAAAGTCTCTCTTATAAGTTGTTCAAGACACGAATAATAGAACAACAGTGTTGGGTTTTCTCAACTCTTCAACCTAGGATTAGTTGGCTCCATTTCATGATAGGGAAAGGACACAAATCAAGGGCGATCATCAGTTCGAGCTTGATTATCACTAAACCCGAAGTGAGACACAACAAAATCAAATCCAGCAACACCTAGTGCACAAGCCTCTAGCCTAGGATCGGGGTTAAGTCAAATATATGCAGTCTTACCCTAAAAATTGTAAGCAAAACCAACAAAGAAATAGTTTGAAAAATCACGAGAAGAAAGCCTCACTTGTTAATTGCTTTAGATTTTTCATTGTCTTCCCATGCCTTGATACAAGACAACCTCTTCTCTTCATCAAGTTTGGCTAGTGCAATATCTGAGTAACATTTCATCAAACAGGCCATTATTTTAGGCATTTCAGCATCCCAAATCAACACATCAAAAAAGATAAGCTTTATTTACCCAATTGAAAAATTTCTAATGTGAACCTTTTTTAATTTTATTTTGTAAAATTTTCAGGTCTAGGAGAAAGATAAATTTCATGAATTTGCAATATTTTTCTCATAAACTCTTCAGGGATAATACCAACCCCCCAAAAAAAAAACACACACACACACACAACTTACCCCTTTCAAGTGAATTCCTGCTTTTGCTTTTCTTAGCTTCAACAACTTCAGCTACGATTTTCAAAAAAAGGGAGACAAACAAGAGCAAATATCAGAAACTGAGTGAAATGAAAAGGGATTAGTTCATATTTATTATATTATTATTTACAACATACTTAACTAATAACAACATCAATATTAGTTTTTTTTTTTTTTGTTTTTTTTGTTTTTTTGCTTTCCCTTATCCCCCCAAACTTCTCTATGAATGGAGACTTGAAGGCCATCTTATGAGATACTTGACAATCCAAACACCTGATTCGACTTAAGAAACTTTACCAGTTAAACTAACTAACTAGCCCGAAAATCAATATGTATATGTTGATCAAATCATATCTTATGATAATACAAAAGTACTAATCAAAACATTGTTGAAGCCCAAGCTCACAGAATTGTCAAAAATCATGGAGATAAAGAGAGAGAAAAGTACTTGAAGGAGCAGGGACGATAGCTTTGGACTCTTCTGGAGGCTTCTCAGGAGCAGTTGGAAATGGGTTTGAAGGAGCAGCAGCAGCAGCTTCTGTTGTTTTGGTCTCAGCCTCTTCTTTCTTTGTTGTGTCACCTTCCGCCATCCTCTCTCTCTCTCTCTTTCTCTCTCACTCAATTGAGCTTTTGTATTACATTCTGTTCTAGTAATTCCTCTTCTTATACAAATATAAGTGAAGGAAAATAATTTAGAGCTGAAAAATAGGTCAGGTCGGATTGATCTATTTAATAAATAAGTTAATTTTGTGTCGATATTACAAATTGTTTAGATTTGCCTAAAATTAAAAAAGAACAAATTTTCAATATTAACGGTTAAATCGTGTTAATTTTGTATTGAATAGGTTCGATGCGGATCGAGTTTGTGTCGTATTATCATATCGGGTCAATCGTTTCAAACTCCAAGGAAAACATGAAGGGGGGGGGGGGGGGGGGGGGGAAGAAGAAAGACAGAGTGTTTAATCCGCGTCCTCCTTTTCGGTGGCTACTAGTTGTTAGTGCTCATGATTTTCTCATGTGCTAGTTTACACTAGGACTATTTATAATTTATATATGCAATTTTTTTTTAAAAAAAAGGTTTTTATTTGCTTCATTTGATTGAGTTACTTGATTAACAAACAGTATCTCCAACAATTAAGGCATATTTTCTTTTTCTTATTTTGTTTCCTTCTTTTTTTGGTTCATATTGATTGAATTTTTTTTATCAATGTGCTGGCATAAGTGTTTTTTTTCCCCCTACTTATAAAACTCAAACTTAGGAATTTCACTTAAAAGAAATAAATGTTGAATCATTTTAAAAATATGTATTTTTGCAGTTAATAATAATGTCACATGAATTTTTTAAACCCTTGATATTTTTCAACTGTGAGGTTGAGTTGTGTTGTAATAAATTATAACAAAGTGTAAGAAAGTACAAAGATCAAAGGGTTACAAAGAATTGTAAAACATTATACGTAATTAAGGCGAAATTATAAACTGTAAAAAATTGTAAAAAATTGCGAATAATTAGAAGAAAATAGTCGTAAGTAATTAAAAGAGAGGGACAGTTCAAGCTGCATAAAATGATTTAGAAGGAGGGACAACCATTAAAGTATTAATGAAGGCATCAACGTGGTCAAATACGAGAGCCACCATCAAAGCAATCGGCCCCATGTCCATGTGGACAACTCATACGTACTTGAAAGCTCAACCTCTCAAAAATTACAACCAATTATTTATATTCCTTTTCTTAAAAAATCTATTTTTTCATATATAAAAAAAATATATGTTTAGCTTTTATATTTTTCCTGGAATTTTGCTTTTTCAGGGGGGGAGAAATTGGGAGAATCCTGGCATGGTAATTAGTTATTCGTATTGTATTATTTTTTTATGGCTTTTTTAAGTTAAAATAAATAGAATGTTATTTTTATTAGGCTCAAAGAAAAGGAACAGAAAAATTAAATCTTTTATTCCTGTAAAGAATAAGTTGGTCATAAGCATATAAACTAGTGAGAAATGTTTCATATGAGGGTTTTGTGTATAATGCTAATTCTATTTCTTTTGTAATTTTTAGGTCAATGGAAAATATATACTTAAATTCTATACAACAAAGGTAAGAGGATTGAGTAAACGAGAGTTAATATTTTTTTTTTTAAAAAAAGATAGTAAAAGTGAGTCGAAATTGAAGAATAATTAACTAAATTACTCTTCTATGCGTGTAGAATATTATTTTTTAATTAACTCATTTAATTAATACAATCTTGAATAAGAACAAAAAAATCCATAGATTAGAATTGACACATACACTTGAATTATTTATTGTCTTTATATTTAGTTCATTCAGCGATTGGGGTATGTATGTTATTGTTTTATTTTTTATATTTTGGAGGGTTTTTCTTTTCTTTTAATGGATTTATACTGTCCTCTAAAGCAAGGGCCCCCAATGAAGAATCAAAATCAGTCTCGTAAAATTTCAATCAAGGGGAAGTGGGTCCAAGGAAAAATCATGTTGACACCACCGCAACTTCTTTAACGGACGTCGTGTCGGCGAGCAAGTGAACTGACATATTAATCCCTCACATCTATTTACAAAATTATTATGCATACTAGTTTGGACCCGTACGTTACACAGTATGGTGTATACTACAGTAGATAATTTGAATAAATATATTTGACTTTTATAAAAATAATCCTTATGACGAATAATAAATCTTTTATAATCTGTATGACCTTGCAATAAAATTCTGAAGAAGTACCTATAATTCATATAGAAGAATATAGTACATAATAATATAAACATACAACTTGAAATGTACAATCAAGAGTACTTAACAATAAAAACCCATTATCCATACCTTCTCTGAGTTAAATTTGGAGTTGCACATGTACAATAAGGTACATTTATAACAAATACACAAGTGTTGACACTTTTTTTGCAAGTAGTGCAAGCATTATAAAGCAGTGGCTAGATCTCATCCGCATACGTAAAAATGCGAAAATATCTAACCTGTATAAGAATGAAAGTAGAACTCAAGTAACAAAAACAATAATTAAATCGTACAACATTTAATATTAATGGAAGAAGCAAAATTATAATGAATAATCGGTTCTGAAGAATATAATGGATTGGTGAGAAGGGAAAGGAGGAAATATTTGGCTAGAATAAATTCGTTGAAAATTGAAAATTTGTAGTAATAGGGCAACTATTACCGTCCAAATTATTATGAATTTTCCAAGAACATGCACTCTATTTCAGGAACAAATTCAAAATTGAGAGCTCAGGATAATCAATGAAATGGATATATTTTTACTTTTGTTCATATTTACTTTTATTTATTTGTTTTGTCTTTTTGTATTCAAAACCATAGCTATCTAAATCTAAAAAGAAGTTGCAATAGTCTCCAAATTTGGGTGCTTGGACAATAAATTTACTGACTTGGACACACTAATTTGGTTATTGGGACATGTTGTTTCGTGTTTTAATATAGGTCATGTATATTTTATTTGGACATATTATAATAATATGCATATGATTGATTGATATATAGGATATATATATTTAGCTTAAGGAAAATTAATTATAATCTATATGAGTTTTTTCCTAACTATTATGATATATTATAAGAATAATAATTTTTGACATAGGACACATATATTTAGCATTTTTTGAAAAGATTGCCTTATGAATAGGACACCCATCAATGCTTAAATAACACCATTTCACATAGAATAGGCTGAAAGATTCATCAATTTGACATGTATTCTTATTTTAATCTCTGTGATTTTTAGCATGAATCAAGCCAATAATAAAACACCGTTGTCTTCAATCAGCGAAATGCTACTTTAGCATATGCTGATAAATCCAAAATCTCCAACCTATTCATATACCATCTGAGAGAGGAAAAACTTTGAACAACCCAGTGCAAATATAGTGCAATCCTTTGCTATAATTCATTTCTCTCTTAAGATATGATTATGCCTCCCTCTTAACGTCATGCTCTTTTTTAAGAGGAATAATTTTTAAGAGAAATAATGCCTATATAATTTTAAGAGGAATAATTTTTTGGTAATTATATTTTAAGAATACTATGTTTAAAGAATGCAGTGATTCTCATTCTTATTCGCATTTCCTTTTAATGTTTCCATAATTAATGTTTATATTTTTCTTAATTATTTTTGTTCTTCATTTTATAAGAATTGATTAATTTAATATGAATGGATGTGATTAAGAGTGAGAATTAATCTTATGGTCCAAAAGTTCTGATTTTTGACAATGCAAAAAAATACACGACAGCACAACATTGCAATTTTTATATTAGTATTCTTATAATAAATTATACAGTATAATCTGTCAACTAAAATGATATTGTTTTTAATATTTAAGCATAGGAATTGCACTTATAGATTTTATTTATAGGAAAAATCTTACCAAAATCTATAATTGAAACATTGACAAATAGTAAAGCATAGATTTAGTGAATACCAAAATTAAAACCATTTCTCTGATTTAATTTCTTGTCATAATTTATTAATTAACACTGCCTGATTTTTCAGGATTGCATGTAGTATCATTTATGTTGGAAAATAGTTGTAGTAAACTTTGTGGTATATAGCTTAATATCTCCATAAATATCCACATCAAACCCACTATTGCATTTTCTTGGTCGATCCATACCTACTTCCCATCTTTTCTTTTTTTTTGGGGATGGGTAAATTTACATAAGCATATAATTTAGGGAGATGATGTAAAGGCCAAGGGTAGGGACAACCCAAGCAACCTCACATCAAAAGAAAGACAATTCGAGATGGGAAGACGCACGGTCGTGCGTCCAACCGTGTGCAGCCTCGGGTTGCAAATTGCAGGGTACGCACGGGCGTGCGTTGAACCGTGCGTGGACTGTGATAGCTTGCCTTGGATGAATCTTCACGGTTTTGAATGTCTTTGAGAGCAAAGCCTATTCTAATGCAATGAGCTTTGTTTGGACTTGATTCTATGAGGGGAAAGGTAGAAGGAGTAGTATTGAAAGGGGGGAATGGAAGTATGGTAGGTGGTTTAATGGAATGACTTGAAGAACATTCAAGTATTGAAGGTGATAAATGAAGAACACGAAGAATGAAGAAGATCAACTTGAAGATTCAAGCTAATCAAGTGATTTAGGATAGAACTAAACTCGAGGATTAGATACAGAAACACCACTAATCTTTGAGTTTAGGGCCCTTAAGCTTGATCGAATCACCACTCAATCAAGATTAAGACTCACTTGAACGCCACTTAGTTTGGCCTAAACTAAGATAAGCAAGCAAGAGTTTTGAAGAGAAAGCTCACAAGCTCTCTATGATTTTCTTTTACTAAAAACTGAAGTTCTTTTTTTCTTTGGCCGTGAGAGGCCTCACATAAGCAGCAAAATGACCAAGCTAAGCAAGCTAGCAAGCACCTCACTTTTCCTTCCTAGGAGGGAAAGGTATTAACTAGCTCTAATTGCCACGGTTAGAGCTAATTGGCTTCAAGCATGCTTAAGACTAATCAAAACACACTTAAACCTTCAAGGAAAACAAGACAAATGATCATTACAACATAATTAACTTGTCCCTAAGCTTAATCAGCGTCCAAAGGCAGCAAGTAGCCATGTGAGTAGCCGAAAAGTGGCAATCCCCTTTGCGGCTGGCCAATGGCATTCAAGGGACATCTTTCCTTGTCTCTTCCTTCTCATTGGCCGTTCTTTCCAAGGTTGTAGCTGATGATGAGTGCCTTGGGGGTGTGCCCAGCCTTGGGAGGTGTGCCAACTCAGTTGATAGCAAGGAAACCCACCGGAAAGGGTTTGCTCAGCCGTGCCTCCAAACCGTGCACAATGGGCAGTTTTACACTCGGTTTTCAGGCCAAGTTTACCCAAAGCAAAAAGGATATGGCTTGGGTTTTAAACGTGGGGGAGAAAGTTAAAAGGTGTAAATAAACCCCCTTATTTAAGAAATCAAGGCTAAACATGGATTAAGTAAGGTAATCACATGCAAACTTTTAATCGTGCAAAATTGGACTAATTCTGGCCGGTTGGGAAAAACGCCTTTGATCTTTCATCCTCTTGTAGCATGACTTGAATTCAATGCTTGGACTTGAAAGTTAACTTCCTGAGGATTCCAAAAATGCAAAAATATTGGTCTTAAGCCATGAAATGGCTTAAGAAATCAGATGCACAAAACCGGGCTTGTGCAGACCGGTTGTGCTAGTTTCAGCTTCTTGCCAAAGGTGAGCCATCTTCTTGGTTTGGGACCTTGTTCTTGGCCGACTTGGACTTGTCTCATCTGGAGCAAGGTCTTGGCTCGGTAGGACTCCATCATCCTCCCCTTGTTGAAAAGATTTGATCCTCAAATCTGGTGGGGAAGTATCTGGATAGAAGGGACTCAAATCAGCTACATTAAAGGTGGCTGAAACCTCAAAATTACCAAGGAGATCAATCTTGTAAGCATTGTCGTTGATTCTCTCCAAGACTTCAAATGGACCTTCAGCTCGTGCCATGAGCTTGTTTTTCCTCTTAGAAGGAAAACGTTCCTTTCTCAGATGGATCCATACTAAGTCTCCTGGTTGAAAGACAATCTTTCTCCTATGCTTGTTGGCGTGTGCTTCATAGGCTGCATTAGTCTTCTCAATGCGTGCCTTCACCAACTCATGGAGCTTTTGAATCTCTTTTACTCTTTGTGTTGCATCAGCATGGGGTTTTGGTCTTGGGGCCGTGGGGTAAGATCATTTGGACTCAAGGGATCAACCCCGTATACCACTTTGAATGGCGAAAGACCAGTAGCTTTGCTAGGCGCCCTGTTGTATGCAAACTCGGCTTGGGGGTAAGAGTAAATCCCAGGCTTTCGCATTTGGTTTAATCAAAGCTCTTAGGAGAGTACCCAGGGTTCGATTAGTGACCTCAGTCTGGGGATGACAGGTAGTACTAAACATCAGCTTAGTACCAAGCTTCTTCCAAAGAGTAATTCAAAAATGACCAAGGAATTTAGTATCCCTATCCGAAACAATGGTCTTAGGAATACCATGCAACCTCGTTACCTCTTTAAAATAGAGCTCGGCAATGTGTGTAGCATCATTTGTTTTGCAGCAAGGAATGAAATGTGCCATCTTTGAAAATCTGTCCACTACCACAAAGATTGAATTCTTTTCCCTTTGAGTCTTAGGTAGACCCAAAATGAAATCCATACTTACATCCACCCAAGGTAGAGTAGGCACGGGTAAGGGCGTGTATAATCCGTGGGGCAAGGTATGGCTCTTGGCTGCTTGGAACATTCCACATCTTCTAAGGATGTCTTGAACATCCTTCTCCATCCCTGGCCAATAGTAGTGCTCCCTTAACATGGTTAAGGTCTTTGATTCTCCAAAATGGCCGGCCAAGGAACCTCCATGAACTTCTCTGATTAAGAGCTCACGAGTGCTACACTTTGGAATGCATAAACGCACTCCCTTGAACAAGTAACCCTCTTGAATTAGGAAGTCTCCCTTTGGATGTTTTAAACATGCGGCATAGAGATTTCCTAGGTCTTCATCTTCGGCATATAAACTCTTGAGATGCTCAAAACCAAGAATAAGAGCATCTAATTGGAACATAAGGAGGTATCTCCTTGATAATGCATCCGCACCTTGATTTAATTTTCCCGACTTGTGCTTAATAGTGAAGTGGAATGATTGTAGGAATTCAACCCACTTGGCATGGCGTGAGTTAAGCTTATGCTGGCCTTGAATATACTTCAACGCCTCATGATCCGAATGAAGTATAAACTCACTAGCGACCAAGTAATGACTCCAATGCTCTAGGCACCGAATGATAGCATAGAATTCCTTATCATATGTGGAGTATTTTCTTCTCGAGTCACATAGTTTTTCACTAAAGAAGGCCAATGGTTTGCCTTCTTGAGTTAAAACTCCACCAATCCCCACACCGGATGCATCACACTCAATTTCAAAAACTTTCTCAAAGCATGGCAAAACAAGCACCGGTGCTTGAGTAAGTTTCCTTTTCACCTCCTCGAAGGCAGCCTGAGCTTTAGGATTCTATTGGAAGGATGAACCCTTAAGCACTTCGGTCATAGGGGACATGATGGTGCTGAAGTTTCGTATAAATCTTCTGTAAAACGAAGCCAAACCATGAAAACTTCTAACATCATGTATACTCTGTGGTTGAGGCCAAATGCGAATAGCCTCTATCTTCCCTTCATCAACTTTGATGCCTTCATTAGAGACAATGTAACCTAAGAAGGTGACCTCATGAGTAAAGAAGGTACACTTCTTAAGATTGCCATATAACTGCTCACGCTCAAGGACACGCATGATCTGATGGAGATGATCTTGATGTGCCTGCTCGTCTTTGGAATAAATAAGAATGTCATCGAAGTAAACCCCCACGAATTTGCCAATAAAGGGCTTGAATACTTGATTCATTAGTCTCATGAACGTACTAGGAGCGTTGGAAAGACCGAATGGCATAACTAGCCACTCGTATAAACCGCCCTTGGTCTTGAATGCAGTTTTCCACTCGTCTCCTTCTCTTACTCTTATCTGGTAGTAACCACTTCGAAGATCAATTTTGGAGAAGACGATTGAGCCATGTAGTTCGTCCAGCATATCTTCAAGTCTAGGTATGGGATACCTATACTTGATGGTGATTTTGTTTATGGATCTGCTGTCCACACACATTCGTTAGCTGCCATCCTTCTTAGGCACCAACAAGGCAGGTACGACACAGGGGCTTAAGGACTCACGCACAAGTCCTTTTGAGATCAATTCTTCTACTTGCCGTTGGATCTCCTTGGTTTCCTTTGGGTTCATTCTGTAAGCTGGCTTGTTTGGAAGAACTGAATCAGGAATGAGATCTATGTGATGTTGAATGTCCCGTTTAGGGGTAATCCTGAGGGGATTTCTTCTGGAAATAGGTGACAGAAGGCTTGTGTGAGTGATTTGGCAAATGGATGGGATGGTAATGGGGATTCTGGCTCATCTTGTATGGTGAGAATCCACTCCTTAAAAGCCTTGAATTCATGATTCGAAGCCCTTAAGAGAGTTTCACTAAAAGTGAGTAAACAACCAGAATGCTCATGTCCTTTTGTGGGTTTATTTTTGAGGATTTTGGATGGTGATAATGGCTTGAGAGTAATCTTCTTGCCTCCCTTAGACAAGGAGTATGTATTCATAAAACCATCATGGGACACCCTTCGGTCATACAACCAAGGCCTTCCCAACAATACATGGCATGCATCCATAGGTATAACATCACACCAAAGTTGGTCTTGATAGTTCTTACCAATGGATAAGGAAATAAGGCACCGTGAATTGACTTGAAGTCCTTTGCTTTGATTCAGCCATTGAATGTTGTAGGGATGGGGATGGGCCGTAGCTTGTAAACCAAGCTTCTCAATCATAGTAAGTGACACCACGTTTGCACAACTCCCACAATCAATGATCAATGAACACACCTTGCCTTGAACCGTGCACCTAGTGTGAAAAATGTTTTCCCTTTGTTCATCTTTGGTGCTCTTTTGGCCGTTCAAGACCCTCCTCAAAACCAGCATCTCTCCTTCATCAGCTTCCTCCTCAACTTCTTCTTGACTTTCTTCATGAGCTTCCGCAGTTTCATCCTCAATTTCACCTTCAACTTCTTGCTCATCCACAGCTCTCCACTCGGCTAAAGTGATTACTTTGCGGTTTGGGCACTCTGAAGCTATATGGCCTAACCCTTGGCACTTGAAACATCTTCTAGTGCTCATTGGATTGGGATTTGGATGAATTGGGGGTGCTGGGGCCTTTTGTGGTGCTTGGGTTCTTTGTGGATTGAAAGGGAAGGTATTTTGTGGCTTAGAAACTGGTTGGGAACTCCCCTTGTTAAAAGGTTGGTTCCGGGTTGGAGGTCTTTGATGTGGAGGCTTAAAAGTTTGCTTGGCTTTCTTTTGTTGTTCCACTTTGTGAGCAAGCACACAAACCTCATCAAAGGTAGTATAAGCTTGCAATTCAACGACGTTTGAGTACCTAGGATCGAGTCCTCCTAAGTACCTTACAATCGTTTGCTCTTCCGGTTCTTGCAAATCACATTTAATCACAAGCTTTTCAAATTCTCTAGTGTATTCTTCAACACTAAGATTGCCTTGGTTCAGATTATGAAGTTGTGAATAACAATCTTGAACATACGTGGGGGGTAGGAATCTAGCCTTGAAATTGGTTTTCATCTTTTCCCAAGTTCTGATTTTAGTCTTACGTTCCCTAACTCTCTTAGCACATAAGTTGGTCCACCATAAGGAAGCATACTTACGTAACCTTAATGCCACCAACTTGACTTTCTTTTCTTCTGGAACGTCCTTATACTCAAATACCCTCTCCACTGTGTGCAACCAGTCCAAGAAGTCCTCTGGATCAAGTTTGCCTTCATATTCTGGAATTTCAACTCTAAAATCATTAGAGTTACCTTGTCCTCTTGGCTCTTGTCGTGGTTCTCTGAATAGTTCTTCATCACTTGAGGACTCAAGGTGGTGACTGAATACTTGTTCTCGGCCTTGTGATGCTGAATGGGATGGTTCTTCATTGAGTTTTTGCTTTTGCTTGAGGAAGGCACCCAATTGCTTGCGTAAATATTCATTCTGGGCCTTGAGCTCTTGGTTAGTAGAAGTAATCTCGTGATTACTCTTCATAATAGTATCAAGCTTCTCTTCTATGCTCATACTAGTACTCATGTTGTGTTTGAGAAATGGAGAAGAAGGAAGTTTGGATTTTGTGGGTTCAATACCAGGCCAAGATGAAACACAGCTCTGATACCAAATATGATGTAAAGGCCAAGGGTAGGGACAACCCAAGCAACCTCACATCAAAGAAAGACAATTCGAGAAGGGAAGACGCACGGTCATGCGTCCAACTGTGTGCAGCCTCGGGTTGCAAATTGCAGGGTACGCACGGGCGTGCGTTGAACCGTGCGTGGACTGTGATAAGCTTGCCTTGGATGAATCTTCACGGTTTTGAATGTCTTTGAGAGCAAAGCCTATTCTAATGCAATGAGCTTTGTTTGGACTTGATTCTATGAGGGGAAAGGTAGAAGGAGTAGTATTGAAAGGGGGGAATGGAAGTATGGTAGGTGGTTTAATGGAATGACTTGAAGAACATTCAAGTATTGAAGGTGATAAATGAAGAACACGAAGAACGAAGAAGATCAACTTGAAGATTCAAGCTAATCAAGTGATTTAGGATAGAACTAAACTCGAGGATTAGATACAGAAACACCACTAATCTTTGAGTTTAGGGCCCTTAAGCTTGATCAAGATACAGAATCACCACTCAATCAAGATTAAGACTCACTTGAACACCACTTAGTTTGGCCTAAACTAAGATAAGCAAGCAAGAGTTTTGAAGAGAAAGCTCACAAGCTCTCTATGATTTTCTTTTACTAAAAACTGAAGTTCCCCCCTTTTCTTTGGCCGTGAGAGGCCTTACATAAGCAGTAAAATGACCAAGCTAAGCAAGCTAGCAAGCACCTCACTTTTCCTTCCTAGGAGGGAAAGGTATTAACTAGCTCTAATTGCCACGGTTAGAGCTAATTGGCTTCAAGCATGCTTAAGACTAATCAAAACACACTTAAACCTTCAAGGAAAACAAGACAAATGATCATTACAACATAATTAACTTGTCCCTAAGCTTAATCAGCATCCAAAGGCAGCGAGTAGCCATGTGAGTAGCCGAAAAGTGGCAATCCCCTTTGCGGCTGGCCAATGGCATTCAAGGGACATCTTTCCTTGTCTCTTCCTTCTCATTGGCCGTTCTTTTTAAGGTTGTAGCTGATGATGATTGCCTTGGGGTGTGTGCCCAGCCTTGGGAGGTGTGCCAACTCAGTTGATAGCAAGGAAACCCACCGGAAAGGGTTTGCTCAGTCGTGCCTCCAAACCGTGCGCAATGGGCAGTTTTACACTCGGTTTTCAGGCCAAGTTTACCCAAAGCAAAAAGGATATGGCTTGGGTTTTAAACGTGGGGGAGAAAGTTAAAAGGTGTAAATAAACCCCCTTATTTAAGAAATCAAGGCTAAACATGGATTAAGTACGGTAATCACATGCAAACTTTTAACCGTGCAAAATTGGACTAATTCTGGCCGGTTGGGAAAAACGCCTTTGATCTTTCATCCTCTTGTAGCATGACTTGAATTCAATGCTTGGACTTGAAAGTTAACTTCCTGAGGATTCCAAAAATGCAAAAATATTGGTCTTAAGCCATGAAATGGCTTAAGAAATCAGATGCACAAAACCGGGCTTGTGCAGACCGGTTGTGCTAGTTTCAGCTTCTTGCCAAAGGTGAGCCATCTTCTTGGTTTGGGACCTTGTTCTTGGCCGACTTGGACTTGTCTCATCTGGAGCAAGGTCTTGGCTAGGTAGGACTCCATCAGGAGAGCTCGGGGACAATAATATTGTACGGTGAATACAGTTTGGGTTAATTTTCTTCGTCGATCCATCCCTTTTGCTCTATCCTCAATGGTATAAATTCCAAAAAATTATTTCCATTCGTATTGAAATATAATATTGTAATATATAACTATTAATATTCTAGTCAAGGAGGTCATTCTTCATCTGCACGGTGCAATATTGGCCTGATTGGATGGTGAAATAAATACAAGAACAAATAGCCACTTTTTGGTAATTATATTTTAAAAATACTATATTTTAAAAATGCAGTGATTCTCATTCTTATTCTTATTTCCTTTTAATGTTTCCATAATTAATGTTTATATTTTTCCTGTTAATTATTTTTTTTCTTTCTTTTATTAGAATTGATTAATTAATATGAACGGACGTGACTAAGAGTGAGGATTAATCTTATGGCCTAAAAGTTCTGATTTTTGACAATGCAGGAAAAATTCACATCAGCACAAAATTGCTTTTATATAATAGTATAGATATGAGAGCATGCTCCAATTATATATATATATTTTGGAATATCTTTATCGTAAATTTTCTTTTTTATTATATAATTATCTATGTGTTGCATAAGAGTATATACTCTTAAGAATATGATATATATTTTAGTGATTAAGATTAAGAGTAATTGCATTGAGAGTTGATTATTAGATTTTTATTTTTTTTCTTGCTAGTTAATATCATTGTTAATATTTATAACAGTTTTTATTAAAAATTTGAATTTAAATTATATTCATAGTAGTTTTCATGTTTTATATATCAATTTTTTTTGAATTAAAAAATAGATTAGGGCTCTATTCGGCAAGATTAATCGTTTAGATAGTGGATAGCGGTTCAGGTAGCGGATAGCTATTTAGATTAGCGGTTAAAACTAATGTGTTCGGTAAATTTAGCTGTTGTGCTAGCTGATTAATGTAAATTGACACAAAAGAATATAGATAATTTTCAAAAATAAAATTTTTAAAGGATTTTTTTGGCTAAAAAATATGAAATGCTACTTTTAAATGTCAAATATTAATACTATTAGCTTTTCAAAAACGCTGCTTAAAATGCTATACGCTACTTGAAATGCTGGTCAAAATACTAGTTTACCGAACATTAAAAATTAACTGATTAGTATATTGACATGGTCAAAACACTAAACGCTAGCCAAAATGCTATTGCCGAACACGACTTAAGCCGAACTTAGGCTGTGTTCGGTACTAGGGGTTGAATTAAAGATTAGTGGTTTACAGTGATCAAAATATTATAGGTCACTACTTAAAAGTGTTTCGGCAAAATAGTGGATGAGGTAGTGGTCAGAGGTTTATGTAGTATTTTTGAAAAACTAATGAAAGTAGCTTTAAGAACCTCTATCTAGTGGTTTCATTACCAATTACAAAAATCTTCTTTTTATTTACTAAAAACGTTTATTCATTGTGCCATTTTTAGTCATTTGACATAAATCTGCTACTTCAACGGTTTGTTACATTTACCAAACACATTTATTTTGAATAGCTAGTTGAACATTTAATTACTAACCATTAATGGATCACAACTAATCGCTAATAAAACCGTTGACAATTAGTAAAATAGCTAATCTATTACTAAACTCTCTAGTTTTACTGAACACGTCCTTTAGCTGATTGTGACACTAGTTGCTTGTGATTTATGGCAAGAGAGGAACATTAGATATTTCAAGGCTGAAGAACCCATAATTAAGCATGTGACTTAGAGGTACGGGTTGCCAACATAGTGTAGCTTATAGTTCTCCATTACCAGATGTAAAAGAAGAGAATACGAAGGAATTACTTTCGTCAATTTTTATCTTTTAGACTTCGTTGTCTTCCTTAAAATCTTGTAAATAGTAAAATTTTACTTCTGTTTCATTCCCAAGAAAAAAGCGAAATTTGAATTTAAGCTGTAGATGAAAAATGTTCAAAGATTTATTCAATTGACCTATTGATAGATATACGTCAATTTTGGATATAACTTTTTTCGAATGTAATAGTATTTTTCCCCGCCTAAGAAGTTCACACATTGGGGTGTTTAGCAGACAGTTTTTTGGAGAGTTTTTTGGACTAAAATTAGCTGTTTGATCTAATCAAAAAGCTAATTTGGGTGTTTGATAAAATGACTTTTTGGAATAATTTTCTGGGTTCAAAAAGTTGACTTAAAAAAGCTAATTCTCAAAAAAAAAAAACTCTTCCAAAAAATAATAGAATTAGGTTTTTTGAGAATTAGCTTTTTGTTTTACAATTTTATCAGAAACAGCTAATTTTATCTAACAGTTTATCTACAAAGAACTAATGCAAACAGTTAATTCAAGCACCTAACCGCTAATACAAGCAGCTAGCAGTTAATAATTAATAGCAGTTTGTCAAACAGCGCCATTAATATAATAACTTGGTTCATTTGTTCCATCAATATATAAGAAACAAGCACCAAAGGTGATTATTTATAGGATTAAGCAAGATGTGGTTATCCCCATACTAAAATTCTACGGGTGAGTTACTAGACACACACAGAAATAAATACGAAAGTAGGGGGAACATATGCAAGCAATCTTAGCTATACGTCTATAAAAATTTGGGTAAATCTTTGTGGAACATTGAGGGGCAACTTGGTCATCTCAGTATATAATTTTCTCTCAGCTCATAACTAACTCTTCTTGATTTGTTACACAAAAACTACACTTGTATATATGTAGCTTTCCTCTGTTAGTTTCAAAAACATAACAGAATGTCCCTTTCATTCTCCATTTTGGATTGATCAATAACACTTCCATATTCCCCTTCAATCTTGCTATGAACCTTTGATTCAATTGCATTCCAGATTCTTCACATCTTGCTGAATAAAAATATGTAATAGATATAACTTAAAATAAATATAAGTAGTTTAAACTGAAATTAAAGACACAGAATGCATCTTAAGGTGAAGATATTTTCGACTTGAATACTTTCAAGAAACAGAGAATCTATCTTCACTATAATTATGTAAAAATCTCTTAATATTATATAACAAAACATAACAAAGGTAAATACAATTTATTCATAAGTATCATTGAACATATAGATTGTTCTAAATTAATTTACATTTTTAATTTTCCACCACACAGGCCACGAGCTCCTTGGCCTTCAATCGTAATGATCAACGGACTTACTCTATAACATAACACTTTACTTTCTGACCACGCCCCAAAAAAAAAACAAAAAAAAGGTGGTAACATAACAAAAAGTAAAAACGATAAACGGGGAATTTTGAATTACAAGCCCAATGAGTGTGTTTGGCCAATATGGGCTGGGCCTTGTGTGCCGTAGTTGGATCCACAAAGTTTGGTGGGTCAATATTTCATTTAATTAAATAGATAGACGAATCATGCCCATAGAATCAATTTTTAAAGCCCAATGGGTTTTGCCAGGTGGCAAAATTTGTATTTAGAGAATTTTTCTTTTCTTTTTTTTTTTTTGTAGACGCCTTTTGCATTTTGACTTTCCTTTCGATGTTTGGCTAATGAGCAACATTGATTTGTCTACATTAGTTGAACTTTTATTCCCTGTTGATTCATCTGTAGCTCTATTTGAAAGTCAATTATTAGCCGTTAATTGATTATTCTAGTTATTCGTATTTACTATTTGCATTAGTTATTTCTATATTTCATAAAGATATGAAGATCCCGGGAAAAAAAAAAAAAAACTTCAAAAAGTCAATTTCAAAAAGATATTCATATTGGTTTATGTAAAATAGGAGTAGCTTTTTGGGGGTAGGAAAAAACTATTACAAAAGGCCAATTAATCAAAAAAATTGCTTGTTTTTAAATAAAATCCAATCCAAAAAACCATTTATAAAAAATACCTCACTACTTAGCACGACGATCAAGCGTTCAATTTTAAACTCAACTTCTTTTTTACCTGACCCCTCGGTGTAACTCAATGAATTACCATATTTTTTTCTTTTTCGAGCTCAATAAACCAAAATATATATTTCTTTTCTTCTTCAACCTTTAGTTCATTGCGAATGAAACACAAAAGTCGTCATCAGCACCAAGTGCACCACCAGCCGCCTTACCATCCCACTCACAAAAAAAGGGAAAAAAGAATGAAGGAGGGTTAAAAAGGGTACTTTGACAAGTAATTTAATCTAGAGGAATAGAACCAAACGAAATTTTGTTGACTTTACCCTAAGGACGACCTCATGAGATTCTAACCCCTCTTGTTTTTTTCTTTTTTTTTTAATTTCCTCTTAACTTCATGTAATTTTGTAACTTTTTCCCATGATCAAAATCAAAGATATAGAATATATTCCAAGACAAATCAAGTCATATCCCAAGTTTAGGAAGAGTACCATGACAAGTTTAGGAAGCTAATCGTAAATTATTGATCTTCCCATCAATAACTACCTACTTAATTGTTGCTGCTCCTCCTCCTCCTCCTCCTCGGGCTTGTTCTGTTGTTCATACGAACAGAGCAAGAACAGAGAGAGATGGAAGAGAATTCTTCTTCTTCTTCTTCTTCTGCTTCTTCTATTATAAGTACTTCGAATGATAGTAACGAGTTGCGGGATTGGATCAAATTCCAATGGGCTGCGTTGAAGAAGAAGAAGAAGATATCAACACCGGCGGCTTATTTCCTGCTTGCGTTCCTCATCGCCTTTACCATCCTTTATTCTCGTCGGTCTTATTTTGTAAGTCTCCTTCTCACTCTGTTTTCTTTCCACTTGATTAAAGAGTACAGCTTTAATTGATACGGTTTTATTGTAATCATACCTAATTGAACTATTAATTATCCCTAAATTTAAAAATCACTGCAAAATGTATGAGGATTCACCGCAAAATCTCAATAAAGTCACCTCTAAAATAGTACGTCTCACACTAAATCTTATATAAGACAGTCTTATCCAAGGATTTGTGGATTTTTTTTTTTTTTAAAGTTTAAGGCGTGATTGAACTTTTCGAACTCTAAGAATGTAAATACAAAATTGAGGTTAGTAACAAATGTTTTACCAAAAAATATAATAAATTGTTGAAAATTTTTAACATGATTTAAAATTTAATCTAACGATAGATGGGGTCGCAAGATCCTTTTGGATTTTTTTTTTTTGGGTTTTTGGGGATGCAAATCCTTCTGGATTTTTTTTCTTGGTATGGCTCATTAATTTTTACCAGTGTCAACTTTTTCTTTTATGGAAATGGCTCTAGAAGAATGGTGATTTCGTACCAAGTTTAAATTACTTTGTTGCGAAGAGTAATCTAGATGGGGAGCCTTCTTCATGAAGTTTCAATTCTGTCTTGAACGTTCAAAGGTTTTGCATACAATACCCAATTGAATGGAAATCAATGAGTTGAAACTTTGGAATTAATTTCAAAGTAAAACAGGACTTTAATCTGCTTTATTTTTAAGACATTTTCCCCGCTTAATCATAAAGTTATCTCTCCAATTATTATTATTATTATTATTATTATTATTATTATTATTATATTGTGTATATTTCAGATTATTACAACATTAGATGATTTTTATTGAATTCTATCTGTATTAGCTGGACATTAAAATTGGGTCATTCAGTTTATGTCTGTGGGATTGACTTGCATTTAAGTGGAATCACAATTCAATTTAGGTTTTAGCTTAGGTTATTTCTTTTGAATTGATTTCGGATAAGTGATTTTGATCCAATAAACCGGTATTAATTTATTTTCTTCAAAAAAAGTGATTTTGGATGGAAAAAAATCAAGGAGAATTATGGTTATGTTGGTCAATTAAATTAACCTATTTTAGAGTTCAAGATTAATGTATATATTTACATATTTTATTTAGTTTCGATTTTGAATCTTTGGTTAACCTCTATTTATGAGTAACGATATACAAATGTAGAAGTAGCCCAAAGTCAAAACTATGAATTTTCAAAGATGGGGACTGGTAGATTATTAATGCCCACAGGGATTTTTTGCTAAAGTTGATAGTAACTTCGACATTTGCCATACTAGATCTTACATAAGATTATCCTACTAAAAAGATATTGTGAGATGGACATAGTAGGTTGATTTTTAATAATTTTGGATATGATTAATATAATTATTTATGATGATTCTATCTTTATTTTTTTTAATAAGAAAAAAGAATAATTCATTAACGAAAAGCCATGACATATACAATGAATATATCCTAACAAAAGTAAATCTAAAACATCAAATTGAATAATTCTCTCCAGAAAGCTAGTGGTAAACATACTGTCGACCGGTTCTGAACTTATAGCATTATTCTTACCACCAACCACATTCTTTGATGTCAATGCGTCTTTACTGAATAGCGGCGAGTTATAGTATAGCTTCATGGAGCAGATGTCCAATTGACTTGGTAGATTGCACTTGAAAGGAAGATCTTCAGAGTAGAACCACATGAAATTCCATTGTTGACTCATTCCTTAATAAAAAACATAGATCTAATACAATAATTTTCAACTTCTACTCGACAAGAAACTCACTCTAAATCTCCAAATCTACGATAGATTACACAAAGGCAATGACTCAAACTCACACTAACAGTGAAAACAACCTAACTCATACTAAAGGTGAGGACAACTAAACTCACACTAATGGTGAGAAAAATAAATAACCAAACTCTCGTAAAATGGGGAGAAATTTTATTAAAAAGAAACGAAAATATCAGTCAATACCTTACAACTGAATAAAACTTCAAGATGTACGAAGATTGGGGCTTACCACCAGCAATTATGGTTGATGACAGCTCCTTATTGAAGTAGATAAAGGTTAAAGTTTTTCGTGAGGAAGCTAGGGTTTTTCAAGAGAAGATGTCTAAATTAGAAGATTTAAAGAGTGGTAAAAGAGTACAAAATGACAAGGATTTGTTTAGATTAACCAAAAAGTCACCTAAAATAAGCATTTTGTTACTGTAAGATAGAAGTCTAATCAATGTAAAATATCTAAAAAGTCATCCATCAAAAAATATGTCTCACCATAACACTTGTGCGTCTCATCTAAGAATTTGTTAGGTGCTTAATCATTTTGGTTGTTTTTCAAAGATAAGCCTAATTTAAGAATTTCAAGTGCGTGTTTCCTTGGCCTATCGTAGTGGATTTTTGGCTGCTAATAATTTTGGCATGGTTGTTGAAACTGATTGAATTAATACTATGAAACAAGAGGAAGACATACTAATAAAGTTACATGTCCATTTACTACAACCACAGCCATACATTTTCTTACATTGGATAAAGCATATCTTAAAGTATGGTACATACAATGTGAAACTTATAATAGAAATATGACAAAAGATTCCTCCCCCCCCCCCCCCCCCAAAAAAAGTAATTCTAGAGCACTAATAGAACAACAACACACCACCACTTCCTAGTATAGGTCCTGCTTTCGCGGGGTTGGAGAGATCCAGATGACATGAGAATATATAATTCTTTTACTGCCATTTCTATGTTGACACATTTCATTTCACCATATAAGCTATCTATATTCTTATTTTATGATTTTAACGTTCTATTTTGTTTTGTTTTGTTTTTTTTTAACAAGCAAGTAGGAAGACTCTATGTAAGATTCTATCTATACCTAATGGCAACAAATTACTACTCTTTAAGTATTGATAAAAGTTGGACTTCCTTCCAAAAAGCCATACATATGATAGACTTGCTTATGCTCAAATCTTAGTACAACATACTACTAATGCATCCACATTTTTTTGGGGTGACTAAAAACTATCCCCAGTCTACATTTGCAGGAACCTCAATAGAATTCACCTACTCAATGCTATGCAAGAACTCCAAAGACTACCCAAAAAGAGACCAATACCTCCTCACTTGCCCATCAACCAACATGACCATAACCTGCCCTGCAAACTACCCTCCTGCCAACCTCACCACCCTCACCTCGAGCAAGACCTGCCCAGATTACTTCCGGTGGATCCATGAGGACTTGAAGACGTGGAAGAAACATGGGATCACGAGGGCCATGGTGGAGAGCCTCCAACACAAAGCTCACTTCAGATTGGTTATTGTAAATGGGACAGCCTATGTCAAGCAGTATAACAAGGCCTACCAAACTAGAGATGATCTAACCCTTTGGGGCATTTTGCAACTCCTTAAGTTGTACCCCGGGCGACTACCTGACCTTGATCTCATGTTCCAGTGCCATGATCAGGCGTCGATCAAGAGAGACCAGTATCAGGGTCATGACCTTTACTCTGCTCCACCCCAGTTTCACTATTGTGGGGATGACTCTACTCTCGATATTGTCTTTCCTGATTGGTCTTTCTGGGGCTGGTATATGTTTCTTACCTGTTAGTAATTTTTCAAGTTAATATATGTTAAGACCGTGCTAAATCAAGTCATACCAGATTTATTGGGACTGAATGACTAGAAACCAAATTCGCAAACCAAGTCATACCTTAGTGTGACTTGAAACTAACTCATGGGAATTTTTCACGCCAAATTGTCACCATAGATTGCATTTTCTCGACACGTTTTCCATGTAGACAACAATACACTAAAACCTAAACGAAATTGGGTAACTGGCCAATTCCTCGAAACCCTTCATGAATGACCCATTCGTCAAGTCTCTTAGTTCATTTATGTGGGTAGTAAGATGGTACGTAGCGAATTTTAATTTACATGGGATTTCGATTTTCTTTTTTTTCAGGCCAGATATCAACATAAAGCCGTGGGTGCCCTTAGTGAAGGATTTGGAATATGGTAACAAGATGAAGAACTGGACATCCAGGGAGCCCTTTGCTTTCTGGAAAGGGAATTTGTATACAGGTACAAGAAAGAACCTTGAACATTGCAATTCAATTGAATATTGGAATGCCCAAATCATTCACCAGGTAATGTAATCATACAGTCTTTAATTTCCTAAGTATTTGTGGCTTACCATATATGATCTTGATTACTGATAGTAGATAACAATTTGCAGAATTGGATTAACGAGGTGAATGAGGGATTCAAGAATTCTGACTTGTCAAAACAATGCGTTCACAGGTCTGTTCCCTCTTCTATTTTTTCATTTTGAAAGAAAATTTACCCTTCATATATTATAAGTTTCTTTTATATTTTTTTCGAAAACCTGCCGCTATTTTTATGGCCCCATTTCCAAAAAAATTAAGCTTCCTTAGTTCAAATGATGCCATATCACTAAGTCTATAGACTCGGATCTACAATGCAAGTGCTATCAGATAACGCCTGTTCCCTTCATGATCCATATGCAAGTATGTTGGATACTCTCATTTGTTGTTAGCTTGTCCAAATACTGCAATTGATATTGATCAAGGTTGGTTTGAATTGTGTCAAATCAACTCATGTTCCGATCACAATTAAATCGCATGTTTTAGGTTTGATTGTGGTTCGATCTTGAGTTATTTTGGTGCTACACATAGTTCGACCTTTCAGGGTTTAATTTTGGGACATTTTGGGTGCAGGTATAAGATATACATTGAAGGAAATGCATGGTCAGTGAGTGAAAAGTACATTCTAGCTTGTGATTCCATGAGCCTCCTAGTAAACCCTATTTACTATGATTTCTTCTCAAGAAGTCTAATTCCTATGAAGCATTATTGGCCCATAGACCCTCATAGACCATGCAAATCCATCAAATTTGCTGTTGATTGGGGCAACAACCACACTGCCAAGGTATCAATTGATCATTTCTCCTCCATGCCCCAAAAAAATTGTCCATTTTTCCCACCTACTTGTTCATTTTTTTTAACTTTTGAAATAAATGTATTGAAAACAGGCACAAGAAATAGGAAAAGCGGGCAGTGACTACATATTCAATCAAGTAAAGATTGAATATGTATATGACTACATGTTTCATGTGTTATATGAATATGCAAAGTTGTTGAGGTACAGGCCAACTATTCCTGAAGGAGCAATTGAATTATGCTCAGAGAAGTTTGCTTGTAGTCCAATGGGCCTAGAGACAATGTATAAGGTCCAAACCATGGTTAATGGGCCTGCAGATCGAGGCCCATGTAACCTGGCCCCACCCTTCAAGCCTAAAGAACTTCAAGCTCTTCGAGCACAAAATGACAAGATTAAGAAACAAGTGAAGAAATTGGAACAAGGAAGTGCCTCAAATTGAGAGAATTGAGGGGGTTTCTAGTGTTTTTATTCTAAGATTTTGTTAGATTGTAGCTTTACAACAATTAACACATGTATTATTTCACATGTGAACAGAATTAGTACTTTTTTTAGGCCGCAAAGGAAAAAAAAGAGAGAATTGCCTTAAAATACAAGTATACAACGACATTTTTGTACCTTGACAAAGGAAAATAAAAGTCTTGGGTATCTTAAACAATATGTCGAAAATAAGGTTGTAATGCTTGTAAAATTGTAATTGTATAGAAATGAGAAATTCGTGCATATTATCTTTTGTTTTATTTTTCATCATTTTGTTTCCAATGCTATGCTATTTTCAACGTGATTTATCTAAAACTTATGTTTGATTATCGAAGTTACATACAATATTTGTATATTAATTCATCTCTTTTAAAATTTACATTATTCGGAAAATTAACTAATCATGAAAACAAATTCAGGTTTCAGACAGGGATTAATGAGAATTTATTAAAAAATTAAATGAATAACACAAATAATTGAGAATACATCAAACAAAAACAAAGAAACAAATGCTTTGATTAAAACAAAGCATCAATAATACAACCAAACCCAAAAATAAATGGGACCAATCTAACTTCCAGTCCTCAATTTGTGTTCACTTCATTATATATCTATATGAGCAAAACTTTTTTGGGGGTAAATTTAATTGTTTAGAAAGTCAAAAAAAAATAAATAAATAAAAAGAAGTTCTCTGGAATGGATAATTTTGAGTAATTAAAATTCTGGTTAGGAATTGAATTGATGTGAATGGTATTTAATTTATAGTGCCCTCCCTTTGACAATATCATAGCTCATCTCACTGGGATCAGTAGCTTGTAACTCAACCTGAATCCCATCCAATTCTCTCTTGAACCTGTCCTTTGAGCTTGCATACAGCATCTTGCTTCTCACCTTTGACGTGTCTGGTGACCTGCATTCATCCAATATAGTATGCCAAATTTCAATTTTTGAACTACACAATATGTTTTTCCTGACCTCTAATAACACTCAGTATGGGTCCAGCTTCAATCAGATCTGAGCAGATCCAAATTAATGTTAGCAGTCTTATCCCGGCAAGTATTTCCACTAATGTCCCCCCTCCCCCCAAACAACAAACACGTCATTATGCATGAATGGTGAAACTAGCTATATAATATGAATGTTACAAATTTATTAACTTTTCAAAAACTTTAGTCTAAATTAGAGTTGAGAAAGTCTAATCCGACACGATAGCCTAATCTGAACCTGACCTGAAGTTACTGAGAGAAACCCAAATCCGATATGAACCAAACTGATTTCGACCCGAAGTCGACTCGATTTGACCGTTTAGCCTGAAAATATGTTACTTTTCAATTTTAAGCAGATATAAACTATTTAGAAGGCTGATAAGAAATTGACCCGTTTATTAAATGAGTCAACCTGAACCGACCAATTACTTAGCTCTAGACCTCTAGTTTAAACGCTGAACAATACTCCCAATGCTGTTACCGATCGCAAACATGACCCATAAATTGACATATATATATATATATATGCATGGTTGATGCCATAAATTGAAGGTAGGAATTACAACTAAAAAAGTAGAGAATTGAAATAGATCAAAATATACATACATACCAAGCAAAGAAGAAGATCTTGCTCTTTTGGCAGTTCTCATCGGTGGTGAAATCATAATCAAAGACAGCATAGCGGCATTCATTGGCAGGCAAAGAGTTGGTGAAATCATCATAAGTTTCTCCAGGAGTCCCAAGCTTCTCCACAATTACTTGCTGGATGTTCTCCTCAATCTTGAAAACTATGAACCTGTGGTTTCTTTTTGCTTTCAACTCTTGAAACTTCAATTTGCACTCATCATTCACTGCCATTCCTGACGCCGCGTTCGCCTAATTTATTTTCATGCACACACAATTAGAAAAATTGTTGACTGCTATTGAAATTTAAGCTCGGGACCTTTTGCTTAGAAAATTTTGGATATTTTTAGGAATTACCTCAATTAGAATCTTAAACTAATAGTTAAAGGATTGAAAAACGTTTATAATATGAGCATATCAAACCGATGAGTAAAGAAGCCAAAGCAAATTTTGGATGACCCATCTAATACAATTCAAGATGAAGTTGATTTTCGGATTGCCCATCTAACATATATGCATATATATGTATATGTATGCATGCATGTATTTGTGTACGTTGTGTGTGTGGAAATGTGGTGGGAAGCTAGAAACAAAGAAAACAGAAAACACATAATGCCTGACCAAATCAAACAAAATAGAGTTACAACAACAACATTTTTCTGTATGGGCCCTGTTTTGACAGGGTTCGGGAGAATCCAGATACAACCAGCCTCACCCCGACAAACACTCATGCAAACACAAAGACCGATTCTCAGAAACAGAGTGAGATCGATGTTATAAAAATGGACACAAATTCCTAGTAAGGAGAGAGATGAATTACATACCATGGTTGAAAACCCGTTAGAGATGAGCAACAAACCAGGCCCCAACAACAGGAGAGAGGAACAATAGAATTGAGAGGTGAGGGTTGAAAGGTAGGAGCAATTAGAGTTGGGTTCTTAAAGGAAACAAAGAGGGGGTTTGGAGGGAGCAGAGATTTTCTAGGAGCATAAATAAAATTAGATAAAATTAATGTATGATGGGAATATTATTAATTATGTTATTCCTTCCTCACCTTCTATTTTTATAGTGTTTTTTTTCCCCCCTTAGGGAGGAAATATAGGTGCTGTGCATGCATGAAATATCATCATTCATCATGCGTCCCACGTCCACAATTTTGTGGCATGTAATGCATCCCTTCATTTCCCCATATATTTCCCCCATATTTTTTTATTCATTAGTTATTTTTAGATTAAAAATATAAATTATAATATCAACAGATCTATTCATCATATACAATAATGAAATATGTTTAACAATATATGGTAAGTAGATATACAAAGAGTATCAAGACAACAATAAATTTCTCGGACCAATTCTGATAATTAATTACTTTAAATTTAAATCAATTAATGATCCATTACAAAAATCAAATTTTTCCTCCTAAATAACCTTTCTTCTCATTCTTAGCAATTGGCTTTGTTTAATTTGTTTATTTACAACCCTTCTTTAATCCCCCCAAAAAAAAGAGAAAAAAAAGAGTCAAATAGCCTTTTCCATTACGAAGGCCCTGTTTTTGTCGTTGATTGGTAAATCTCAATTTATCAACTTGAATCTACTTCAACCTATTTCAACTCACTTCATGAACTTTAATTAAAAAAAAAAAATCAATCTCAACCCTCTTCAACCAACTTCAACCAACTTAAACCACTATTTTAGCCAACGCCTAGTCTTCTACATATCATATAAAAAATATGCCCACTTCAACCACTTCAACAAAAGCATACCCTCTTCAACCCACTTCAATCATTTTCTAACCCCTGTTTTCCAACGAAAAGAATTGACCTTATGTATCAAGGTTTTAGGATTATGTTGGACCATGTCTAAGTCAAAAAAAAAAAGGAACTATGATCAACTAATTTAATAGCAATTTGATTCTAATATCATATAAGGAAATTGGGGGGTGCCTTTGGCTAAACTATATGTCGTCTTCATGTTGTGATTTTATGCACTGACTTGCGTGCTTCCAACACAACAATCTCGCCAGGAAACCATACAATGTTTTTTTATTCCCCCTAAATTTTATTTTACATAATGGGCGGGACTTTTGCTTTACCTTTTTTTATTTGAAATTTTTACAAATATGCAAATTAGTATTGATAAGCTATATTCAGACATTGACATTTTGGCTCCGTTTGACAAACAGCTGTTTGTGTTAGCTGTTAGCTGTCAACTGTTTGTATTAGCTGTTTGAATTAGCTGTTTGTAGAAAAACTGTTTGGTGAAATTAGCTGTTTCTAACAAAGTTATATGACAAAAAACTAATTCTCCAAAAAGCTATTCCAAAAAGCTCATCAAATTAGCTTTTTCAAGTTAGCTTTTTGAACCCAAAAAAACTCTTTCAAAAGCTATTCTATTAAACAACTAAATTAGCTTTTTGATTAGATCAAACAGCTAATTTTGATCAAAAAAGTTCTTTTAACTAAGAACTATCCAAAAAACTATTTACTAAACACCTCTTTGTTTTTCTAGATTTGAGTTTAAACTCAAAGATAATACCTATGGTCCTATTTATCGTTATGTAAGCTCAAAGATAATACCTACGTTTTGTTGTGTAACGAGCGTTTGTGTTTCATTGAGACAAATAGGTCCAAAAAAGAAGGATATTTCAATCAAAAAAGGATTTTGAAAAAATTGATAATAAATTGAGAAGAAAATGGGCTTCCTATGTGCATGTAGCAGTTCTCTGTATTCAAGAATATTTTTCATTGGTTAAAAGAGTATATTCAGATCCAAGTATTCTATTATTTGTGAACCCTTTTTTTGAAGGTTTGTATTTGCGATTTTTAATGCGATAACTGGATAGAAAATTGTATGATTATTCTGTTTGACAAATATTTATTAGCTATTAGCTATTAACTATTTGAGTTAGCCGTTTTAGTGAGCTATTTCTTAAAAAGTTGTTTAGTGAAATTAATTATTTTCGGTAAAGTTGTGAGACAAAAAGTTAATTTTTTAAAAAGCTATTCCAATAGCTCGTAAAATTAGAAATTAGCCTTTTCGAATAGCTTTTTCGACCCAAAAACTCTTCTGAAAAACTTTCTTACCAACATCGAAATTAGCTTCTTGACTTGATCAAATAGCTAATTTTGATCCAAAAAGTTCTTCAAAAAAGTATTTACCAAACTCTCCTGATATTAGTGTATGCTTGTTTTTTAGCATATAAGCAGATATAGAGGTAAATACTGACAATTTAACCTCAAATCAACAATCATCAAACTGTGCATCTTTTTTATCTTGCAAATTACAACAACGTAACTTTCAGTGTAGATCCCACTTTTATGGAATTTGAATACATCCAGATGTAGGTAGTCTTACATCTACAAAGATGACTGTAATACAGACTTCTTCTGTCACGTGCTACACGCATGATTTTTACTAATAATTGTTAGTTGGCCAGCTCAGATTCTGTTAGAGTTGTTGGCAAGGTTGTTTGAACAAACTTTCCTGCACAATTGCTTGTATAAGGATAATTTCGGAATCAATGGAAAGGCATGCGAATTCAATGAACATGTTCTCTCTCTCTCTTCCTCTTCTTCTTCTTTCTATCCCTTCTCTTCCCATGTTATCTTCTAGATTGATATCAGGTGGCATTAGAGCTATTCGATCCTGAATAGGATTCCAAACTTTTCATTCGATCGACTAATTTCCCAAAGTCGATCTGGTCATAACATCCAAGTCACGATCAGTCAACCATGGCGATTTTTGAAAACACTCGAGCAACGAAGGTGGAAGAAGTCCTCCTCAATCTGTAGCAGTCTTGGTCCACTTTCCAGAATGAAATCAGGAATCAGCCGTTTGAGCAGCAGGCGCAATAGGATAAGATCAACAGCACATTGAATGAACTCATCACAGGCCTCAGTTAGCAGGTACTACAAATGACCACCCAATTCAGTGAAGGAGGTAACCAAAATTCTCCTAGAAACAACTCTTACTCGAATTTTTCTAGGGTTTCCAGGGTGGATTTTCCAAAATTTGAAGGTCATGATGTGTAAGGGTGCGTATATAAATGTGAATCCTTCTTTGGAGTGGATGGCACACCTGAAAATGTTAAAGTCAAGATTGCTTCCATTCACTTAGAAGGTAAAGCACTGTTGTGGCATCAATATTACATGAAATCATGTCCAACAGGATGATGGCCAATTTGGGAAAAATATAGGGAAGCTATATTGGCCAGGTTTAGGAAACAATCCTTTGATGATCCATTGTTTGAACTGATGCAGTTAAGACAAATGGGGGCAGTAGAACACTATCAAGATGCGTTTGATGCTTTAGTAATTAGAATTGAAGACTTGCCTGTGCGCCATGCTATTAGCTGTTTTTGGAGTGGCTTGAATTCTACGATTCAAAACACTGTCAGAATGTTTAAGCCAAAAACCTTGCATGAAGCTTATTGTTTGGCTAAGTTGCAAGAAGCTACTCTTGCCTCCATAGCTCGGAAAAAACCTATATTGAAGAAACCCCTCTAGGTAATAAACTCAGTACATCCTACCAGACCTGCCTCCACAGCATCTTCCTCATATAGTCCATTCCAAAGAACCAGTACTAAACCTACATAGCCCTCATACTTTTCCCAATCTATTCCACAAGGGAGTTATAACTCCAGGTTCAAGAAGCCTAAAAGATCTTGGTCTGCACGAGAGTTGGGTGAAAGAAGGGTCAAAAGTTTGTGCTTCTACTATGATGAAAAGTATGCACTTGGGCACAAATGCAAGGCTCAGATTATACAATTGAGATCAGTGGCCAGTTAACGGAGGAGCAAAGAGATGGAGATGAAGAGTTAAGTATGGAGGAGGCAGAGGACCTTCTTATTTTGCCAGAGGAAACCCCTCGTATATCTATGAATGCTATATCTGGGGTCAATACTTATCAGACCATGAAGGTGGAGGGCAAGGTTCGAAAAAATTCTTTGTGCATTCTTATTGACTCAGGGAGCACTCATAATTTTCTGGATGTCAATGCTGCCAAGAAGCTTAGTTGTGATATCAGACACACCTTTCCTTTGCAAATATATGTGGCTGATGGAAACCAACTGGTGAGTTCAGCCGTATGTAAGAATTTTACTTGGACCATGGGTGATGAAGAGTTCCAGACTGATGTAATGCAAGTACCCTTGGGCAGTTGTGAGATGATTTTGGGTGTTCAGTGGTTACCTACTTTAGGACCCATTCTATGGGACTTTGATAAACTGAAGATGGAATTCAGCCAAGGAGGTAAGCCAATGGTCATTCAAGGAACTCAGCTCGGGGCCATACAATGGGTAGAAGGCAAGACTATGCAGCATGTTCTAGCTTCTTGAACAGCTCCACAGATCTTTGCCATTCAGGCACATTTTGTTGCTGCTTAAAATGATGGCACAACAGGGCAGCTTTCTGACCCTTCTATAACCCAACTGTTGGATGAATATGGGGATATATTTGTTGAGCCAAAGGGTCTTTCCCCCTATAGGAGTCATGACCATCACGTAATCATCAAAGAAGGAACATCACCCATCAATGTACGACCTTCTAGATATCCTGCCTTTGCAAAAAGATGTTATTGAAATAGTTCAAGAAATATTAGAGGCTGGGGTTGTGAGACCTAGTGAAAGTTCATACTCTTCTCCAATGGTGTTAGTCAAGAAGAAGGATGACACATGGAGAATATGTGTAGACTATAAGGAATTAAACAAGTACACTATCAAAGATAAATTCCTTATACCTATCATTGAAGAGCTATTGGATGAACTACATGGGTCAAGGTACTTTTCTAAGATTGACCTTAGGTCAGGCTACTGGCAGGTAAGGATGAATGATGGGGACATTGCTAAAACAACCTTTAGAACACATGAAGGGCACTATGAATTTGTTGTCATGCCTTTTGGTTTGACCAATGCACAATCGACCTTCTAAGCTCTTATGAATCATGTTTTCAAGCCTTATTTGAAGAAATTCGTTCTAGTATTTTTTGATGATATCCTTATCTACAGTCCCACTCTTGACCTCCATCTGAGTCACTTAAGGACTACTTTTGAGATCTTAAGATCTAATACCCTGTATGCAAAGAGAAGCAAGTGTTCGTTTGGAGATCAGCACGTGGAGTATTTGGGGCATATCATCTCATTTAATGGAGCGGTTACTGATCCCAAGAAAATAGAGGCCATGTTAAACTGGTCTGTGCCAACTACCATCAAACAGTTAAGGGGATTTTTGGAGTTGACAGGGTATTACAGGAAGTTTATTAAAGGGTATAGCCTTATCAGTAAGCCCCTCATAGATTTATTGAAGAAAAATGCCTTCCATTAGAATCCTAACGCTAAAGAGGCATTCATCACTCTGAAATCTATCATGACAACAGCCCTTGTACGTGCACTTCCTACCTTCCAGGAGCAGTTTGTCATTGAAACAGATGCCTCGGGAGTGGGTATTGGAGCTGTCTTGATGCAGCAAGGGCATCCTATTGCATTTATAAACAAAAACTTAGCACCTAAGCATCATGGATTATCGGTTTATGAGAAGGAACTTTTGATCGTTGTGTATGTTGTAGAGACATGGAGATCTTATTTAGTTAGGACACACTTTATCATTAGGACTGACTATTTCAGTCTTAAATATGTATTGGAATAGAAGATCTCTACCCCTATCCAGAGCAAGTTGCTCCCTAAATTATTGGGTTTAGATTATGAGATAGTCTACAAGAAAGGGAGAGAGAATACTGTAACTGATGCTCTTTCAAGAATTACAAGTGCACAACTCATGGAACTTACCTTGAGCTCTATTGATACCGAGTTATTGGGCAGTATCAAAAAGAGCTGGGAAGAGGATCAGGAATTGCATCAGTTAATAGCTCAATTAACTATACAGCAACAGTCTCCTTCTAAGTACACTTGAAATCAAGGATTACTTAAGAGGAAGGGGAGGCTGGTAGTAGGGAAGAATGTTGGCTCGAGGGTCACCTTGATCAAACTGATTCATACCTCTCCTTTTGGGGGACATTCTGGGTCAGAGGTAACCTATAAAAAGTTGTCTAGCTAGCTCTATTGGAAGGGGATGAAAAAATCAATGAGAAATTGGGTAAGAACTTGTGTGGTCTGCTAAAAGTGTAAGCCCATTTTGCAATCTCCAGTTGATTCCCTGTAACCATTACCTATTCCTGGGATTATATGGGTGGATATCTCAATAGACTTCATCAAAAGCTTGCCTCCTTTCAGGGGTAAGGGCACTATATTTGTGGTAGTAGATAGGTTGAGCAAATATGCTCACTTCCTGCCCTTATCTCATCCCTTTAATGCTGCTAGTATAGCACAACTCTACTTTGAACACATATATAAATTACATGGTCTACCAAAGACTATTGTCAGTGATAGGGATAAGGTGTTTTTAAGCAAGTTTTGGATAGAGCTATTTACCATGCAGCAGGTTGCACTTCACATATCCACTGCATACCACCCACAGACAGATGGGCAGACGGAGGTGGTAAATAGATGCCTGGAGACCTTCTTGAGGTGTATGGTTGGAGAAAAACCCAAGGAATGGGTATTGTGGCTACCATTGGCTGAATGGTGGTATAATTTCAACTGACATTCAGCCATTGGAACCACACCTTATGAAGCTGTCTATGGTCAGCCCCCATCCCTACATGTGTCATACATCACGGGGGACAGTAAGGTTGAAGCTGTGGATAGAAGCCTTAGAGCTAGGGAGGAATGCATTAAGATGCTGCAATTTCACTTGACGTGAGCTCAGAATAGGATGAAGTCTTAGGCTGACAAGCACATAAGTGATGTGAAATTTCAGGTGGGAGACTTGGTGTATGTCAGATTGCATCCTTACAGGCAAAGTTCAGTGGCATTAAGAACCTGCCATAAATTGGCTGCAAAGTACTTTGGTCCATTTTCCATCACAGCCAGGGTGGGGAAGGTAGCTTATAGGTTACAACTTCCTTCTACTTCCAAGGTACACCCAGTCTTTCATATCTCACAACTCAAGAGGCATGTTGGTTCTGCAGCTGTCCAGAGCTATATGCCTGAAATTGATGGGGATGGATTGATGTAAGCTGAACCCATAGCAGTATTAGACAGGAAGCTGGGCAAATCAGGCAATCGTGCAGTGGTGTATGTCTTAATACAGTGGTCTAATGCTCCAACAGAAGAGGCTACATGGGAGCTCTACTCGAACATCGAGAAGAAATTTTCCCAATTCAATTTGCAAGCTTGAGGCCAAGCTTGTTTTCAAGGGGGAAGGATTGATATAGACTTCTTCTGTCACGTGCTACACACATGATTTTTACTAATAATTGTTAGTTGGCCAGCTCAGATTCTGTTAGAGTTGTTAGCAAGGTTGTTTGAACAAACTTTTCCGCGCAATTGCTTGTATAAGGATCATTTGGGAATCATTGGAAAGGCATGCAAATTCAATGACCATGTTCTCTCTCTCTCTCTCTTCTTCTTCTTTCTCTCTCTTCTCTTCCCATGTTATCTTCTAGATTGATATCAGACTGTTCATATAAAGAGGCCGATTTCAATAGACCCACATAAAAGTTATTTAGAAAAGTATTTTAAAAGTTGAAAATTGTTTGATATATAAAGGTAACAAATACAAGACATCATTACTTTAAATAACATCAATCATAATGAGCAACAAAGAAGGATTAAGATTTAAGAGTTGTACGTACCTTAACCATCAAGCAGCGACACGATATTAATCTAGCTAAGAGTAATGTACAACTTTACACAGTCCAATCGAAAATGATTTGTTACCCACTTGATCACCATAGGGCCGAAGAAAAATCCAAATATTAAATGTAGGTGTCTTTAAGCTATTTTGTGAAGTGATCCAGGAAAAAAAAAAAAAAAATACAAGGACTTTGTGTTTCTCTATGTTTTATATACTTGTTAAAAGTACCATAATTCATGTTATAGACCAATTAATTTCAAAATATTTTGAAAGGTAGATTCAGAAAAATTTAAACAAACAAATAAAGATAAGTCTTGGAAGCAAATAATCAGATAAACAAATTGTTTTCCTTTTTTTTTTTTGGTTTTTTCTTTTGGGGGGGGGGGTTGATGACAACAGCAAAAGAGCCGATGACGTGCACAACAACGTCGACGGATTGTCTATCAACAAAAATGATAAATTAAATTAATAGAGGTAGTTGGATTTATTAAAACAAAAGTACATGACGATTAATTAAGTAGTTAATTATTCTGCCCTTCCCTCAAAAACAATTATATTGTGTCTACTCGAACCATCAAGGGTTAAGGCAAATTCTAAAAATTAAGATCCTGTTCTCTTCGACTTATTTTTTAAAAAATAAATTTAGATAAGTTCAGTTCAGAACATGCTCAATAAATAAGTTCAGAATAAATTTAGCAAATATGTTTAGAATAAATAAGTCCATAATAAGTTCAGATAAGTTTAGTTCATAATAAATTGAATAAATAAGTTCAGAAAATTAGTCACCACATATAATTTTTTTTTTCCATTTTTATCGAAACATATTTTCACATGACAACGATGTTATATTGATATAAGGGGTAAGTGTAACAACATGAATTTTTTAATCTTAGTTAGTCAAAAATTAATTAAAATGCAAAAAAAAAAGTTATCATAGTGATACACTGATATGTGTGACCAATGATATTGATGTACTCTGACATAAGTAAATATATTTTTAATTATACGTCATGGTCGTCCAAACATCTTAACTTTCTCAAAATTACAGTGATGGCTTAGGGATTGGTTATTTTAATCTGGTTTGTATTACATAGTTCAGACTTCATTTCTCCGGATCAAGACTATCAAGTTACTTAAAAAAGTTTATAGGAGAAGTGAACTTCACTAGTACATTCTGTAATGACTAAAAATGTACTTTCATGATTTTTGGATTTTAGCATATTTTTGTTGCATCTCACTAGCAAATTGGGTACGTAATCGATTTCGGATTTTAAGAATTCATGCCCATACTGGTACCCATTTGCGAACACAATACCCGTACCCACACCCATACACATACCATGGGACCCATTTTCATTACCCATTTGGGTGTTAAATGGGGTGGATTTTAGTCAGATTTTTCGATGTTCAGGTACTCTTTAATTTTGTAATTTATTAGCAGGACTGCTACATTAGACCCGATCCTGTTTAAGCAGGATTTTAAGCTCATGGGTTTTGATGGATTGGGTTTAGAAATTGATAAGTTCACTATGAAAACAAAATAAACAAAACCATTGGAGCATTTTTTAAGTAATAACCCAAATACCAAATATGCAAGTCTCCAACGACTCCCCTTTCTAGCTCACACACAAGTTTAGACATTCCCTCATTCTCCAGGAAATTGCATTTTCCTTTCTATATCTCTTCTTCTTCTTCTTCTTCTTCTTCTTCTTCTTTATATTACTAGTCAGACCACATCATGAAATACTTGTTGAGCAAAGAAGGCAGTTAATTAGCAACCCTCAAAATTTACATTAAACAGGTAAATATTTATTACCTTACCCTTTTCCGTGATTTTTTAATTTCATTTGTTTTGGTTATTTGACTACTTGAGATTCCTGATGAAATTCCTTTAAAACAAAAAAAGCTACTTCATCTTCGCTGTTATCTTACTCATCTGTTTTGCTGTTTTTACACCCCCTCCCCCCCCCCCCCCCCCCCCCCCAAAAAAAAAAGGAACTTTACAACCTATGTTGCACAAACTCGTCTACAAGTATGGAATGTGTAGACATATTTGGGAATTTTGTGTGTTTTTGGTCTGAAATGAAGTGTTCAGTGTTCATACCGTATAGATGTATGGAATATGGATGCTTGACATCGTGGGTATTTGATTTGAAATCATAAGCTCAACATAACTTGCAACATATAAATGATTTCTTCGAAAAAACAGCCTTGAAGAAGATGATACATAGATGAGGCCATTTTTAGCAGAACTTTGTTAGACTTCATATAATATTGTTTGGATTGTTCAAGTTGTCATTTTCAGTTGAATCTGCTTTAAACTATGAATTCTAGGTGTGAAATTCAGATATGATAGCATATTCACTTGATCAATATATAGCTTGCTAAATATTATGCCATAGATATTCTTGTTTATACAAGTTATAATCAAACTACAAATCTCTCAGACTCTAGTTTTCTGCCTATATGTTCTACAGGGGAACCAAATTTGACTCTCTTGCTGAGGAGCACTTTAGTGGATTCTAAGTACCATGAACAATCCTAAGCTAGGGGTGGAAGTCACAGCAGCTCATGACCTTGTAGCCAAAGATGGCGAAGGCTCATCCAACGCCTTTGTAGAGCTCCATTTCGATGACCAAAAGTTCCGAACAAGCATCAAACAAAAAGACCTCAACCCTGTTTGGAACGAGACCTTCTACTTCAACATGTCTGATCCCAACAACCTCTCGAACCTCACTCTTGAAGCCTATGTATACAGCTACAGTGACTCCAACCGGTCCAAGTCCTTCCTAGGCAAGATCTCCCTTAATGGCTCGTCTTTTGTGCCTTACACTGATGCTGCTGAGTTTTACTTCCCCTTGGAGAAACGGCATGTCTTCTCTCGTGTCAGAGGAGAACTCGGCCTCAAAGTCTTCATCACTAATGATCCCTCGATCAAACTAACAGATCCTATTATTCCTTCATTAGAGACTGAAGGCCAAGTGCCTGAAAGTGAACCCCCCGTAAGGTTATCTTCTAGGGAGCAATCTGAGCCAAGGCACACTTTTTGGCACCTTCCGAAGGAGACCAACAACCCAAAACCACAACCTCTAGCCTCTGCGACTAAGTCTGAGGCTCAGGCTCCCAAGGCTGTTCCTGTTAGTTACATGCTTAGGGAAACAAGCCCTAATCTCGCAGGAGGAAGAGTAGTTGGGGGCCGGGTTATAAGAACCAAGAACCGGACTAGCTTCTATGACCTTGTTGAGAGGATGCAGTTCCTTTTTGTTCGAGTGGTGAAAGCGCGGGATCTTCCCACCAAGGATGTCACTGGGAGCCTTGACCCTTATGTGGAGATTAAAGTTGGGAATTACAAAGGGGTTACCAGGTATTTTGATAAGAAGAGCAACCCTGAATGGAATGAGGTCTTCGCCTTCTCTAGGGATCGAGTTCAAGCATCAGTGCTCGAAGTAGTAGTGAAAGATAAGGATTTGGTTAAGGATGATTTTGTGGGGTTGCTTAGATTTGATCTCAATGAGGTCCCAATAAGGGTTCCTCCTGAAAGCCCATTGGCTCCACAGTGGTATCGACTTGAAGATAAGAAAGGCGAAAAAATTCCAAATGGAGAGCTTATGCTTTCTGTATGGTATGGTACTCAAGCTGATGAGGCATTTACTGATGCTTGGCATTCAGATGCAATAACTCCCCCTGGTGTCTCTGCTTCGACTAAATCATATATCCGGTCAAAGGTCTATCACTCCCCAAGGCTATGGTATCTACGTGTCAATGTGATCGAGGCACAAGACTTGATCACCTCTGAAAAAGGCCGATTTCCCGATGTCTATGTGAAGGCTCAGCTTGGGTTTCAGACTTCAAAGACCAAACCCTTCCAGACTCGAAATGGGAACCCTTTCTGGAATGAGGACTTGATCTTTGTGGCGGCTGAGCCTTTTGATGAGCACTTGATCTTAACAGTTGAAGACCGCCTAGGACCTAACAAAGAGGAGACCCTTGGTAAGGTCATTATCCCATTAGGGACTGTTCGAAAGCGCCCTGATGATAAGAACTTCCCCTCCGAATGGTTCAACCTTCTAAAACCCAGCTCTGTTGATGCTGAGAAGGAAAAGAAGGTTAAGTTTTCTGCTAAGCTCCAAGCGCGAATTAGCCTTGACGGAGGTTACCATGTCCTGGATGAATCTACTTACTATAGCAGCGATCTCAGACCCAGCATGAAGCAGCTCTGGAAATCTTCTGTTGGCGTGCTCGAGCTGGGATTATTGAATGCTGATGGACTACATCCTATGAAAACTCGAGACGGAAGAGGGACAGCCGATACTTTTTGTGTAGCAAAGTATACTCAAAAATGGGTTCGAACAAGGACAATCATTGATAGCCTGAGCCCAAAATACAACGAGCAATATACATGGGAGGTATATGACCCTGCAACTGTTCTTACAATTGGTGTGTTTGATAATGGTCATATTGGTGGGGTGAATACAGACACAAAAATTGGGAAGGTTAGGATTCGAATATCCACCCTTGAAGCAGGTCGAGTCTACACCCACTCGTACCCTTTGTTGGTCCTACACTCTTCGGGTCTCAAAAAGATGGGCGAGCTCCATCTAGCAATCCGGTTCTCCTACACATCGATCACAAACTTGATGTTTCTATACTCGAAACCCCTCCTTCCTAAAATGCACTACCAAAGGCCATTTTCAATTATGCAAACTAATACTCTAAGGCTCCAAGCTATGAAGATCTTGGCATCTAGGCTAAGCCGAGCAGAGCCTCCCCTGAAACAGGAGGTTGTCGAGTACATGTGCGATCTAGACTCACACTTCTGGAGCATGAGACGAAGCAAGGCTAACTTCTACCGGATAATTTCCCTTCTGCAAGGACTGATTGCTGTTAGTAAATGGCTTAAGGATGTTTGCACTTGGAAAAACCCTGTTACTACTGTCTTAGTGCACCTGCTCTATGTGATGCTAGTATGTTTTCCTGAACTAATTCTCCCGACAATCTTTCTGTACATGTTCATGATCGGTCTATGGAACTATCAATACAGACCGAAACACCCCCCTCACATGGACACAACAATCTCACATGCTGATACAGCTGCACCAGATGAGCTCGATGAAGAATTTGACCCATTTCCAACCAGCAAGAGCTCAGATGTGGTTCGAAGGAGGTATGACCGGCTCAGAAGCATAGGAGCAAAGGTGCAGGCTGTGTTGGGTGATGTGGCTGCTCAAGGGGAGAGGGCTCAAGCCCTGCTCAGCTGGAGGGACCCACGAGCCACAGCTATGTTTCTGACATTCTGTCTTGTGGGTGCATGCATTCTGTATGCTACACCTTTTCAAGTCGTGGCTCTTATTGGTGGGTTCTATAAGATGAGGCACCCAAAATTCAGGGGTAAATTGCCTTCTGCACCTATGAACTTCTTCAGAAGGTTACCAGCAAAGACAGATTGCATGCTGTGAATGTACATGTACATTTGTGTAGGAAAACATGATGCAATTGTTGCTTGTTCCTGGGATGAGTTTAATTTGATTCCAATCATGTTGTTGCTGGTTTGTACCTTTTGGTAGATTTAGCTGTATACAACTTTGCTACAACTTTGCTAATGTATTTGCAATTTAAAATGTAAAATACTTGCATAGTTACACCCTGCATAAGTCAATGCCAGGCATAGAGGCTGTTCCTAAAATAAATTATACTGAAATTTCAAGTAAGGTATTTGGCTGTGCTGTCAATTTAACTAGTAAGGTTTGTCAAGAAAATGCAATCAATATTAGCTCGACCAATTTGGTTTTGTGATAATTTTTTTTTAAAAAAAGATCGAATAATCTTCCTAAAATAACCTTGAGAAAAAGCTAATTCCCTACTAGGAAGGGATGACCATTGACGATCTTGAGGCAGGGAATTGTATCAAAGAACCACCGTATTTATTGAGCAACACTCAAGTGAACCCAAAAAAAAAAAAAAAAAAAAAACCTGTTGATTGATATCACATAAGTAGTGTGGTACTTTAAATATTTCCACCTTCCCCTCAGAGGTGGAATAAAGTTCAATGGTACATTGGTACCTGCAGTTATGCATATCTTTGAGAAGAATATTTATATCGATTTTATAGTGTACATAAATTAAAGTTAGGTATGCGAAATTATAAATTTGGTGAGGCAAGTATGCAAAAATTTGAATATGACATCTCCAAATTTTACATAATGTTTTTTCAACAACCCTTTTTCTCCAATAACCCCAAAAAATGCTTTTTCAACATCCATTTAAGTTTTAAACATAGTAAATTTTCTGATCTTAAATGAATTTGGGTTGTATTATTACCCTATTTTTATTTATAAGGAGAAATGAATAAAAATTCTCATGTAGAGTTGTTCATTATTCGATCTAGAACTGGACTGAAGAGCAATCAGGACTGGTCCAAATTGAGTGAATTCGGTTCGGTCTGCGGCCTAGACTTTTCCCTTGTTCGGTCTTCAGTTCGGTCCAAGTCTGGGTCGGGTGAAACGAGGATTGGACCATGGGTCGAATAAATTAAGTTTTTAGTTTTGGAATTTGCGTTCTTAGGCTTGCGCTTCAAAGTCTAAAGGCATAGGTTGCAGTTAATTGTGCAGCCCAACAAGCCACCGCTATGGGCCGTTGGTGCAGAACCCAAATCAATCATATGCAGTCTAACAACCCATGCAATAGGCGAACTTCCGGGACTTGGTCCACAGTCGGTCCGGTCCGATCTGAGTTCGCTTGGTCCGATCTCCGTTTGGACCCTTACAGACCGATCCGATCCTCAATCCTCCAAAATGGCCTTAATAGGTCTTCGGTTCAGGTCAATTGGGTCTGATCCTTGACCGATGAACAGCCTTATTTTCAAGTCATTGGAAAGGGTCGGATTAGATACAGAACCTCATCCTTAAGTAAAATTAAATTCCCAAGTCATAAGTAAGAATATTGCCTTTCGTGTTCTATTTTTACGTGCTAGTAATTAGTAAATGGACAAGACATTTATTTGTTCTTTTTCTTGTTTTTTTCTTGTTTTGGCCTTCGCATAGGATTATCTCTTTCCTTTTCCGCTCAGAAAAATAAGAGATATATACTTTATTAATTGTTTGATATATTAAATGAGTTTTTATTTGATATACAGAGTGAAAATAAGTTTAAATTCAGTCTGTACTATTTTCATATTGTGTGCATTCTCCAAAATATAAATATATTAAATGAAATATCCCTTTAAAAAAAGCATAAAAAGATCAAATTTTACTGAAAAGAAAATGTGCAGTCTGGAGGCCAATGTCATGGATTATTGGGTTAGGCAGTAGTCAGTAGATATCCTTTCCATTTTTCAAGGCTTGTACCGAGATTCCTCTTGTACGTATTGCGATTGTTCAAATTTAAATTCTAATCTTCTATTTGAAAGACGAGTATTCTAATATTCATTTAAGAATAATCCATCGTTATTTTGTGTCCGAGATTAGACACGAGAAGAGGTCTCAAATTCGTGATTTGCCTCTTTTACATACACCAATTATTGCTATTAGGCTTAGGTCTTAGTCAAAGAGAAAAATCCCATGTGACATAAAACCATACTTGTGTTAAATACACGATTCTGGTAGTACACAACTATTAATGGCTGCCAAGCCAAGTATAGCCGTTGGGGGCCCTTAAACCCTAGAAATATCAGTAAATTGTAAACCTTCCATTATGCTAAAAGGGTAACGTAACTACACATGCCAAATTGCCACAAACTTGACAAATGGATTGGATTTTAACTAAAGTAAGGTAATTTGTTTACAAACCAGACTCGAATAATTCAAACTAGCTAGTTAAATATTATTTGACCTACAATATGAATTATCGAACTTAAATCGACGCTGCTTGTGGTCTAAATCGACATAAAATCAACTTGCATGTCCATGCATTCATAAGAAAATATAATTGCATATTTTCATCCTATAGTTTGTTGAAAAGAAATGAATATGCTTGAACTCTCTTCTGTCCTTTGTTAGGCATGAGGATAGAGCGGTAGGAAAGGGCATGGGAAAATTGACGTGGTGCGTCATTTCTGATAGATGGTCCTTGTTATTTTAGTCCATTTTTTGAGTAGTGTCAACGTCTCTTGTTTAAAATTTTTCCCATGCCACGTTCAAAGTTTTGCATACTTTTCAACCAAACTAAAAGTTTTGCATACTTGACTTCAATTATGCATACTAGGTTGCAAAGTTTTATATGTTTTTAATGCACAATATGTTCAAAGTTTTACATACAATGACATTTTGAACTTTTTACAAATTTTTTTCACCAGAAAAACTAGTTCATCCGTAAAGACAGTCCTTTTGTCTAAAGGTAGTGCAGACTGGAGAGTCATCCCACATCAATTTTGCTGTGAAAGGAAAAGATATGGTGGCAAATTGGAAATGACAAATGCACCCCTCCTCTTAGTGCATCCCCCTTTTGCTGTCAATGAATTGAACACGCTAACCAATCCTCTATAAATAACTCATTCTCCTACCCTTCCTCAAAAAAAAACCACAGAGAATCAAACATGAGTAAGTTCATGAGTCATTTTGGCCTCACACTTCTCATCATAGCCGTTCTCACCACATACTTCCTACCCACCACCACCCATGCCCAAACATGCAAGCCCTCAGGGACCCTCATAGGCAAGAAGGTCCCGAGGAGCAAATGTGACCCAAACGACGACCCCTGCTGCAAGGCCGGCCAACCCTACAAGACCTACAAGTGCTCGCCACCGGTGACTGGCCAGACCAAGGCCATCTTAACTCGGAACGACTTCTCAGAAGGAGGGGATGGAGGGGGCCCCTCCGAGTGTGATAACAAGTACCACTCAAACAACACCCCAGTGGTAGCCCTCTCCACCGGGTGGTACAAGGGGGGTTCGCGGTGTGGGCAGGAGATCATCATCCATGGGAATGGCCGGACCACCAGAGCCAAGGTGGTTGACGAGTGTGACTCCACCATGGGGTGCGACAACGAGCACGCTTACCAGCAGCCTTGTAGGTACAACATAGTGGACGCCTCGGATGCCGTGTGGAAAGCCCTTGGTGTGTCCCCTAATAACCCCAAGTATGGGGAGATGCAGATTACTTGGAGTGATGCCTAGACTTGATATCACGTACGCTACATATGGTCTCTGTATATGATTATGCCTACATTTTCATGAATAAGACGTCCCTAGCTACAGAAGCTAGATCCTCCTGTTTTACCTTGATCTAGTTTGCCCTTAATTTCCAATGTAACGTGTACAATATGTAAGTTATTACATCAGGTTAAGACATGAAAAATCGGTATGAATGTGAAGAACGGGGATGAGACATGCATAGTTCTTCCCCCTGATCTGTTACTTGTTCTTAAGGACATAGATATAGTGAACTGGTGGGAGCTTTGATCTCTCACAAAATTTAAATCACATTAAATTTTGAGTGGCCGTTCATGACAAAAAGATCATACCATTATCATACACATATAGGTATTCACCTTACTCACAAATGGCTCATATTAGAAGGCAGGATGAGCTCCTATCTGAGGGATCATCAATAAGTCACAACGGGCCGGGAAGAGGGAAATGTTAAAGCTCAGTTATCTAGGTCCACCATCCGTATAACATACACAAATTCTCATAAAGAGGCCACATGTGCTTCCCCCCAAGATCGAACCAGCATGGAAAGTATGAAAGATATATAGAGTCCTTGCCCATCAGGCTAGGACATCTTCAGCTCTAAAAATACAATATAATTTGCCTAAAACAATATGTTAGACTGAATTTAAGCCCTATTGATTTGCATGTTTGGTACCTTGGTCCCTCTCTACTTTGAGGTTCCAACTCTACAAGCTGTTCTCTCATTTCAACTTTGCATGTCCCCACGTTTTTATAGAAATATGACTTCTATATTTTTACTCCACAGTATGTTAGAACAAAAACGATCAAGTTTGAACAATCTGCTCTCTTTCGTAAAGCATTTATTGAAGACTCATACATAAACCTAGTCAAGAGGTCATTCGGCTCAGGGTCGGGTAGGGTTAAGTTCGGTTCGAGTTATATTTGGGTTGATAAACTTTGGTTCGGGTTCGGTTCAGGTTTATCGAATGCGGTTCGGGTTCGGGTATGGTTTGGGTCAGGCTCATTCGGGTTAATTTGGGTGTGGGTCCGGTCAAAGTCGGTTCAGGTAGGTTTTGATTATATGTTCGGGTCAATTTTGGGCCTGGTAGAAATCAGATCAAGTTACTTTCAGGTTGGCTTGTATTTCAATTAGGTTAATTTATATGTGATTTGAGTTTGGTATCTTACATGCCACATAGCCATAAAATTCTGGACGACTTAGAAGGAGGTTACATGGCCATGAATTTCAATTGGGTTAGTTTTTAATCTACTTCTAACTCGTCCAAGATTATATTTTAATTGTATTAGTTTTTAATCTTTAAAGAAAAGTCATATCAATTTGAATTTTGAGTCGGATATAAATCTACTACTTCTAATTCGCCCAAGATTTAGTTTTAGTTGGGTTATACCCAATGTATCACCCAGAGAAATAATCAAGTAGATGACAAATAGTTCTATACATCCTTCCTTTTCCCAACCATCAAATCAAATATTTAAAAAATAAATCGAAGAGCTGTGTCTAATTAACATAAACCATAGAATAATTTTAACTGCTGGATTCTATATTTCCATTTTTGTTACTCAGAATCGGTCAAATCCTTATTCGGTCATTTCCTTCCAAAATTGCAAATGCATTATTTTATTTGTTCAAAGTAAGTTTTTGTCATTTATTTTCGCCTTTCGCATCCTAAATATCAAGTGAACTTATATAGCTAGTATCAGCAATCATTACTTTATGTTTGAATTGGATTGGGTAGGAATTGGGTCGGGTCAAAATCATATTCGGATCAGTTTGGATTTGAGTAATTCATGTTCGGGTTGGATCGGCTCGGATCTGAGTCAGTTCGGATTTCATTCGGTTCGGGTCTACATCGAGTCAATAAGATTTTGAGTCAGTGCGGATTCAGTTCAGGTCATATCGAATTTCAGGTCAAATCCGGTCAATACGATTTTGAGTTGGTTCGTTTTTGGTTCGGTTCAATTTCAGGTTTCCGGTCAAGATTGGTTCAACCCTTTCGGATGTTGGTTCAGGTCTAGCTTCGGGCGTTCGGATCAGATCAGTTTTTCTATATCTACTCACAATTTGGCCTTCTTCAAAGATGGAAAATAGATGCGGATAGAGTGATGGGAAAGGGGAAGGACCTAATAGCTATTCAAGAACCCTCCCAGCCGAAAGCTCAAACTAATGGTTGAAGGTTCAGGAACTCATGGCAATGTTCTTTGAGTTTGAAGCATAGATGTAGCAAAGACTTCTCTAGCCTTGCGCAACAACTAATAAGTCAATATGGGGACTGTTAAGATTCGAGCTTTAGATTACTACTTAGGACGTCTCTACTATCATACTCAAAAACCACCTCAACTACATGATTCAAGGCCCAATAATGTGTTTATGCTGTAATAGTAGCAAAACTAAAAATGACACATGCACCCCTCCCATTCGACGCTGGGACATGGGTAAGGACGTTCAATCCTTTATCTTAGACCAAAAATTGGATAGTCCAACATGACCCCCATGCTGGACACTGGACAATTAGACGTTAGGATGGCCAAGTCCGGCTAATACAGCCAACCACCACCCATGCCCCAAATATGCCAGCCCTCTGGCACTCTTATAAGCAAGCAGATCCCAAAGAGTGAATGTGACCCTAGCGAAGATTGCACCTCCCAAGTGGCCGGTCGTCCCTAGGCTGCAAGACATACCAGTGCTCGCCAAACCAAAGCCATCCGGACCCAGAATGGCCTCGGGAAGAGTGATGATGAGGGTAGCCCCTTTGAGTGTGATGGCAAGTACCACTTAAACAAAATCCTGTTGGCTGCGCTCTCCTCCAGGTGGTCCAAAGGTGGGTCCTGGTGTGGATAATAGATCATCATTCATGGGAATGGTTGGACCACCTGGGCCAGGGTGGTCAACAGTGCGACTCCACCATGGAGTGTGACACTGAGCATGCCTACCAACAGCTTTGCAGGTATAGCATATTACACGCCTCTGACACTGTTTACCTTAACCTGTTTTCCTCCTCTCCAGTGTAATGCATGATGTACCAGTCAACACACATTAAGATGACACAAAAGAAATGTCTTAAATTAAGACCTGTGTGTTTCTCAATTCGTGTTTCTTTGAACAAAAACATCACCACATTGCGTAAACATCATTCAGGTCAAAATGCTATGTTACATGGGGCTTGCTCCCAACAGACATTGGTCTCCAAGTGTGGAACCTGCACACTTTCCCAATTTTCGGGTGGTACGCAGGTCAAGTGTCGAATATGCAAACATAGGTATTCTTACAATAAAGCAAAGAAACAGTTGATATGACAACATGAACTTTAGAACTTTAATGCCTGGTGAAAACAACACAAAGCAGTGTTTTCCACTGGTAAAATGTATGGGGAGTATCAAGCCTAAATCAGCTCTACTCCTTCCTTTCAGGAGAAGCAAGTGCTAGTTAGATTAGACATTAGTTGCAGTAACTTTATACACAGAGAGATATGTATGTTCGTCCAGATAGATACATTTACCCACGCATCAGATCAATGCCAGCATGGGAGTTCCTCATATCCATTGCTTGAGGGCTAGCCCAGGCCCCCATAGACGTGCTCAGAGACAAGTTCTGGCTCTGCCTACCGGTTGGAGGAGCCCCCATGGTGGTGATGGCTGAAAAAATCTCTGAATCTCCACCACCACTCGGGCCTTTTCCAATTTTTGGCTTTGTTTTTGAGGTTGCCCACATAAAGCTTCCAACGATAACCTAAGATGCCAACCAAAGCTTACAGTTAATGGAAAGGAAAAAAAAAGGCAGCCCGGTGCACAAGCATCCTGCGTTCACGCAGGGTCCGGGGAACGGCCGCACTCTAAGAGGTGAATTGTGTAGGCAGCCTAACCTGACTTTGTCAATGGTTGATTCTATGACTCGAACCCGTGACCTTTTGGTCACACGGAGACAACCTTACCATTGCTCCAAGGCTCCAGTTAGATTTTAAAATTAGTAGTAGTCAAGATCTAAAAATCATCTTTTGCAGAGGAATAGAAAAAAAAAGTGTTGCCTCTTTTCAGAGAGACGCGACATATGGGACTTCATACCAGTTGGATTTTAGAACTATAAAGCAAACTGAAGAAGCAATATAAAAGAATTCTTTTCACAGTACTAGCTATATTGACTAGAATTTGCCGGCACTGTAGGTATAAAGCCTAGTGCTTCTGCTGACCGATATCGTATGTATTGCATGCTATTAATGGAAAAGGAATGGTACTCATAAGAGGGGTTGCAAGAACTTTTGATCTGACCAATTCAATACTAAATAAAACAGTCATCGCCACATTTTGTTCCTCAGAGGAACGAACAGGATTATAAAGTCACCTGAACAGGGCTGGCTGCAATAAGCATTCCACCAACTCCCCCACCGATGACACGACCATCAGGACTGGCAAGCGAAATGGTCAGACCGCCACTTCGGTTGCAAAAACTGTCATTATCAACGAGCAAGAAAGAGCCTGACATGCATAGTATATCAAAACGACCCTGCACCAGCCAGGTGTTTGACATTCAGCGGTAGGCAACAAAAAAGGACCTCACAGCTTAAACAGCTTGAGAAAAGCCTAGGGCAAAAACCACCAAAATCTATAACTTGGGCTCTGTGCCTATGTTCACAAGAAGCAATCCGGTGAAATGATAAGTACGGGCTACAAGGCTTACTTTTGCTTCTTTCCCACTACATTCCCACTAGATTTATCTGTTTTTCAAATTCTTTTTACAAAATGAAAATGCCTTCGCTGGTTAATCTCTTGGAATATCTATGTTTGCTAACAAGGGTGACGCTGCCTACATCTCGATCTCCTAGGTCGCACTTCCATGTCGGGCATATTCAAGTGTGATATAAGGAAGCTCAAAGTTCAGGGATGCCTCCTGCCTAGTGGCTATTAATTAGACCAAAGAGGACATGCTTAATACGAGATAAACCCTATGTTCCAGACCTCATATGTGATGGTGCCACCAGAAGTTGATGGTTGGCGAAGAGTGACTGTAGACACAGAACCATTTGCTGACAAGATGCATACAGCTCTGGGCCCTTGTTGTGCAAATGCCAAGAGTTTTGCTGAAATATCCTGTGTGCAGAAAGGAATTAGTGAGATGGCAATCTTGCCATGGACATAATTGGTAAAGTTCACCTTTTCTCTTATGGCGCAACGGAACCTCAATTTTCAGGGGAAGTTCCGAACTAGGTTTCAACAAAAAATTGATGATATGAACACGTTGCATTTTTTCGTCTGCAAAAAGATGATAAAATTACACTCTGCCCCCCCCCCCTCCTCCCAAAAAAAAGGGATAATAGCTGGTAATATTGTAACTCTCATCTCACATATTTCAACCTATCAACCTAAGCTGTTAAGACTTACGAGCTTTAGCTCCAAGTCACTCCTTCCGCAGACTCATCTTTTCCATCCTCAAATGACGGTGAATTTATGGTACATCTGTTTGATGAAAGGCAAGTCATGTAAAATTTGCCACTTCAGCATCTTCATTCACTGAAATAAGGTTCCCCTCAGTTTTATAAGCCATACAACCATCCCTTTCACAGCTCCTTCCCCCAAGCGTCGGCATATGTGCATGCACGCGCACACACACAAAAGAAAAAAAGAGGGAAAAGAACCCAAAGATGGGGAAACAGAAGCACAAAAGATGGTATAAATAACCAAATTTGACGTGTACTATGAACTCCAAGCCCAGCTAATGCAATAATAACGATAACTGTACACCTAATGTCTGGCTTGATAGTGGCAGACAGACGAAAAACCAAACTCCTAGATGAAATATATTGAACTCTGCTTTGAGCCTAACAAAAATAGGATGACAATGGTGAATGCCATACTTCCCCTGCTGCAACAGTAATGACATGAGGAGTAAAACCCACACCAGCTGTACCAGACATCAATTCGCCTAGCAAGAGAATGAAACAACAGTCATACATCAATAACACACTACATAGTTCCATGCACAAGCCAACACGATTTCAAACAACTCACAAAAGCATATATTGTTTTTTTTTTTTTCTTTTTGAACATGGGTAACATAAGAAAGCCTAGGTAGCCCTTTTACAAGGATTCTACCTAAAGTCACAAAAGCACATAGTAATCATAAAAAGAAAGATTCTGTCAAGCTTGGTATAGAGATCATAAAAAGAAAGATCATAAAACATCTCGTGAAGCCATAAGATGCATAAAAATCAAATCAGGATTCTGGTCATAATGCTCAGTAGATGGTGAATTACCATACTCTTAAGACTTAAGGCAGAAACAACGGAAGTACATGAAAGAAGCTAAGCAGCATTTCAAACCATCTGTCACAGCTGTTGTTCATAATTAACATTCATAACTTGTCCAGGTATTTTGACTATTACTACAAGCAAAGGATGTACAAATAAAGAAGAGACAGAAGTAATATATTAAATTGGTAATAGCCTAAAAAATAAAAACCCATCTCGATCTGATCTAGGAGTCAAATCTTTCAACTCTAAGTCATCATCTCAAAACCCCATCTAGGACACTAGAATATCGAACAACAAACTAAGAAAGGCATGAGAAAAAGGCATATTGGCCAGTGATTCTGGGGCCCAAACTCTCAACTAGAGGGGACACGAAAGGGCTATAGAGATGGCTTTTGGTTTTTCATGTTGTCATAGCGTTGAAAGAATTGAACAATGAAAACAATGGCAAGTGCCTGATTGAATCTATTGGGTCATGTATGAACAAGATTCAAGTCTTTCGGTCTGTCAGGATGTGTATGCTGCATACATCACTGCACTTCCACTCAACCCCTATCGTAGCAGTACATGACTTGTCTTGCCAGGACCTTCTTTTGGAGGCTTAGTGTGTCACACCAAAGAACAAACAAAACCAAACCAGCAAATCAGATCCTACCCATGCAGCACTAGGTCAGTTCAAGCATTCTAGTTGCAATACAAGTTCACAGATACATTATGAAATCTATGTTCAAGCAAATGACCAAAAAGCATTGTGATCATTAGCAGTGAATCCATGGTCAAACCTCCTTAAATTGATCACCGATAAACTCTTTGCAAGTAAGTTTGAAAATCTTACCAAAAGGAGTTGAATGTTGCTTTCTTCCACTACCAGGAGGACGGCCTCTACCTCGTTTCTCAGTCGACGAGCTCATCCCCTGAGAAGTGGCTGATGCAGAGGAGAGGGCCAATGGCACTTTCCCATCAGTTCCGTATTTCCGAGGCCTTCCTCTCTTCCTTCGCAAGGGAGTAGTAGTTGGCTGCGTTGAGGATGCACCCACACCAAGACTATCCGACAGAACATTTGAATTGGGCTCCACAACTAATGCCGGTCCTGAAGAACTGCCCATAACATTCGATTGAAAAGGCATTCCGGGGTTAGACAGTGAACGAACGCCTTGCTGCCCATGTAACTCAGACATACCTCTCTGCATATAAAAGGAAGCCGGTCCTGACATTGGCATAGCTTCTCTTCTATCCATGCATTTAGTTCACAGAACTTGTATAGCTACCAAAATAATCTCAATACAGTATCCTCCCAAATCAAACCAACTTTACAAAAATCAGAACTATTACTTAGTTCCCTCTTCACTTCAAGAAGCCTTGACACTCTTAGATAATAGAAGCAGCTCTTCAGGGCTTGAATCAAGTTCAAGCGCGAGATTCTAAGTATACCCTTTTTCCTATACTACCAAACTTTTGTTTCTTTCTCTTTTTACAACCTTCTCTATTTCTTTTTTTCCCCTTTTCCCCTCTTTTTTTTCCCTATTCGAGAGAACTAAGAAGTCGGCTCCAAGGTGCCACCAAAGGTGGAATGGGCTTGCTACAGATCACAAGAATTTGATGGAAATTTCACAATTTTACATAGCTCAAAAGCTGCAGAGGACAAATCAGAGATAAAAAAAAGTCATTAGCAACTCATAAACAATCCCAAGAACATAAAAAGGGGGGTGGGAACAAGTTTTATTCCAAGCAGCCAAACACATCATAAGAGACCAACATAAGGATTGCATAAAGCAAGCATATGAGAAAATTTACACATAACTATATGTAACAAAAACAAGTACGTTAAAAGAAACAGAACAGGCATGCAGCAGCACTTTCATATTTCAAGGAACAAAATCAAAGATAACATTAAATTGCTCCTGGATGGCAATAAGCCACACAAAGTACTTCAAAGACAAAGAGAGAGAAAGAAAAGCATCAAAAGGCTATCTCAGCCTACCAGTCGCCAAATCATCCAAAATGGCACAAGGAGCTTCACCAACAGTTTGACATCCCATCAAACATTATGCTGAAAAGTAAAAACCCTTCAAAAACACCCAAGCAAAAGGAGCAACAAAGCAAAGAAAACGGCATTTCAGAATCAGAATCACGCAAACGGACACACAAGGTAAAATTTTGAGGGCACAAATTGGGAAAAAGAGAGGAGAATTCTTATGGGTTTGAACGTAAAAAAGAATTTGTGCTAAAGGGTATCTCTAGTTCTCAAATTGACATAAATGTTCAAGCACAGGGGCACCACAATGACGTGCCCTTTTCTTGTGAAATGGGTAGAATGTAGATGGGTTTGTGAGGAAGACGGCAATGGTTGAGAACAATTCTCTCTCCTCACCTCTGTGGGTCTCTTGAAATTGGTCCGTATTATTGTACAAATGCACATAAGGTAAAACTACTCACAACTAAATTTTTTTCAAATCGTAAAATGAGGCCCACACTGAGAGTTGTTGCATTCAAAGTCCAGATTTTGAGAGTGCGTGAGTGTGGGTGAGAGAGTGAAGATGATGACACTTTGCTTTTACTACGGGGGGAACTTATGAAAGAGAAAGAGATGGGATTGGAGCAGTAGTAGCAGTAGCTGAAGCACAACACTATCCAACAAATGTTTCCAACCAACAAAATTAAAGGCTTTGCCGTGGATAATCCTATCTGCCCTTCATTCATCATCCACTTCTTCATCCTTAGCTTTTCTTTTCTTATTTTCAGCCTCTTGTCCGTGTACCACTATCTGACTGTCAGTATCAGAGTACCACTGTCCCCATCAACCCACGCACAATATACTATTTGGACTAGAAATTTCTTTTTTAAAAAAAAAAAAAAAAAAACCCAAATGAGAGTGCTCACCTTCCGTTCACAAGTTAATAATGACATAATTGGCTTTCTTGTTTTCTTGTAGTTACTAAAAAATTTCTTTACCAAAAATTTAAAAAAGGAAATTTTTAACCTTTTTTTAACCCTTTTTTTTAATCAAGAATTTTTTTAACAATTTTTTTTTGGTGTAGCAATTTTCAAAAATTTTACTAATTGAACTAACTAACACACACTTTTTTTAACATATTTGATAGAACTAATTTCAAATCTTATGAGAAAAAGAAAATTGTCTAAAATATAGTATAAAAATCAAAGATTCTTTTTTGAAAACTTTTGAGGTATACCCATGCAATTTTATTGTCTAATATTTACTTTGAGGTTAAAAGATGGCCAACATATAATACTTCACATATAGACTCGTCATGTATTAAATTATTTAAATTTCATTACTCAATTACTAAGGAATTCTAGTTGAACCAATGTAAAATTATATAATTATTTATATCAACATTAAAGAATAATGAATCAGTCTCTAGATTTATTCATGACTTTTGAGGTACGTTTGATAATATCCATACATACTCGTGGATGTACCAACACTATAGTAGTGAAAGTAGCTAAATTCCAAATCCAATATTTCAAAAATTCCCTCACTTTGTGTGGTGTAGGGGTTTAGATATAGCAGTCTTAATTGTAAAATTATAGAGAGGCTAATTTCGATTGATCTCATATTTGAAAACCGTAGATTATTTATTACTCCACAGAAACAAAACAGATAAAGTATAAATAAATATTTTGCTTTAGTCCGTATGATCTAAGTTGCAAACAATAATCCAAACTTGCCTGTTACCAGTAATTTTTTTTTTTTGGCAATATCAACTTGTATTGAACATTATTTTTTGTTTCTCCATTGTTATTTCTTTGTGGGCCCATTGGAACGTCAGTTTTTGGTTTTTGCCGTTTCATTTTTTATGTCTCCATTGCGACATCATTTTTGCAATATTTTTTGCAATAAAAATATCTTCCAATTTTTTTTTTTTTGTTAGTCTCTTATAATCAATCTTTCTACTTGCAAAAATATTTATAAAGATAAAACTGTCAATAGCTAGATCTATGCAAACTCTGTAAAAATAGAATCTATACTAGGGACTATTTCTATAGTACCCCTTTTGCTTGCATAGACCAAAATAAATAAAAAAAATTTTAAAAATCACATCTCTAAAGAAATTTCTAGAAAATGACATTAAGTTGTCCATTTTATGCACAATGGCATATTTAATATATGTTACATCTACAAACACAACGATTGTTACATTGCAAATGCAGTGATGTGATTTGTTCAAATAAAAGTAGCATCTCCTTTTCTATCAAACCAATATACAGTAAATTTTACACGATTTTAAAGTACATGGTTGTCAATTCATTATAAATTTACATATGGTTTTAGAGTACATGATTGTCCATTCATTATAACTTATAGGGTATTCTGACAATAATATATACAATCGACAATATGTTCTTTTTTTTTATCCGACTATTGCTTTCTTAAACGCTTTCACTTTCATAGCGAGTTTTATCTCAGTAAAATTAATATCTTAGTAGTCACAAACATAGGAAATTATGTTTCTAAACAGATTGTCCTCTACCAACACATAAGGAGCAGACTCAGTCTAGCTCAATTCCATACAAATATTGGTGTTGGCGATTCGAAGGATTTGACACCCAGCACTTCCCTGCACAGAGATTCCAGAACTATATGTGGATTCCGTGATGCTCTAGCTGGCCACGAATATCAGAGTACTGATTCAGGTTGCTTTGAAAAGTCTCCTTGTTCTGTGAAATGGGCGTGAGCCATAGAACATCTAGACCATGCAAGACTTGAAGCTCAACAGGACTCATACGAGCTGCTGTTCTACGAGGGGACTGGTCCATGTTGTTGTAACATTCATTTACAGTGCAGACATCAACAAACTTGAGTCAAATCATTTGCTATTGTACCATTTGCACGCAATCTCTACTTCTCTACTCTAACAGAAAAGCCAAAGTGAGAACACTTGTTTAAAGGCTACAACACTCATACACAACACTGAAAGCCCATAGGCTTAAACTCAAACACATAAGTGACTCCCCAGGATTCGAATCCTAGTGGAGGCATTCTCCCTTGTAAAGGAAAATACCTACGCACAACAGGCCAGGCCTTCTAGTGCTTGGTCTGGATGTATGCTCCCCGCACCCATTGGGAGGTGCTTGAACAGGGGCCTACGAGAACAGTAAAAAAGAAAGATGCAAATCCATCATTCATCAACCTTCATGCAGACCCAGATCAGGCCACCAAATTGTAAACTAGTGACTCACACCAGATTGTTAACTCCTACAGAAAATTTGGGGAACTCTGAGGTCAAGTTATTCCATGCCAATTTTATCAACCAAACAGCCAGGCCTTAAGTAAGTTGTAATCAACCATAGAGCTGACACTACGATTTGCACCACCACCAAGTCATTCTAAATGTCTCTCAAAGCAAACGCGTGAAAGAGGAATCCAGATCAGCAAAACACTATAAACTAGCAATAATAAGCATAAGTTTATTGTAGATAGATTGTTTAAAGTTGCACACCACATAATTCACAGAGGCATAACTCAAGCACATCTGCACATATCACCAACAACCAGCGAAGGTTAAGAGCTGGGTGGTTCCACCCAGCTCCACGTAACATGAGTCCCTTTCATTCAACAATTTTTCTACCCACTTCGAGAACACTAAAAAGAGGCTCTTAGGTTTCTACATCAGAACTGCAACATGACCAATTAACCACAGAGAATTGCCACCTCACATACATGTATTCATTCTCAGAGAGAGTGATGTATTTAGCTAGAAAGACCTGATGCTAATGTGCTTAAACTTATCTCCAGAGCACTCTGACACACTTGTAATTCTTAGAAGTCTGAAACTCAACACTACATGATTTCCACCTCCCATAACAACAGTCAAGAAGCTCCAGCTTGTCTAATGCCCTCAAGAAGGCAATTGCAAACCAAAAAACTCATAGATTGAACATTCACATCGCTAAACTGAGATACAAAGGTATCATTTGCAAAATCATAAAAACTCATAGATTCAACATTCATTTGCTATAAACTGACCAGAGGGGGATATATTCCCAGTAATTAACCCCACAACACAACAGACCGGGGGGGGGGGGGAACTTCATTGAAGATGGGTATCCAATGGAAGCTTAATTTGACAATAATTGGCAAGATTGTAAGACTGAATAAAGCATTATAAGACTAGGCTAAGAATCTGACATACGAAGTTATCATTTGCTAATTCTGCAAAAATGCAACCTTAACAATTTATATAACAAACTTAATTGTCAAGTTCCATTGCTTGGGCAGCTTTAGCTTTCGCTGATGCTGTCAATTTCGTTTTCAACCTTTTCTTCCCCACATGGAATTTATTCTTTTTCTTCTTGTTCTTGCCAACCCATCAACCTTCTCGCATCAAATTCAAAACCCAGTTCAAAGTTCCTTCAATCAATGCAACTTTCACAAAAGCAACTAAAAAACTAAACATTGCCAATTTGCCATACATCACACGATGTTGATTCAACAAGTTCAAAGTTTGTCCAGAAATCCAATTTTACCTTCATTTTGTTCGTCTTGGCCTGCAACTTCGTTTCCCTTCTCTTTTTCCAGTTTTTCTCCTGATACCACAACAATTTGAGATAAAATAGGTTAGTAAGAATCCTAAATCATATGATAAACAAATAAAATTATAGACAGAAATAAAGAGACTTCGGAGATCGAATTCGTGCTGTCCTTTCCGGGTACCAAGATTGTTCTTCTTCGACATTGTTTTAGCTGAAGAGTCTGTGTACTAGGATTCCACTCTTCTCCTAATCACAGACAGTGGATTTCGATGGGCGAACCCTAATTCCTAAACCCCCACTTCACAGACCAAAAATAATAATAATAATAACTATTATTATTATTATTATTATTTCTTTTTGGCGATCGGCGATCGTTGAGCTTTTAACTCAGATCCAGCCCAGCCCAGCCCAGCCTAAACATCTCCCCCACACGCACCGTTAGGCGGCCCAAGATATAACAATAGGCGCTTACCTAAAAATTTGCCTTTTTTTTAATTTTTGTTTTTACAGTGAATGAATAGGGTAAAAGAAAACATGAAGGCCCAAACAACGCAAAGTCACTGTTGATCTCTAGTCATATTTTTTTCAACTTTATTATTTAATGTCATAAAGATCTCTGAATAATTATAAGACCAACTTTTAAATTTTCAATTCGTCATAGAGTTTGCTTCTTTTCATATTGGAGCATGAATACTAACAAAAATATCTATTTTCCAGTAGGTTTTCTTTATAACATGTTAAAACATTTGTCTGATAATAACACTAATTAATTACAATACTCATGTCACCACTTTTTTATAGTAGTACATTTAAAATCATTACTGATATCTTGATTAGAACAAAAAGATTATTGTTGATATCATGTAAATAACAAAATATTATTTACACCCTACAACATTTTCAACTGCAGGGTTCTTTAGAATAACTTGGTGATAAAATAATTGACTTTTAAAATGAAAATTAATTAGGGTTTAATTTTGCCTAAAGTATGTACTTGTGTGAAAATTTATGCATAAAAAAATTTTAAAAAATAAAAAGTTTTCAACAATCGAATGTGAACTCTATATATCCTCCTTAAAGTTGTTGCCAACTAATTTTAATTGGTCGGGAATTACCTACTAGATTTAGCCTAGAATGCAATGGAGACAATTTGACTTGTGCATGTTGCCATGTAAACATGGATTGGTATTGAAGGTACCTATCACACGTCCTACGAAAAGTAAAAACAGAAACAAATCTATTATTACCAACTTCAATAAGGTTAGCGGTAACTTTCCTTTTATATATATATATATATATATATATATATATATATATATATATATATATATATATATATACACGCGTGCACACACACACATATGTATATATATATAGCCCCTAATTTCTCTATATACAAATGCAATGGTGTACGCTATATAAATTGTTAGTAAAATTGCGCTAGTAAAATTGCCAAGTGTACATTAAAACTAGTAAAATTGCAAAGTGTATCCTCCTCTTACCCGTTTTCCGCTCAGTCCAACCAATTGAAGATAAAAATGTCATATCATTGAAAGTGAATTTTCATAAGTCTTGCAATTCAGAAATAACTTGTATTCAAGCATATTAAACTGTTCAAACTTATTTGTTTCAATATTTGAAAATATTAATTAACTATCTATTGGTTGATCCTTACTGCTTATAACTAAACCTTAATATCCTGTATCGATCGGAATTCAATTTTATAACACTTTTGAGTTGTCTCATTGTAGGACAAATACGAAGTAAATTTTTTCTTCTTTTGATTGATTTTTTTTTTTTAGCTTGGATTGCATGCTATAATGCAAAATGCACATTCTAAACTTCATCTATTTTATTTACGTGGAGTAGCAAGTAGTTTACGATTTTTAAATAAAAGATTAATCGAAACCAATTTTTTTTGTAATTTTATAATTTATGAATAAAAGCGATACATCAGATACTTCATATTTTCTCGAGTAATGAAATCTTGGAATATTGGATATAGGGCTTGTTTTTTTCGCTGGTCTTTTCTAATTTATCAACTTCAACTTATTTCAATCTACTTCAATAAAAAATATTAACTTCAACCCACCTACTTTAAAATTTTATCCTTATTATTTTAATCAATATAAAAAATATGCTTATTTTAACTTACTTTAATTTTCTTCAATAAAAATATTAACTTTAATTTATTTTAATTTATCTTATTCAATTTTATTATTTTATTCACCCTAATTTACCAAGGTAAAGAACAGGACACAGAGAAGAGAATAATGATGCCAAGACCAAAAGGCTAGCTCATGGCTGGCGATGTAAAAGATCCGAATCTCAAGTATGGATATAGCTGTGAGAACAGCCCACGTGCAGCTCCATCAACAAATTCCTTCATCACTCACTGACCATTTCATTCCTCATCTCTCTCTCTTTTTCTCTCTGTTCCCAATTTGACCAATTAAACACCCATCAATCATTCGGCGCCGCTCTGTAAAATCAGCGCCGATAATTATTACAGCCACCCACACTCTCCATCTTCTGCGCTATCAGCTACGATACAAACCTACTCATAGACATTAATTCAATTGCGTGTCATCTTCAAGATAGCAAAACCTAACATAGCCCACATAGTTTGATCATTTTTTTCTCAACTTGACTGGAGTCAGACTGCATTTTCAAAGAAAACCCAACTTTGGATTTCCATTTTTCCGTGATTTTAGTTTCTGGGTAAGTTTATTTTTGCGTATCTTCAATGCCCATCTTGTGAATTTGAAGTCTTAGTCACTTGATCTGATCTCACACCCAGTGTACTATTATCACCTTAGTACAGTTGCTCAAGAGGGTCTTGATTATTCAGCTCTCCAGTTTCGTGGCTTATATAACCTGATAGCTGAAGTGAGCATCAGTGATTTTGAGTGGGAAGTGAGCTTCTTCATCTTCAGGTGTTCATTTGGCAATTTAATTTACCGGAATTTTATTTTGTGTGATTTATTTTTCTGGGTATCAAAATTCTGGATCTGGGTTTGACTATCTGATCAAATTTTCATATCTTGTTTTGACGCTGTGGAAGCAGACACATAGACTGAAGAGATCGTTGAATTGCCTGCAAAGGTCAGTAGCTTGTTCTCTCTGTCTTTCACATACAAGTAAAGAAAGTAATGTGGGTTTGGGTTATCCTCGGTTTTGCTAGAAATGGGTTAGAGTTGCTAGATTTATTGCTATGTTTGATTGATCTGTCTATCCTACGGTGTCGCTTTTGGCTTGTTTTTGGATGTGATACTGGTACACTCAAAAACATAGGGAGGAATTGTAATACTGATTTAAACGTTTGGAATCTGGGTTTTGCCTTGTAATTCTTGCTGCCAGTTTACCTTGATGTTTCTGGTTGCTAGTGTTGAAGTCTCGGAGCAAGATAGTAGCATCCAGGGATATTTAAAATCATTGAGCAGAGATGTATTTTTGCACCTTTTCTTTGTCCGTTCTAATCAGTTAACTCTGTGAGTGTCGGGTTTTTTTTTTTGGGGGAGGGGGGATGTTCAAGATTTATGAGGGAATTTGGGTACTGATTCAGAGCTACAGGCTACCAAAAATGCAGGGATCATAATGTTGTATGTTAGAGGATGGATGAGTGGATCCTCCTAAAAATGTGTGGGCCATTTGTGGGCTACTGGAAACAGCATGTAAATGACAAGCCTTTACTGTGCCAACTTGTGTTCTATTTTATTGGGTGGTGGAATTCAAGTATAATGATTTTGCTGAAAACTCTGACCACGGCTTGTTATGATAACTCTCTTATTGATGCAGGATTCAGAGAGGGAGATTTTTTCTGTTGCTGCATCAGATTTTTGTACAAAATGGGGTCCCAAGGGTCTAAACTTGTTCCTTGTTGCCTGGGTACGCCTAATAAAACAGCAGTGCTTGAAGGTCCTGATGTTGGTAGGTGAAATGTTGTTTAAAGTTTCTTGCTTCTTGATTGAGAAGAAAGGCAATTTTTATGGCTCATGGGTGGTAGTCTTTCATTGCAGGCAATGTAGAGGATAGTGGGCTTGGCATACCTGCATTCCGTGAATTCACATATGAGCAGCTTAAAAATGCCACATCTGGTTTTGCAGTTGAGAACATTGTGTCGGAGCATGGTGAGAAGGCTCCAAATGTGGTATATAAGGGGAAACTAGGAAACCAGATGAGAATTGCTGTGAAGCGTTTCAATAGAACTGCATGGCCTGATGCCAGGCAATTCATGGTAAAGATGCTTTCCTCAATCTGATCATTCTTGACCTCTAATACATTGCCATACTTTCCCTGTTGTGGGATTAGATTAGTATCCCTATTTAGTCTGATAAAAGAAAGTAATTGCAAACATAGGCCTTGCAGCGTTCTTATCTCCGTCATTTCTGCTTCCTTCGAATATGGATTTATATATGAAGAATTCAGGATCTGTTTTATTTATTATCTCGTGTGTTGAAATCATCAAGTTAGACCCACCCTTTTTTGTGTATGAACTTCATAATGACAGATCAGATGTTGGTTTGTGATGAATATGTCGTGTAAGTGTCTATGTCTCTCACAAATCTCCAAATCTTTAACTTGTCAGTGGTGAAGACTCTGTACAATGCTGTATGAGAATGTCCTTGCCTTGTGTCATAAGGCAATTTTATTGGAAGGTCATTTTTACAACTATGGCCTAAGATCTGCTGAAATATAACACAAACTCCAGATTCATTGACACAGGTTGAAAGTTTGAATTATCTGTCCGAGAGTCGACATGCCTTTGTATTCTTGTCATGACTTAGATGGAATTCCACCGGCACATGCAGAACTTTGCCATGTAAATTCCTTATTTTGTTCACCATCCTCATTTGCTTGGTTTATTGTGACTGCTTTATGCCAAATTACCATCTTGTTTAGGTGTCGGCTTTGATCAGTTTGAAGTGATCAATGGCCATGATTAGCTAGCTTAGTGCTGTATGTGTGGTGATCACAACAACATTCCATGTTGTGTGCCTCATTCAGGCTCTATTTAGACCGAAGAAATTTAGAGGAAAGAAAACAATTTTGAGGGGAAAAAAATCAAAAATTAGTTAGAAAATTTCACCCCTTGTGTCTGGTGTTCAGGAAAGATACAAGGGGGAGGAGCGAGATCCAAATTCCGAGTTCCCATATCCTGCCCCCACCCCCAAAGTACTCCCTCCGCTACTGTCTGCTCCACTTCAAGACACACCTCTTTGCCATTTATGGATCTACAATCATCATTATAATCAATATCTAATGATTCTTCTTTTTCCTCCTCCTCCCCCCTTTAATTCCAACTCAATTGATTTTGAAATTGGTTCCAATTGAACCATAATTTTGCTAGCTTTTGCTTTGTGAGCTCAAATTAAATCAAAGGTGAGAGAAAAGAGAAGCATATACCTGAGTTATGCCAGATTCCACGTCAAAGGATGAAATTTTGGCTGGTTATACGCCATTTTTGAGGAAGAAGGAGATGACTGGTTTGAGAGAATTTTTAGTGAGTTGTAGGCCACGGTCTGCCTTTTAGAGCTCAGGGATGGGCGGAATGGATGAGTGCTTAGATGAGAGAGATGAATATGTGGAATTATGTGAGCTAGAGAGATGACGGAGATGATGTATTAGATAGATAAGAGGAAATGAGAGCTACGTTTGGAAGCTTCAAGATAACATTTCCTCCTACATTCCTCTCACTTTTGGAAGGAAATAATATTATCTAAAAATCATTCAATCACGATTTTCCATCAAACTTTCTTTTCCTCTAGTCTTTTCTTTGATCCAAACACCTCGCCCGGGGGGGGGGGGTTGGGGGTTATTTTCCTTTTTTTCCCGCCTAGGTCCAAATGGACCTAGACGCCTGTTGGAGGAGTTGAAAGCTCAATTTTTTCAAGCTTCTGTGCATGCTTGCAGCTTGTTTCACGGTTTGATACCTAAATCTGACAGCTCTGAAGCCATCCACAACTTCTTCTCTTATACTATACATTGACTCCTTTCTTGACACTGGATAAAGGAATACCTGTAACACATGGGAGGGAACCCTCCTTGTTGATGAAGTACCTTCTTTCCATGTTTCCTTAACTGATGATATACTCCTAGAGAGGGTACAAAGCATCAGAATTCGATAGGTCCTATCACATTTTGTTGATTTGATCCCCTTTTAATTTATCCCTTGTACCATTGTCTTCATTGTTTGTATGATCTTTTCTTCCTTTTCGTGTTAGCTCTGTGATATTGATGTCCTGCTACATGCTAGAGACATCAAGTACTCTAAAAGGCTTCCAACTAGATAGCTTTTTATTAGTATACATGGTTTCTCTTCTGGGATATAGTTCTCTGTTTAATTACTCTTCTTTCCCAAATTCAGGACGAAGCCTGGTCTGTTGGTCAGCTCCGGAATCAGAAATTGGCAAATCTTCTTGGCTGCTGTTGTGAAAATGACGAGAGGCTGCTTGTGGCGGAGTACATGCCTAACAACACGCTTGCAAAACATCTTTTCCATTGTAGGGCTTTTTCTGGGCTTTGCTTCTAGATGACTTTCTTAGATGCCTCAAATGTGTCTCAATTGTGAAGCTTCAAAACGTACAGCTTTTAGTTGATTAATTGCTTTATTCGTGTTGATGTGCCTTTATGCTCTGTAGATTTTAAGTCAATAGTATTTTGAACATCATCACTGAACATATGCTCTGAACTCACCATTAGGACACTTTGTCATATTCATGAAAGCTTAGAAATGAGTAAATGTTGCTATGTATTCCGTTCTACAAAATGTTACCTATTAAGCTTATGGAATCACCACGATAGTAAATGACATGACATTCTTCCATATCACAGGCTGTGCTATAAACAAAATAACAAATATATCCATCACCTAGCTTTTCCCCATGGTGCATTTTTAAAAGTAGATTCCTGACCTTGTACATACACCAAAAGCTAAATTACTTTCTCCTTCATGATGGTTGTTATCCTGGATTCCCATATCTCTCTCCATATTTGTTTTAAACAAGTGAATGCAAGCCACTCATTTATCGTGAACATAGATCATGACCACTTAATTTTACAGGGGATGCTCAGCCAATGAAGTGGGCAATGCGACTGAGGGTTGTTTATCATCTTGCCCAAGCTCTAGAATATTGTACAAGTAAAGGACGTGCTCTCTATCATGACCTTAATGCTTATAGGATCTTGTTTGATGGGGTAATGAATCTTGACCTGATTCAGCTTCCATGTTTGATCATTTTTATTTTGTAAAAAAGAACTATTTTTATGTCTCTTTTTCCCTTACGTGTTCTTTTAATTTTGCTCAATACCCCTGTATTAAATGTTTTCAGGATTGTAATCCAAGACTTTCCTGCTTTGGCTTGATGAAAAACAGTAGAGATGGGAAAAGTTATAGCACAAATCTCGCATTTACTCCGCCGGAGTATTTGAGAACGGGTATGACTACCACCGCCCTTGCTCCTCCCCCCTGACCTCATCTTCTTTACTGTGTGCTGTCAAAGTTGTAGTTTGCATGCCACTTCCAATTTATATGATGATTGTTACAAGTTAACGGGTGGAGGGTTGGAGGCACTTCTTGAACTATTAAAGACTTAGTCGCTCTTGCAGCTTTTGGATTCTTACTTCAACTTCTGCCTAGACTTGCTAACTTCTCAAACTCCTACTTTCTGATCTTCCCGTTCGGCATCTTTCTGTCTCCTCTCTCGGTGTCTATTTATATCCATACTGTTTTTTTTCCCCTGCTGCTCGGCCGGGGGGGGGGGTTGCGCTGGCTGTTTCGCTTTGATGAATTACTTCCACTAGTAGCAGGTCGATGGAGAAGGAGTTCATCAACAGATTTCAGCATGAGCTTTGCTAGCTTACTTCTAATGAGGTTACTGATACATTCATCGGTGCTTTTTTTGTTTCTTGTTGACACTAGGGAGGATTACGCCTGAAAGTGTAATATATAGCTTTGGGACTCTGTTGCTTGACCTCATTAGTGGAAAACATATTCCACCCAGTCATGTAAGTAGTCAGCTCTTTTTTGGCGCATGTATTTCTAAACCATTATTCTAATTGTGGCTTTCTTTTTGCTAAGCTGGCTAATGAAAATAAAAGTGTTATCTGCAAGTACAAAAGTGCAAAGACAAATATCATGTTTTCTTATACGTTAGTCTTTAGTAAGTAGTGCATTGGTTTACAAGTTGCAGAAGACATGTAGTGGTGCATATGCTTTTGCTATTAAACAATATGAGATTTTGATTTAGTTCGTTTCAGTTGGATACTCAATTGGGATGATATGTCTCGATTTATAGGCCCTGGATTTGATACGGGATAGGAATCTTCAGATGCTGACGGATTCTTGCTTAGAAGGACAATTATCAAATGACGATGGCACAGAGATTGTACGCCTTGCTTCCCGGTGTCTGCATTATGAACCACAAGAGCGTCCAAACACTAGATCACTTATATCAGCTTTGACCCCTCTTCAAAAGGAAACTGAGGTTAGTTGCTGTTCGATGTTGCTGTGAGAATGATAAAACCTCTGAAAAATGACCAGATCTCCACCAGATAGTCTTTGAGACTTAGTCTTCAGTGTTCAGTGTATAAATTCCGAAATCAGGTGACCAGATTGGTTGATCTGATCAGTGCTAAGCTTTTGACCGTTGTCATTACATTCCTAGAAGTCTAGTTTGAGGACATTCCTTTATTCTTTAATTATTTATGGTAAAATGGATCAACAATACCCACCACACTCCTGTATATCTGGATTTCTGAGACTTCAAGCTGCATGGAAGCTTGGGGAAAAGAAGTTATTGGCTTTGAATTCCCATGTTATTTAACCATAATAATAGAGTTTTCACTCTATTAATTTGAGGCTGTTGTGGATGACATTGTCTTACCGATGAGAAATAGGAAAAGGACAGTTTGAGAGGTTTTACATCCCTATATTCATGCTGCATCTGGCATGGAATTGTATTCCTTACACTTTTCCCCTAATAACGTACATTTTCGTGACCAGTATATATTCATATATGCAGGTTTCTTCTCATATTTTAATGGGCATCCCACACAGTGCATCATCCTTGCCTCTATCTGCTTTGGGCGAGGCATGTCTAAGAAGGGACTTGACTGCCATGCATGAAATCTTAGAAAAGATTGGATACAAAGATGATGATGGAGTAACAAATGAGGTTCTGGCATTCTGCTATTCTCTTTTTCAAATTGTTTTGTTTGTTGCATGGACTCTTCCCTTTTTTCTTCTTTCTTCTTCTTTTTGGGGGGGGGGGGGGGGGGGAGATGGGGATGGGGATGGGCTTGGTTAGAGATCCTTCCCCTTTTGGTCAACCTCTCAGACAAGCTACTAATATAAGATTTTCATGCGTTGCAGCTCTCGTTTCAGATGTGGACTGATCAAATGCAGCAATCTTTAGAATCGAAGAAGAAGGGTGACATTTCTTTCAAGCAGAAAGACTTCAAATCTGCTATAGAGCAGTACACAGAGGTGGATTTTTTGCTAGCACTGTATCATGAGCTCTCATGTCCCTCCCAAATTTAGCACCTTGTATTACCTATCTTGGGTGCCTGATAAGCTGATGAACACTTGATTCCCATTTGGACAAAAAACATAAAATATTCAGAAGAGTGTAGACTGCCGAGTTGGAACCTAGATCATGTTGACACAACACTCCAATGTGTTAAGCACTTGTTTGAGAAGGGAGGAAGTTATTTACCGAGTGATTTTGTGATTAGATAACATAATTGTCTGCTGGAAATAATCTGCTGGAAATAATCTACTGATTAGATAACATAATTGTCTGCTGAACCCAGGCATAAATACAAGGGGAGGGGGGCTGGGAACTTTATAGATGGTTTTGTATGAGTTTCTCTGTGCACTCAAAATGGGTGATTCAGTTGTTGCTTTAAAGAATGAAGGTCATGTAGATTATGTGGAAGTACTTTGTAGCAATTACAAAGGTACAATCTGACTGTAAATTATGTTAGTAGGCTATACCCATATTTAAGTGTTGAGTATCCAACAAAGGTGTCATGTCGGACTAGGCAATTGTCGAAAGAATTTGTACATTTTGGGTACAGAATGGATGGTTGAGTTCCCATACTCGCATTAGAGTTGTCAGGCGGCAGGCATGGGCACTTGGGACAAAGTGACGAGTGTAAGCAACATAGACTGTAATCCTATATGCAAACTGCATGTGAAAGTTTAGTAGGGAAGAAATATGTGGATCCCCTCTCTTTTTTCTTTTGTTCGGAGGATAAGCACTTGTTGCAACCGACTTAATAATGAAGCATTAGATTCTTGTGAAATACACTGTTACAAAAGTCATGTATTTAGGGCTGTTGCGTGCACTTATATGTGAATTTCCCTGGATAACTTGCTTGCTAAAATTTGAGGGCTTTCTTGTTCCGTGTGCAGTTTATAGATGGTGGGATGGTTTCTCCGACAGTCCTTGCACGTCGGAGTCTTTCATTCCTGATGAGTGACATGCCCCAGGAAGCTTTGAACGATGCGATGCAAACCCAAGTGGTCTCTCCTGTTTGGCACATTGCTTCTTATCTTCAAGCTTCTGCCCTCTTTGCCCTCGGAATGGAAAATGAGGCACAAGAGGCCCTTAAGGAGGGCACCACCCTGGAAGCCCGAAGGAATGGTTCTAATGCAAAGTGATCAGAAATTGATGGTCAATTCTCTTGAAACACTCTTGTTTGAAGGTGCCATACTACCCTGATCAGAAGGTGTCCCCTTTCGTTTATTCTCTTGACATGAGAAGTTTGCGACAGGAGCAAATTGCATTGAAATGATCCATATGGTTGCTTGTATTTTTGGTCTATCAGCTTGGTAGCTTTACACGCTTAGCTTTTGGGTTCAAGAGGTTAAGGGTTGCAAGTGCTAGGCTTCAGGATGCTGCAAAGATGTAATTTGTGTACAGTGAAATGATTGTTCTATATTCTGTATTACGTTGAGTATTACCAAAAAGCGTCTCAAAATTGTATGTTTGGCTGAAAAATATGGCTTACATTTTTTGGTTCAAGCTTACTTTCCTTGGATTCCTTGTGTTGGCAGTTGGATAATTGAACAAAGTTTTGCAATTCAAGAGTATTTGGTGACTTCTCTTTGTGTTTCTGTTCTCATTCGAGATAAAGAGGGAGAGCAAATGATGCTTCTGATCAAGCAGTTATGGTGGGTGAATAGCAAAAGTTGCCCTCAGAACAATCAATCAAGCATGCTTATTGCTTACTGCTGTAAAGCTATTAGTCAAAGTTTTTAATTGCATCTTAAGAAATTGGAATAATACGTGCTCTGCTCACAATGAGAGCATTCTCAACTCACATTCTAAATTTTAGAATTCTACCCTATCACATCAGCAAAAATTTTATTGTTTGGAACTCGCATTCTTTCACTTCTTCAACACATGAAACTCCGACGTAAATCAACATATAAAACATTTATTATGGACATACTTTATAACACATTATTTTTCAGTGCAAGAAAAAAAAGAAAAAATTTTTTTGAGTCTAAAAAAAAAATTGATTTTAAAGCAAAAGAAATAATAAAATAAAGAAAGAATTGGAATGTATGGAGATATTCTCCATGAAACAAGCTGGCTGCAACACAAAAAAAAAAGAAACTCGCATGTGGAACTTGGAGGGGCTCCATTAGAACTCATTCTAATGGCTGCAAATGGCCTAATATTTAATGTAAATCTCATCAAAACTAGATCTTAAAAAGACACAAAAGAAGATTGACTTCAAAATGACACAAAAGAAGACCGCTTCACTGTGTGTCTGTGCTCACTCTGCAAGCAAGAAGATTATTTCCAAGATGTGCATTACTCGATAGTCTGAGGAATGAAGACCCTTAAATTTTAAAATGAGCAACTTCATTCATTGCGTCAAAACAAACTCACAAAGCAAAGGGGAAAGGACATGTCAACCCCGGGGGGGGGAGGGGGGGGGGACACAATGGACAAATCTGCTCAACTCTACATCAGCAATAACAAGTGAACTCGTGATATGACATAGCAATGTGGCACGATCAGTTTGGAATAAGAAGCCCTACTTCTCAATGGCTTAGAAACCAGCCCAATATACAACAAAATGAGGGGCTACCAATTCGTAGCAAGCACTCGAATTTCCCCAAAAGAATGAACAAAAAGCTGGACAAAATAGCTAGCTTGATAACCCCCCTTTCGGTAGACTATATATTCTTCCAACAATGGAGACGAAAATAACACAAAAATATTAGAAAAAAATAAAATCATTTTCCAGCTCGAAACGCCTCCTTAGTTCTGCCATAGTACTCTGGTTTAGTTCCATGGAATGTGATGAAATTCCAGCCAAAAGCAGAGCCACCAACAATATATGTTCCAGAGATCCTGTTGCTCTCTGGTTTTTCGAGATTGTTTCCAGCTGGGTGACGCCTATCTTCTGCTGGCCTCACAAAGGACCTGTCGGGTTGAAGTGGCTGATCTGAAGGCCTTGTGTTTCGATGCAGCTGGACTGGTTCATAGATGCCTCCTCCACTATTGCATTTGGCCATAGGCACATTCTCCAATGTCTTTGGTTTACACAGATCGAGCATGAGCTTCAGCTCTGCAATTGAAAAAGTTTATTCCAGGAAATTATTATTGGCGTGAATGTTGCTAATATATCCAGGGAGAGGGGTTATTCTGAGGCAAAAATGATGAAGAATGATCATACTTTCTTGTATCCCTTGAGCAGCTTCACAGTTCTGAAAGTCAGGGGCACGGAGAACCTTAAACAGACCAGGAAGATTATCAATGCCATTCTTAGCAATATAAAGAAAAGGAGCATCTGTTAAAATTTAGCATAATAGCAACATAATTAGAAAACTTCGGTTGCACCTAGAAAGAAAGAAGGGAGGGGGTTTAGAAATTTCACGGACAAAGCTAAGTCAACTGTTATAGAGTCCTACTTAAGACATTATGCAGAGCACATTGAGATGTATGGCAAAGCATAACAAAGCAACCAGTTCATGAATTACACTTAGCCATTTTCAAGATAATCACAGAGGACTTATGCATGGAACATAATCACTAAAATGTCAAAAAACATAATACATCACATGGAGAACTGATAAGATGGCGAGAAGATTTTAAAAGGAAAGAGAAGCATATTGTGGAAGCAACCACATTATCACACCATGCTACGGATCTATAATATTGAAAAATGACCATGATTCAAAAGTAACTTGACTGGACTCGATGAAGACCTTAAAATATTCTCAAGCTCTTACCTTCAACAAATTCTGGAACAGCAGAAGTAAACCATGAACAGAAGAAATCAAAGAAAGTCAAGAGCTCTCATGGACAGATGTGACCCTCATATCCAAGTCCAAGCCATTGCTGATTGATCACAGTAACATCACCTAGAGCGCTATTTAGTGTCAATTTAATTGTGCAGATGATGATGTAATTTCCACTTCTTAGGCTTAGCTAACGTATCAGATGCTTCATCGTTTACGGCACCCCGAGTTATGTGAACATGCTACTTAATGATAAAGATGCTAGAAACTAGACCAAAATTAGACAAGAGTTTGGGAGAATACGTACGTCTGACCATCAAATCCATATACATAAACATTCTCATCGCCGAGTCTATAAATCACAGTGGGAATGACCAATCACCACACCTACTCAAGAGGCCAAGACCGAGTCATAACTCAGCCTGATGCCGATCAAGCTTAATTTTATAAAGTTGAATAAAAAGCATAATGCGGATGCCACAGCAATTCAGGAATCGCCCTTTATGTTGGCACTACCATCACTACACAGACCACAGAACTCATAAACATTTCAGCAATTTAGTCAAAGTTGTACAACTTTCACCCATTCTGCCATTCCTTGGGAAGCAAACCATCAACTAATCTTAAATGACACTAGAGATCTGAATTAACAACTAAGATTGACTGGTGTCTACTCAATGAAGGTCATACCATAAATTAAGCAGATCTATACCAAATGACTCAGATCTAAGTCAAAGACTTAAAAATGCTTCCAGAACTACAGCTAACAGACAATCAACCAATAGCCATCATCAGCAACAGTTAAAGCTAAACAACTACGGTGCAAGCAGATCAAAGCAACAATAAGAAGAAAAATTCAACAAGACTTACAACCAGAACAAACTGAAAGCAACCAAGACCCATATAAACAGACAGCTCCACAGTCCAAAGCTACAGTCTACACAAACTAATAAAGGATAAGAAATTATTGAAAGGGTAAACAATCAACAGGTTGAGCCGTATTGGGAACAGGAAGAGAGAACAACAATGGACCACTTGAAATTGTAGTAAATTCAGATGAAATGTCCTGAAAATAGCTAGGTCTGACCATTAAATTCAAAATAACCCCATCCTTGTCCCTGAGTCTTAAAGCAACATAGCGCATGGCTACAATTAAAAACTGGGAAGCCAGGCCCACGTCTGAGTTGCAACTGAGGCTAACCCAACTTTTCAGTAGCCATTCCCATCACAAAACCCACACCACAAGACCCATGAACAGCTTAGCAATTTACATAAGTAAAAATATGACTCCAATGACTATTCCTCAGGAAAAGAAGCCATTAAAACTCACGAATTTTCACCATAAATGTTCGGGAATAATGCCGATTTGCAGAAACTAATCAAATCTAAATGAAACCTAATTCAGATCAAAGACCCAAAAATGCTGTTGAAGCTAAACTTAACTTCAAATCAACCAACACTCATAAGCAAAAACACTATCTTAATTAAAGCTAAACTACACAGTCGTCAGATCGATAGGCAACAAAAGAACCAAAACCCATTTGAATAAACAACCCCCACAATTCAAAACTATGGTCCAACAAATCAGAACGACGATAAAACTTCCCAAAAGTGAACAAATCTAGAGACTACGCGAAACCGAGGAGACAGAGAGTAAGAATTCAACCTCAAGAACAAGCGGGCGAAGGTCTTTGACGAGTACGCGCATCTTGAAGTAGGGAGAGCTCTGAAGAAGCCCACCGTAATCGAGGGGTCTCTTCTTGCCGCCATTGAAGCTGCTTGTGGTTGTAGTAGTAGTAGTAGTATTAGCAAAAGTAGAGAGAGAAGGGGGGTGTGGTGGGAGGTTTTGAGTTGGGTTTGTCGAAGAAGTTGAAAGATGGGTATTCGGATTTTGAGCTTGAATTTCGTGGGTTGTGGTTGACGTTGCTGCTGGTACCGCTGTTGGTGGCGTGGGTACGGGTTGCTGTCCGCCCGTCGACGCCATGGTTTCTCTCTCCTCCCACACTCTCAAGGCTTGTCCTTTGGGTCCGGAGAACCGTCTCCCTGGTTCAAGCAGTGGGTAGTTCGGATCTTTGCGCCCCGAATTCTTCGCTTTCTTGGTCTTTCCGAAGTCTCTCTGCAAAATCCAATTCTTCCAAATTCTTCCTCCTGCTTGGCTTTCCCTCTCTTTCAGGCGTACTTCACATTTTACCTTTTTATTTATTTATTATTTTATCAAAATTAATTTTGCTTTCTTTTTTCTTTTTTATTTTAGATCAATTTTGCCCTCTAATTATTGGTCCCACTGGATCCACTCTTTCTCATCCTCCCATTTTTATCCCCCTATTCCTTGTTTGTTTTAGTGTCCTCTTTTTAAAAACAACTCTCTTTCTGTAAATCCCCTTTGACTTCTTGCCCTAAACCTAGAGCTAGACAACTAATATGCTTTTCCCGTGTGCGATTCACTTGATAGTTTTTGAGTTTTCTTCATAGTAAATGTACATACAAATTTTAAAGTTGTTGATGTTTCATGCTAGGAATGGGTATGGGACCGACTCGGGGCGGGTTGAGTTATACCTATACTCATACCCATACCCATTTTCAAAAGTCATACACATACTGATGGAGTTATGGTGGTCATCCCTCATTTCCATAATGTTTAGGCAAGAACCAAAAATCAAAAAACAAGCCTAGACATCAAAATACACCATGCTGCCGGGTCAGATTGCACTTACCCGTGAAATCTGATTATGGTCACCTAATTTTGGGGTGACTTAAGTCCTTAATTTTGGTTTTCTCATAAACCCTAGGATGTTAGGTTTCTAATAAAACAAGTTTCAGCCTCATTGGAGTTCATTTGGTCATCCAAAATCTATGTTTAAGTCAAACTGCCCTGAAGACAGTTTACATCCAGATTTTACCCAGTTTTGGAGATTATATTTCTTAATCTTCCATGAGGTTTAAGTGTCCAATTTTTGCATCCCTGAAAAGATTAAGATCTTAGCTTTCATTTCCAATTCGAATTACCAGATTTGGAGTTCCATTGGTTAGTGAACTAAGCTAATTAGTAAACCTGTGCTGTTTTGGAGTCTAATCTGCACGGTTTTGGGAATCAAGCTGATTCAAGGGGAAAATGACGTCCAAATGCTATGATTCAAAAAGAAGAATAATCTAGACATCTTGAGGTTTCCATCCATGTAAGAAACGTAGCAATTAGTCAGCATTTGATGTGTCAAGCATGCGTGACAAGTTGAGGCAGAAACCGGCTGATTGACACCCGGTTACTTAGTCTAGTGGTTTTCCTCCTTCAAGGGGTTTGCTTAAGGTGAGTACCTGCCTACTGGATCATTTTGAGCTGCTTGATAAACCACCACCCAGCCACCTGTGAGAGAGACACGTGGAAGCAAGAAGAAGGCGACACATGTCAAGCAAAGGACCGGCCACACACAAGCTACATGGCAGCCATGCATTCATCAACTTTTGGAGGTGGCAGCCGTGCCTCTCTTACCTTCCTTGAAGGGAAATTGAGTCAACAAGGTTTCTTAATGCTTAGGAAAGAGTTTAAAAGAGAAATCTTGTGTTTTGTAGCTTAAACTTTCAGATTATGCATGTTTAAGCTTAAACCGTGTGTAACTAAGCATAGGATTAGCTTAATGACTTTCCTTGCCTAGAAGGAAAGCTTTTTCATGTGTTCAAAGGCCTTATAAATGCCTTTGCTGCTCTTTTGTAAAACAAGAAGCTTGAGTATTGAAAGAAAGCAAGGACTTTGTGTCTTGAGTTCGTTTTAAACACTAAACTTGCTTATCCTTAATTAGGCCGATTAAGGTGGTGTTCAAGTGAGTCTTAATCATTGATTAGGTGGTGTATCTGTATCCTAATCAAAGGTTAAGGGCCCTAAGCTAAGTGATTAGTGGTGTATCTTATCTAATCACAAGGTTTAGAACTATCCAAATTCCATTGAATTCACTTAAAGTTCATGAAGTTAGCTTTTGGATTCCTTAAACCATAAGCTCTCTCTTTTCGTGTTCTAATCAGTGAACTTCATTCCCCACGTCTCCTTTCCTTTTCATATTCTTTTCAAGCTCAATCAAGGCCAAGGTTTCTTGCTTTGATTTAGTTTTGAGTGCAAACACAAATCCATCTCAAACCGTGAGGAGTCACAAATCTAGGCGTGCTAGGCAGAACTTTGGCACGGTCATATCGTGTCCTTAAGCACGGCCGTGCCCCCTTAGATCCGTGAGTTTTCCACTTGTTTTGGTTGTGTTCTTGTTGTAAGTTGGCTTGGGTTGTTCCTACCCTTGAGACTTACATCACATACCCATGCTCATACCCATCAAATTTTGGATGGTTGTACCCATACCCATACCCATACCCATCGAATTTTTTGGGTTTACGAATTTTATTAGGTTATATATAGAGTGCGCAAAATGTCACCCATGTGCAACCCATATTTGCATACACGGTATATTTGATTAGCAGTTTCAAGCGACGCTACTAAAATTCATATTGGATAAACTCACGGAAGTTAAAAATGTACAAAAATTTAATTTTTCTTTTCTACATAAATAAACACTATACACTTAGAGTTTCATGTCAAACATCTATTTTTGGATTTTACCATATTTTGATCACCTTTTATTAGCAAATTGGGTATACAATCGGGTACAAATTTTAAGAATCGATACCCATACCCATACACATACCCATTTTCAAACGCAATACCCATATCCGCCCCATGACCATTTTTTTATAGGTTTTCGTACCCATACCCCCTATAAATGGGGCAGGTTCGGGGTTTTCGGGTTCGGGTGCAACTCCCATCCCTATTTCATGCATGATATATGAAATTTTCTTTATTTTTTTATATTAGTAGTATTCAAACTTGAAGTACAGTTATTAAATAGTACAAGCTATAAAAATTAATAAATTGGGATTTCTTATGTATCAAAATAGATGATGATTAACTTAATAGAATATGCACTTACACATGTCATATATCAATGAATTTAATGCATGATTTTTGTTATATTGTTAGAATTTGTATTTTGATGATAAGATAATGAAATAATTACACACTTTCGTAAATCTAGAAACACTTTTTCAGTTCACAATAAGAATAAGAATAAAATGATATCTAAAAGGGAAGGTGATCTTACCACCTGAAATTTTGAGTTTTTTCTAATAGTAATAACTATGGTGAAAACTATAGTTAATTATATTCATAATTCATGTAATTCATGGAAAAACTATTTGAGCATGTGTTAAAAAAATACAATAGTGCTCTTAAAGTTAACTCAAAAATCTCATTCCCATAATTATTTGTGATTTTAAAAAAATTATTTTATAATATCTTAAACTAATTGTGAATTTTTTACTTTTTTTAAGTGAGTTGGTAATAATAGTTTTACGTGATTTGTTAATAGTTTATTATTATTCATGTAATAAATTATTTGTGGTAAGGTCATAGTATAATAATAATGATAATGATGATGATCATGATCATCATGATGATAATAGAAATCAAAAATCTTTTATTATTTCTTAATAATTGTGTATCTATAGTAAATTATACATTTTTTAGGTTATTATCCATGGCTGTATAGATGTATATATATAAGCTTTATGATTTGTCATTTGACTAAGAACTCTTTTTTTTTTTTTACCTTATATTTTGTGCCGATTTTACTAGATGATAGTTTGATATTGGATATGTGCTAATTTGAATATTTTGGCAGTACTATATCTATTTCTAGTTAGTTGTAAAAATATGCACTTCTATTACTCATATTTTACTGTATTTTTATAGTTAACAGATGAAAAGTGATCATATATTTATAGCACATGGATTTCATAATTATCATAATAATGTATCTATTACATCTAATATTTCATATTCATCATAATGAAGATCTTTATTATTTATTATTTTAATGAAAATAATAATTTATGTGACTTGAAGTTAGATTTGAAATTAGGTTAGAAAAAGTCTAAACCTCTAAAAAAAAATGACACATAACATATGCCAGTTTCGAGAGGTCATATACAAGCATTAACCAAAAAGTTAATGTGAGAAAATACTCTTCTTAGAAAAAAAAAGAAAAAGTCTATTACCAAATACTCTACTATTTAAATCAAAGTAAAAGGTCATAGTAATTACCAAAGAATGTAATATAAGTGTTTAGTTTTATGTAGTATACAAAGCTCTATTAACATGTTTAGTGTATTACTTCATCATCATCTATATTTTAAGATAAGCCTAGAGGTGGAGGAGTGTTTAAAGGATGCAAGGAATTTGATTATCGATTTCTTTGTTAATTTGGGTGTTTGCTCTTTTGAGAAAGGATTACTATGGGGCTTTACTTTAGACTTTACTTTATGTGTCGAGGGTTGTTTAGCAAAAGGGTTTCAGTGAACCTATCTTCATATCGATTAATTGTTATCTTCTAAAATGAAAATTCGTTAAAAGATGTTAGTTTCACTACGTTTTTATAAAAGAGTCCCAAGACCTGACCTTTAACAGGGAATGAAGTGTGAAATTAGACTATTATTATAGGGAAGCAAACTAGATGACATACCATTTTGGTGTTGATCTTCCCATTGATTTGTATGTTTTTGAATCTTTTCCCTAGTCATGATAGATTAGTTTTGATTGAATATATTGTGGCCTTTTCGTAACGTCATCTCATATGTCATGCTTAATAAAATGTAGGGGCTAATTCCCTCAGTTAGCACCAAAAAAAAAATAAATTAGAAACTGCTTTATATTATCTTAAATTTAAAGAAAAGTAATTAATATATTCTATAAGACGATTTATCATATTCAACTTCACACTTGTGAGTAATGAATCACACACCTAAAAAAACTTATGTGACATTATTAATTTATTATACCTTTAAAAACTTAACCATTTTTATTTTACGTATTAAATTTGATTTGTTTAATGGTGCATAATTTTTTTCATGAAATAATTGAAAAAAAAAAGAAAATTCCTAGCAAGCTCAAATTACTATCATAGTATGTCACAGAAATGGAGAACAATTAATCAAAATTTTAATCATATTTGCTGTGTTGCATTTTCAGAAGACAAAAATCAAGAACTTGCCAGTATTTGGTGCCTCTCTTCGGTGACCTTCTGTTGTGTTCTGCTGGGGTGGGGGTGCAATCAGAAATCACAGAGAGCGAGAGAGAGAGAGAGAGAGAGAGAGAGAGAGAGATGAATCCCAACACAGACAAGCTAATAAGGAGAACCACCATGGTTGGCACCGTCGTTGCAACTTACTTTCTTCTAACCGCCGATTATGGCCCTCAACCCAATGTGCTCGACCCAGTAAGCCCTTCTCTTCTTTACTTCTCTTTCTTTCTTAAATTTTGTAGGCAAAAAGGGGGTCAAATGCGGAATACTCTAAATTCAAAACCCATGTTTGATTTTGTGTTCTTATGGGTACAATTGAATATTTATGCTACAATCGCTGATCATTCTATGATGGGTTTGGCTTCTTGTTGTTGTTTGATCATATTCATATGTTCATTTCTTCTGCTAAGAATGGTTTCACTCAAGTTTTGAGCATTTTGGGTGTATTTTTTGAAGTTGTGCATTGAAATGGATTGTTTGCTTGCTTGACTTCTGGATTAGCCAATGTCAGTGTGAAATTGGATCGTGGTATTGGATTATGGTAAAAGGATACAACTGCTGTTTGGTTAATTACCCTAATTTAGTTTGACTGCTTTTGGAGTGGGATTGTGAATTTGTGATATGCTGTTTCGCTTTGAATGGCCAAATGCTGATGTGGGATTTGAGACTTTGAGCTTTCCTAGTGACTGTAGGGAGCAAACTTGAGATAGATGTTCCAATTGGTCATAATGGTAAGTTGGCTGGACAGGTGGGAGAGAGCGGAGAACGATGAACCGCCATTGAGACATCAGAATAGTTAATCAGGACTTATGAATCACCATGATTGGTGGCATTGTTACTGCTTACTTTCTCTTGACTACTGTATGGTTCCCAACCCAATGTTTGGACCTTGTAATTGTAATGGTAACCTCTCTCTCCATAGCCCACTTTTTGGGAGACTCTGCTCGTTTGGATTCTTCTTCTGTTGGTAAAGAGGAAATAAAAGTGGAAGTGCTAGAATTCTGGATAGAAATTTTTGGTCTTTGTGGATAATTGTGGCTATTGTATGCTGCAATTCTTTTATTTACTTAAAAAGTTGGCCAAATTGATTGTAAATCATATAGCCAACCTGAGCTAATTGTTTTTAGATCTACCCATCAAGCTTTTTTTGATCTTCTTAGGGGTCATGTGACACTTCCAAGTTCTAGCATCTGGGGTTTATGTTTATGTGTTGTCTTTCAAATGTTACATTGTATCTGAAATTGTTCACAGACTAATGTTTGACATTTGAATCTGACCCCATATAGGTATGAATTCCTCAGTTGGGTTGGGTTGAATTGTTTCCGTCTCTTCGTTGGCGTCCATCTTTTTAACTTTTATCCATGTTATATGTTACTGAGAACTGGGGGTTATTGGATGTGTATCCTTGCATCTATCAGCCTGTATTCAGTCTATTTTGAAATGTCTATTGCTGTATTAAATCCTGGTCATTGGGTGTCTGAGCATCTGGTGCGGGTGCTCCCTGTTATTTCATTATTTCATTTTTAGTATTGTCCCTATGAGTACTGTGTGCTATAACCCAGGAAATTCCCATATGTTTTTTCGTGGTCACATCACACTGTGGGTTCTAACATTCGCAAGGACATCAAGGTCTAGGGGGAGAGCATAATAATAGGGCACGATCCAAGCCTAAGTTGTTATTTCTTCCATAATTCCAAACTAGGATGTGGGCCTGCTCAGTCTATCTAGAAGAGGAGAAGAGGAGGGGGGGTACTCTGCTGGACATCATTGAGCTACGTTAATGATATATTTGCATTCTTTGATGATATCATTTCCATCTAACAAGCTCCTTTCAATGTTATGCTTCATTTTCACTCCTTTAGAAAAGTCAGCCATTTGTAAGTTGTGTTTGGCCCAGCAGACGGAGCTGCAGTCCGCAATAAGGACTAACATTTAGTCAATGAATCGTTGAAACTGGAAAGTATGTTTGGTTAGCCCAGTGTCGGAACTTAATTAATTTCACCTACTAGTCATGTCAAATGTAGACTAATGGGCCTGCATTGATTTGATTGAATACAAGTGAATGGGCAGGGTCCGAAATTTTGTCTGATTGCCTTTCCTTACCACATCTGTTTTATAGGAGCGCTCGGTTCATAACCTACTTTTAGCTTCCTTTCATGTGCTGTACCTGTTTAACAATGTGTAAGGAGCCTCTCTTATGTCGTTGAGGGTTTGATTTATGTTTACAGCTACTTGCTGTTGTGCTGCTACTTGTTGCTTGATTGTGTTGAACTCCTTTCTCTTCTTGGCTCTTTCTTCTTTCTTCATGTTAATTGAGCCTGTTGTTACCATGCTTGTGAGTTTTCATCTATTTTCTTTTAATTATGGGTAATCATATTGATGGCAGATCAGGAACATGATTCTCTCAGCAGAACGTTCAGTTAAGGAGTTCATCTTTGGATCAAAAAAGAGACAGGAAGGAGGTGAAGGGGATACTGCAAACACAAGCTCAGACAGTGCTAAATGGAATCCATAATCAAGCTACACCAATATCCCAGAGTAGGGTACTAGGGTTTGGTAGATAGAAACCTTCCCCTAAAGGTGATTTTGCATTTTATAGCTGTTGGATACTTGGATCTCCCTGTATATTCCATCACTTTGGTTAAGGGTCAGGTAGTATCCACCATCAAGGCCATGTTTTGGGCACTTGGTGATAGTACTTTTTGCCTGTGATCCCCACCTCCCTCGAAATTTCAAAGCACGTAGGAGACATGCAGGATTTTGTTAGTTCTTAACAAAGTTAGAGCCTCATTGAAGAGTTGGCCAATCTTCTATCCAAGTTATTCTGTTTCTCTGATGTATGAATGACAAGTTATTCTGTTTCTATGAAGCATGAGTGACATATATGTTTCATAACAAGCTTTTTGATCTCAAAAAGTGTACTTGAAGCAAACTGCTTCTCATGGGGAGAACTGTCCTGCGTCTGCAGTGGAATTTATACACGCACTGTAAATGAAAGATTTGGCAAACCCCTGTGGTGGTACCTATTGAGTGCATCTGGATTCCTACATTAAATACCTTTAGAACAATAATAAACATAACCTACTGGTTAAATTAACCATCAAGTGACTGCTAAATGCTAATTGCCCAAAAGCATCATGTAGGCATTCACTTGGAAAAGAATTGGCTCTCCATCTCAACTACAGGCAAATAGCAGATTAACACAAACATTATTTGGATGCAACTTCAACAAATTAAGCAGCAGAACATCTTTTATAATCATACGCGCTGCTCAATATGGCCAATATGGGTTCATGACAGCGTGGTTGCTGGTCAAAAGACGTGATGTCACCATGTATACAACCTGGCTTTCGAAAAAAGGGAAAAAAGGGTATTGGTTCTTTTTTTAAATTATAATATTCAATTTCAAATGTTTCATACAGCTAATTTAGGGGTAACAAGTAACGACTGCATTTTGGCCAAAAGAAACAGTAACAAGTACATTGTGTCCTGTTTGCTCCCCTTATTTGCCAGGTTAATTCCCAGGAGCAACTGCAGAAGAAATCTACCATCCAAAGAATTGCAACCCATCAAAAATACCCCTCCAACAAGACTGAGTTGCCCGAGGTCATGGATGATAAGTTCTTTAACCTTTTAACCTGGGTTATGCTCTTCATTGCTGATGGAGAATCTGTTCCCTTAACGACAGTCCAAAGAGGCAGTACCTCCACTACAATCTTCTGCATCAAACTTTTCTCGAGCCCTTCTACCAGAATTTCTTCCAAATCATTGATACTTCCTCTCAAATCCACCAAAACATTACAAAATCCTTGTTTGCCGCAATACTCCAGAATAGCATGCAAGCTTAATTGATTCAGGATGACAGTTTCAATACCAATCTGAGACATGTCTGGTTCCAAAGCTATCTCTTTGTCTGAGAATATCACTGCCATTTGATCTGCTTCTGTTGGCTGCTTGAGGATCCGGATAGGGCTTTTTCGATCCTTAGCTATAAAAATGTGCAGAGGTTGGCGGGCATTCGGTTCCTGAGATACAAAGAAAGCGAACTCTTGGGTGGTTTTGGTGGGTGGATGGATCACTGCATCATACTCTTGTAGCAGTTTGGAGTAATACCCTCCATAATCCATGGCTTCATCCCCTAACTGATCCAAAAGCATGCCATTGATGGAGATGGAGTATCTGCAGGTCAGTGGAAAGACAAACTCAAATACAGAAAAACACGGTGAAGTGGTGCAGAAGGTGGAAACTGTACAAGTTCAATCATTTTATGCATCATTGTGGTAGAAAAACAATTGAAACATAAGAATTCTTCAGCCATGATCTGTTGAAGGAGAACATAAAATAAAATTCCACTACAACAAAAACACTTCACAGCAAGTTCAATATGTTAACTATGTAGTTTGGATTCTTCATATCAATTCTACTATTCTAGTACTTTTGTTGGGCAGTCAGCACTCTGACATGAGTGTCAACACTCGGCAGTTGACTTCAGAGCAAGAACACATACAATTTTCCAAAGATGCAAAGTCTGACACATGAATGTGTATCAATGTTGGATGCTGCAATTAAGTTCGAGAATCTTACCTAATCGTAACAAAAGGATTCCCAGAAAGCATTTTATGGATGAAGGCTTCATTAAGCTTCTTGCATAAATCTTCCTCAACACCAACAGTAACTTCAATTCCCGCTTCTTTAAGTCTATTAATCCCCTTTGAAGAGACAAGGGGGTTGGGATCCACCATGCCAACTACAACTTTCCTCACCTTGGCATTGATTAAAGCTTCAGCGCATGGTGGCGTTCTCCCATAATGATTACAGGGTTCCAAGCTCACATAAGCAGTTGCATTCTCAGCTTGTTCTCCAGCATTCCGCAGAGCAAAGACCTGTGCAATTTCAACCCAAGCATTCAGCAAGAATTGTTCACGCCAATGGAAAGGCATGAACACAAGATATATGCTGTACATCAACACAATCTCAGCTTTCAAAGAACACCTGAGAACGGATCTCTCACTTTCATCTCACAAACTAACAATTTGAAAAAGAGCGAAAATACGAGCATCAAAATTTCCTTAAAGCAATTGAGAATTGCTTATCAGCTATGCTACTAGAACTCTCCTCTAATAATTTTAAGAGCTGCCTTGTCCGACACACTTGTACATGGCTGTGAGACTTGCACATAGGTGTAACACTTGCACATATAAAACTAGGTTGGAAAGATAGCAATGAGCTTCACATTAGGACCCATGTCCATATAGCCCAGGCAACAATGGCTTGTATAATTACACATGTCAATGATCACATCTCCATAATTCCTTCACGAATAATAGAAAAATTCCCACATCACAAACTATCAATACCAAAGTTTTAACATTGCTTCATCCCACATACCTATATCTGAAACATAGATAGGCATATCAATTCAGAACAATCAAATTTTAGTGCAAACCAAATCTAGGGCCAGTGGGAGTTATTGAGGTGTTAAAACTTACCTCAGCATGGGGCTGCCCAGCCCTTGGATGAAATCCTTCACCAACAACCTTCCCATCCTTGACAATAACACATCCAACCATGGGATTAGGACTAGTATGCCCCACTGCCTGTCTTGCTAGCTCCACACACCTTCTTATGTAATATGCATCCTCTTCACTTGCTTTCTCTAACCCTCCACACCTAACCCTCAACAATCCATCATTGTTCCTCAAACTAAAGCATCGTTTAGACATCCTTCGACCCACATTCCAAAACCCAAAATTGGATCTTGGATCCGGGAAAGTTTTCCCACAATTTCTCAAGTTCTTCTGTGAACTAGACACCCATTTGGCCAAATTACAAGACCCAGGAGCTGGATTCCAAATTGAGACAGTTCTAGCGCGGCCTGGATGAACAAACGCAGGATTGCAGGTTGAAGATGGGTTCGAAAGTACTTGAAGACTCATATCAATCACTAGATGTAGGGATAATTGTCAAAGAGATTGATTATATCCGACAATAATGCCGCCACTGCGAATTGGGCAGTTTGTGTTGCAACTGAAGGTCACTAGTTTTCATTCTGGTCTGGATTTGAAATCGACCAGTACAAGGCTCAACCACTGACCAAAAACATCGAGAAATTAGTCAACTTCAAGCACAAAATTTTCCAAATTGTCGCCTGGAAACTTTAATTAAGCCCAATAGGAATTAGGACAAAAGGGTTCCTGGTGGGCAGAATAGAGTGTACATACACAAGACGAAAGCAGGGGAAAATATTCTACATTTAGAAAGGCAGGAAATGGTGGAGCAAAATACCACTTAAAACTTAAAAGCAGGCTTCATAAAAGAGCTTTCATCATCTCTTTTGATCCCCCCCCCCCCCAAAAAAAAAAAAAAAAAAAAAAAAGAGTCTTCATCTCCCTTTTCTTTGCTGTCATCTGGGAGGAGAGAATTGCTGTGATTATTCAAAATGAGGGGTTCAATCTGCAATTTTCCTGAAAAATGCCATTGTACGTTTATTTTTTTGGGTTTCAATAATGCTACTATTTATTTGAAAAAAATGAGGGAAAATTGCATATATATAACAGTAAGTTACATTTTCAACAGATAAATGTAATGAGGTAAAAATTATCAACAATACTTTTGCAAAACAATAAAATATCTAAAAATTACTAAAAATAGATGAAAGCGAGTAGGTATTCGAACAAGTTGAAAATCATTTTTTTCATTTGCCCTACTCAAATAGAACCCCCATTGCCCCTTCTATTTTTTTCTTCCGATGAAATCCTACAAAGGATCGTCTAAACAAAGTTAGTTAATTGGTATTTGTTAAAGTGTAAAAAAAAAGTTGGAAATATTTTTTTAGAAAAAAAGGAGTATAATTTTTTGTACATGCTCCATATTATTATTATCAGTTAGAATAAGCATTAGTAAACTATAATGACAATTTTGGCATTTTTTCTATGTAATAGCAATACATTCATGACACTTTAAAAAAAAAAATGAAAATACAACAGCAGTGTCCATATGAACGTATGATCTAATTTTAATGATCACAAAAAATGTTGTCACCTGGATTAAAGGAAAATCTGAAAAAAATAGTATTTCTTTTCCCAACCCAAAAAAAAAAAAAAAAGAGATTAAGAAAGGACAAAAGATAAGATGTCTGAGCCCGGGTTCGAACCGGGGACCTCTAGTGTGTGAGACTAGCGTGATAACCAACTACACCACCCAAACGCTCTCTGATGCAAAAACTTTTGTAATATTTACATAAATAGAAAAATTAATTTTGGGGGGAGCGCTTTCCTTAAAATTTCAAATCAAATCCGAAATTCGGGAAATTGAAATCCCTAACGTCGAACCACTGACACTGAGAGACAGAGAGAGGGAGAGAGAGTTCAATTCAGGGACGAATGGAGCGAATCGGCGAGTCAACTCGGGCCGCCGGAGCCGACCAACTACAAGACCTATCAAACGCCGGCGAGGGCGACGAAGAAGAAGAAGTAGAGAAGCTTGAGCAAGAAGTGAAGCAAATGGCTGATAAGCTGAAGAAGTACAGATCTACTTTGCCTGATCAGCTCAAATCCACTTTAACTTCAATGCTTGCTTCTCAACGACCCATCCTCTCTCTCCCTGATCCTGACGGGTCTGAACCCGGTACTTCCGGAGTATTGCCCCGTGGTCAGCTTTCTTTCTTGCTTGGGCTTTATCTCAATTTACTCTAGATTATGAAGTTATATCTAGTGAAGTTTTGTTTTTGATGTGTAAGTGTGTTTGTCTTAAATTTGCATTTGTGATTATGTTTGTGGGTTTTAGCTGTAAAGCTCTCTTTCTTGGGTTCTATCTACATTTGCTCTAAAGTAGAGTATGAAGTTACAGTTTGTGAAGTTTGTTTTCCGGTGATTCTGGTTAATTGTGTTTGTCTTTGATCTGGGTTTGTGATTGTATTTGTGGATTTTAGCGAATAGGGGAATCATGTTGGTTTTCCATTGAATTACTGCTAATTTCCTGATATTGACGCCCCCCCCCCCCCCAAAGGGAAGTCTTTGCAATTGTGTTGATGGTCTTAAACGTCGAATCTTCATGTGGGCATCATGGGTGAATATTTTTTGGGATTCTTTAGTGAAAAGGGTATATTTTTCTCAGTCTGCATAAATTTTTAATGATCTGAAGGCCGTGGATTTCATATGCCGGATGTAGCTTTTTTGTTTTTTCTTTCATTTGAGCTGATGGGTTTTGCCACAGTGTTGTGTGACTGAGAGTTCTGGAGCGAAGAAGTGGAATGGATTTGTGAATACAGATTTTGTAGGGTGAAGGTGATAATTTGTGAGAATTAGCGCATTGTAATTTGATGTCGTTGGTGAGGAATGAATTGCATGTGTGGAGTTTGCCTCAATGGTTTAACCAGGAGGGACTAAGATGAGCATCTTTTGTGGGAAAATAATCTACCGATGGAAGAGAGTATTGTGGGACTTCTAGCTTGGCATTTAGATAGTGATGGTGCAGTCATCTTACAATAGCTCTTGGTTTTAACCCTTTGCATTTTGAAGCTGCACTCCAATAGAGATTCTGTCCTGTCTTGGGCATTTGTCGTGGGTTGCTGCTCTGATATCCTCTGTCCCTCGTAACATCTTTCGATGCCTTCGAAGTCCTTGAAGGCTTTTTGCTTGCTTTGTGGGGTGTATTCCATGTGCACCTTTTGGTTTCTTCTGCCAATCTGTGTTAATTGCTGTTTGTGATTGCCATATTATTTTAGAAAGTGGAGTAAACAAAATGATAGCTGTGGAGAAGTTCTTTCAACTTTCGAATTTCGAGCATAGTTTTGTTCTGAAATCGGATAACTTACTCTAGTAGTACTTAATGGTGATGCACTGATGCCACATCTCATGACTTAGGCTGTTAGGCACTAGGAATGGTATGAGTCACTACTCACTATAATGTTATGTATTTCAATTTCTAAGATTTGATATGACACACAGTCATTGCTGGAGGTGTGTGGGTTCCCAACCTATAGTCAAAGAGAACAGCTCCTGTGTGAAATGTTGGGTGGGGATGCAGTTATGATTTATAACGTATTTGTAAATCATTACGTTATAAATCATTGAAATATGGGGACATTTGGTTGCCTGATATATTGCTTGAAATGGATCACTTTCTATTTTCTGCTTGAGCTTTCCCTTTTAGTGAAGCATGGTGACAAATCATTTTATCTTTTCCTGTTTGGACTTTGGATGAAGGATAATTAAGCCCCTCCATATTTTTCATTTGTTTTCTTTTAAATCTCTAATGTGCCTTTGCGTACTACTATTCAATGCTGCATTGTATGCTTTTGTGACTATTGAGTACTGACTCTGGTTATTATACAGGTGCAGAATCGGGCCCTGGTAATTCAAGTGGAGTTTTAACCTCTGATAGTGATGAGAAGACTCCTGATGATGTCGAATTGCTTAGGGATAAGATCTCTAGTAACATTTCCACCATGCCAAATGTGTTAAAGAGGATGAATGAGTGTATTTCTCGAATTGACAAACTTGTTTCTTCCAATGAAACTATTCATCCTGCATTCAAGAGGAAAAAGAGCTGACATAGTCTGTTTTCCTTGTGACTGATTTTTTGTTAGTGAGGCTTTGCTGTGGTTAGCAATTTAGTTTTGTACAATGATTCTGTGACATATGACACTAGAGCTGGTAGGGATTTGCTGAAGGAAGCTGTATCACACCAAATTTGTGTCTCTGATTTGTAATTTGAGACACAAGATATGGTAGCTGCCCAATTTGTTCTAGAAACAATATCTTCTGTAAATTGAATGTATCTTAGTGAAGTTCGTTTTATGAGCATCAACACCCCCCCCTTTTCCTGTCAATTGTCAAAGTGCGCAGTGTCTGCAATTGAGCAACCAAATCTGCCTATACAACTAGCCCGAAGAGAATCATATGCAAGGTTGCTATACTTCTATTCTGCCCCTAGGCAATTTTCTGCTCCTGCAGTGAATGTCAGGATATGGATTGGGCTCATCTGGTAAAATGTACTACTTACAGTCATCTTCCTGCAAATTTTCACGGCTAAATTTGTTCGGTTTTCAATACTCTGCATCGGATTGACAAATGTTCTTGTGTTATCATTACATGCTTATTTGATTCCTGAAGTGGTAACTGTTCAGAAGTTTGGTTTTTTGTTAACTTTCACATAACATTTACAGCTGACGGGTTGGGCTACTTAAGGGGATACCTTCAATAGTAATCCAGTTATATTGGAATATATAGCTCCTACCAATGATAGATGATATGTGTTTTATTTGCGATTGAAATCTTTACGCGAAGCTATGAAATTCAGGAAACAAAGAGTGCACAGTTCAGAAAATGTCACATAATTAGATTTTATAGAAAGTAAAATACAGAAAGCATGCTAGCATTTTTTACCACTTTTTGGTTAAAATTTGACCCTGCAGAAGCAATGTGGCTTACTAAAATTGACTGACAGTGACCAAAACCCAAGAAGGGCCAAGGGCAACCACCAAAAACTGGCATTACATCGTCACTAATAACAGATTCTTATACTGGCATTATTACATGCACCATTGAATATAGGACTTTCACTCAATCAGAACATTAAAAGTGGCTTTATATAACCACGTTTATTTTACAACAAAATCGAGTATCATAAACAAAGTGACTTCACAATCTTATGGAGAGGCCGCTCAGCCTTATCTGCATCATTCTTCCATTTCAGCTCTTATGCTTTGTGCTGTTTACCCAGTATCTTTAACAGGAGCCACGTCAACGTTCATGGGACTTTCTAGTATTTCGCTCGGATAGCGGTTTGTGGTGTTCGAGCCTCCCTAATCAGACCCTCTTGAGCCAAGGATACAACAAGCTGACAGAAAATAGATCGACCTTAACATTAATTCAACTAGTAGCAAATGAGAACAACATGAATCCCACTAAAGCAGGGTTTACGGACGTTATATGTAAAACCTTATCTTGACATGCGAGTGTCAGACAGGCTGTTCCCAACAAGTGATAAGTGAATGAACGAAAATCCACTGGAATCTTACGCTAAAAATATAGATCTGACATTACCTCTCCCTTCATATTGAACATTTGACCTAAACATAACCCACGTCCTGCACTGGCTGATGGACTCTCGATCTGTTTGTTGTACCATGCATTAGCATATTGGGGGGATACTACCCAACTTTACCACAGAATAGGATTTTTGGGCTTACCACAAATAGTAGCCAGTCATCGGCTTTTACAGGTCTATGGAACCACATCCTGGCAAGCAGAAAGCAAAGAAAGGATCAGACAGATATCATATTATTTCTTATTGACTCTAGCAGCAAGCAAGCAAGAAGAGAGATTGGTTGAGTCTCTTCAGTAAAATCATTTCTGATAAAGGGGGCTGGTTCTCCAAAAATTGACACAACTGTCCTAATTTCCAGTCCAAACTCATGCAAATTCTCATCATCTAACTTAAACTACACAAACAAAACCATAAAGCTGTCAAGGCAAGTTCAAAGTTTGCGCTAATGTGACTAATAGATCTGAAGAAGGATGATCCTAAGTTATGCACTAATTTGACTTTTTATAGTTCTGGAGGTTGATCCCAGCGTATTACATATGGCTATCAAATGCAGGATGGCATCTTTGGCTAGCTACTATCTTTGATCAGGGTTTAGGCATCATGTTCGGGCATCATGTTCTTCAACATTGGGTACACTATGAGACATTAAAGCCAATAATTAGCCAAACCACAGACCGCAAAATGTCTAAAACAATCATTTTCACACCCCCCCACCCCCTCCCAAGAAAAAAGAAGAAAAAAAAAAGAGAGAGAGAACATAATAATCATATAAGCTATGTGATTTAAAATACTCCTGTCAATAAACTGGGGGAAAATAAGCACTTGAACCACTGTCACGTGCACCTTAAATAAATTCATGGATGAAAAATAGTTAACCAGTCGCAAAGGAGGAATGGACTCGTTCATACTCGAGTACAGAACTGCAAAACCTCTTTGTACTGAGAATTCTCAAGTCATAATGCCTCAAAAGAGAAGAGAACTTAGAGATAATATTTCCAAGAAAAACCATGAATTGGTTATAAATTGCAATCTAGAGACCAATAGTTCATGCAGACGAAATTTGAGGGAATAAGTTCAAAACCTACAAGATGACTAGTGAAATTGCACCACACGAAACATGAGCTGATGCTCCTTAGAAGTTCTGTCCTAACTGTGGAATTTTAGCATATATTAGAAGGCAGAATCGATCTGAGATCTGATAGTGCCTGAAGGAGAGCTGCAGTGCCAAGACATACGTCTTAAAAGGTTGGATGTGGGGAAAAAAACCCAATCGACCTCTAGATCCAGACAAATAATTTACAGGATTGTGGTGCACAAAGAACATGGAATGCCACATAGGAATCAGCTACCATATTTAAACTATACATGACTTTAGCAGTTACTTTTGCAGCACTGTTCCTAGGACATGCGAACTGGAATGTGGCAGGTATGTAATTAAGGGGATCTAGTGACCTTAGATGACCCGACAGAGTTGATCAGGTCTTCATTTCACACAGATTCACAGAATACCTAATCTTAGCAATTTTACTTACGAAGGCCAAATGATGTCTCCCTATATACCTAGAACTAACAACAGGTACAGTTCAGGAAATATACACTAGATGATGTTACAAATATGCCTTGTACATCATACATTACATCAACCCTTTTTGCATTTCATTTATTAAAACACATTAATTAGGTGCATTGTAACATGGATTGAGGTCATCAAACTAGAGCTATGTTGTATGCTACAGACAAACAAGGATATCATCCAAAGTGATATCTTTGGCTAGAGGCAGGTACTCACGCATGATTCAAACTGAGAACACTAATCTTCAGACCTCTTTTCCTATGAGGATTTGAACTCACTTCAATAAACAACAGATCTGAAGCATATGCCACCACACATCTGCAAAGCAATTGAAAGATCATAGGCAACATTAGCATGTAGATTAAACGGCAATAAAATAGAAATCAATACTTCCGACGCCACCAAAAAAAAACAAGAAAACAAAAAAACAAAATAAAAATCAAGTGATTGTGAAAGGAAAAAGTGCTTCCAGCAGACAGCATTTACCACGTGTCTAACAACGAGCTTTAGAACCCTAGTTGAAGTGACCAGAACTTGATAGCATGAATTCATGGTCTACCCCACATCTGATTTATTCATGTGACTTTAGCAACTTCCTAGTAAAGATGAACAGCTCCTAGTCTGTCCAAAATTTATTGACTGTACATGCTCAGTCATTACATGTCCACCATGCTTGGGGGTGATGAGGGATAATGACAAACAAGGGGGAAAAAAAAGATATGGATGTATCTTACTATTGGCATATGGAAGTATTTTGATATTTTATTATCTTCATAGTATATGTTTTAGAAATATATTATCTTTTAGGTATCTTCTTAGCTAGTAAAATAATATCTTCGTGATTAGGTTATCTATTTATTTCCTAAATATTTTAGGTTTCTTCTCAATTTAAACTTCTTTGCTATGTATTAGCGAGACAGACTTGAATGAATTGAAATGTTGGATATTTGGAAATTCTTGTGTGAATTGCTCTTAGAGCGTCCTACACCAATTGTTTCCTTCGCAAGAATTGCTCTTAGAGTATCCTACATCAAATTTCTCACCAGAGCGAATCGATCCCTTTTGTTTGCTTTTCGCATTCCATTCTCTTTCCCTTCACACCACATTTCAGAAGGGGGAAAAAAAACCACAAAAACCCACGAAACCCAAACCCCCCTCGCAGGTAAACCTGCCAAACTACCACCACCCATCGACTATCCACCTCCGGTTGACCACCACCCATCTGTGGCCGGAGTCGCACCGTTGCCGGAACCCTAAACCCCAAAAAATCGCAGACCCTAAGTGCGATTTTGGCCCAATTTTCGATCCTAAACCTCCAGTTTGCCCTCAATCCATCCAAGACTTCCAAAATTGACCTATCGATTTCCCATTAAATTTCGACCACAAGCCCCAAATCAATTGCGATAAATTGCATCAATTCTTGTTTCAATTGATTAGCCACCAGGTCGTGAAACCCTAAGTAGCGAACCATCCTTTGCTTGCAAACTGAAGACTACGGCACCTTCGATCAGTGGCAGAGAAGGTCGACCCCCTCTTCTGCCTTGCTGCCGCTGGACCCACTACTCACCGGAAATTGTTCTCGGAGGCTTGTCTCCAAATCGCAGTCCATGGTTGCTATTTGCTGTTGCTGCTGCGGATTGAAACCCTTATTGCTGCTGTTCGACCCTTGGTTGCTGTCCTTGTACTGTTGTGCTGTCATCGTTGTTGGCAAGAGGCATTTAAGGAGTACCTATGCTGGCGCTGCCTGGCTATTTAACGTTTGCTGCCACCAATTGAATACTGCGACAGCTTGTCAGCACCTCATCATGGTCATGTTTAGCTTTGCTTGCTGCTGTGGAAGGTTTTCAGGTTCTCTGCCTTGCTGATTTGTTGCCACGGTGACGCTCAAACCAGCATGGTTGCTGGAGCGAGAACTTCTAAGTCAACTTTACAAGTTGGAACTAAATTGCTAACTCTCATATCATCTTTCACAGATCTTATCGGGTTCTTGGATAAAGTTGGAGGTCTTTTATCTCATGTATACCAGAATCCTTCAAATTCCATACAACATGTGCTAGTGCCTATAAAGGGAATTTTGATCTCAGAATTGCGTACAAATCAAGCATATTTTAATGTGCAAATTTCTCTTGCTTCATGCCTTTCTGAGCTCATTCGTATTACAGCACCGAATTCTCCTTTTGAAGATGAGTTGATGAAGAAAGTCTTTCGAGTGTCATCTTTGAAGCCCTACATGATAGTGATGACAAATCATACCATAAGAGACGTCGCATACTTGAATCCATGTCTCAAGTTAAGTTTTATGCGGTGCTGTTAGAGACCCTGAATGTGATGCTCGTCTTGGACATTTCCCACCATCTTGTAGCACCAATTAAAGATAATCATTCTCGTCCATTGCTTGCACATATAGAGTCTATCCTCGTTGGTATTCTTGAAGAAGCGAGTGATCTCTTGTTGGAGTTTCTTATTTCCATACTCTCTCGGAGTGAAGCAATGGGTAGTCCCTCAGCTACTGCTCAGGTCATGGGTAAAAGAGTGTTGGTGACATGTGCATCACGGATTCCACTACAACAAATCCTTTCATCTAGAGATGCAATGATGCACAACAAGGAGAACGAAAGTAACAACGGTCAACCCCGGGGAGAAATTATAGAAAGTGATGCATATAATGCTACACCAGATGAGGATTGTCGGAAAGCTACTTATAAATGTAAGCCTGTGCCCCCTACTAAGGATATTCAGTTTCGGTATCCAGAAGTTCAACATGTGCAGATGTCAAGACTAGCAAGTGAGCATATTGATTCATTTATCCCTAACGAACTCCTAGTTGGCAAGAAGTTACACCCGCTGCTTGCATTGTTACTTTTCTTGGAGAAGCTGCAAGCACTACAGTCTTTCCATTTACGGAGCGTTGTGAAGTTGGTTTCTTGCTTGGTTTTCTTCATTCCGCCCTTGTATAAAACTCGAGGACAAGCTTTTTCCAACCAAGGGAGAATGATGTAGGCTAAGGATAAAGAAGAAATAAAAAGATATAGGTATATCTTTATATTGGCATATGAGAAGCATTTTGATATTTTATTATCTTCACAATTTATGTTTTGGCAATATATTATCTTTTAGGTATCTTCTTAGTTAGCAAAATAATATCTTTGTGATTAGGTTATCTATTTGTTTCCTTAATGTTTTAGGTTTCTTCTCTATTTAAACTCTTTTGTTATGTATTAGCGAGACAAACTTGAATGAATTGAAATATTAAATATTTGAAAGTTCTTGTGTGAATTTTCTCGGCGTGGGAATTGCTCTTAGAGCGTCCTACATCAATTGTTTTCTTTGTAGGAATTGCTCTTAGAGCTTCCTACATCAAGGGGTACCTAGCATCATCATCACCATCAATATCTTTTTATCACAGCCACAAATTAATGCTTGAACACCTTTTCAAAGTGTTGAGATAAGCAAGACAAAGAACATCAATCATCACAAAGAGATCTTTCACAAGTGGCAGAAAGCTCTTGTAAGCTCTCAAGACCTAGTTTCCACCATTATGGATGAGAGAGCAAGCAACTTTATAGACCAACATGCAAATGAACTGCACGTTCAAGCCTCATGATGTTCAGGTATTTACGGAGTTCTTGGCATTTTGTGGCATTAAGTTATTACTTTTTCCTCCCTAGTGTCATTAAGTTATTTTTCTTTTCCATGGTGGCACCATATTTTCCAGTTTGAGTTCAAAGTGACCCCCCCCCCAAAAAAAAAAAACCTAATTTAGTATCCAATTGTACTTGATTTTGCTATATATTTTTGCGGCTGTGCAAGGCTCGTTTTAATGTACACGGTTTTTTTATTACCATATAAATAACATGAAGAAAATGTTTCATTTTTATATCGTCATTTGAAACCTCACATTCTTTCGCAAGGAATCAAAGAGTGGGAAGTATAAAGGGGACGGATAACTTTGAGTTTTTATTAACTTTTTGTTTTTTTCCTTCTCTATTTAGCTATGTAACATTGTTAGCCCAAAAAATTCAGTATAATCGGCTAAAGAGGTAATTAGATCTTCTAGTGTCACTATGAACCAAAATTGAAAAACATAGTGCTACTATGGAAAAGAAAAATGACACAGTACCACTATGGAAAAAAAATGTGACGAATTGATGTCACAAGAGGCCAAGAACTCGGAATTTACCACAAATTGAGCTTAAGCAAGATTTTGAGCTTAACTAATAAATCAGCAAGCTTAAGAATGTGGTGTTTGACTTATTTATGTTAACAAATGCTCCACATTAAGTCATGCAAACTGCAAAGCATGTTTGTCGGCTTATTCCACAGCTTTTTTAACCAAATGGATCTATTGGACAGAATCAATCAGGAATTAAGCGTTCTTTTTTTCTTCTTTTTTTTTTTTTTTTTTTTTGGGGGGGGGGGGGGCTGGTGTTAAGGTACTGGCTATATATATGCAGGCACATAGGCAAAAGTACATATGAAATTTTTTCACCTGTTTCATTTTTCAAGCAGACACATCAACAGCTCCAAGAGCTGGACAACTCAAAGAGTTTACCGACTTTTACCTGTGCAATGCCTGGTCATCTGATAATTTTCCTTTTGCCCTGAACCAATACCTTAGACTGCAGTAACATTTACAGTGAAAAGAATCCATAAGAACTAATTACACATCTCATACTCACAAGTGACATGTACAATTCAGAACCGACATCCAATTAAGTTCTAGTTCTACAAGGTAAAGGCGCAACCTTGGAGGAGATCTAGTCTGATTGGTGGAACTATTTGGCTCGCAAAATCGTATCTCAATGGGCCAAGGATCAAGCTTCGACATGGCTACCTTGTTACGGTAGGACCTGTTCCAAAGATCAGTCAGATCTAATAGTCCACAATGAAAAATTGCTTCCACAATAGAATAAAAGCAGGAACCATCTCTAAGAAATTTTCCCTTTGCATACAATTGCAACCTTAAATCAGAAGCACAGCGGACCTACTCCAGGAATTCTCTGCAGTTGGCATGTTTCTCTGCTTCCAGCATTTACTCGTTGGAAGATAATAAAAGGTAGAAACACATGAAATTTTTTCTAGCTAAAGCTCCAAGGTTCATTTATGAATCCGAATTAGAGTCAAGTCAATCCACTTGGCTCATTAAGGAAAACATGCTGTGGAAACAGCATACATTATGACTCCGGATAGTAGACTATAGTGGGGACAGAAGCCCTATGGGATGACTCGAATGGTGGTTATCACGTGTAGGAACACTCATAAATTTTGTGAAGATATCACATAATGGATCCCCCCCCCCCCAAAATCCCCCCAAAAGAAAAAAGAACATAGTCTTTTTGAAATCGGATCCAAAAAGGTTAGGAGGCTACGTAGGGCTCTACAGCCTCCGGATCATTTTTTTTTTTAAAAAAAAAAAAACCACAATATTGGAAGCATGGTGAAAAATCTGGCTTCTGAGTTCTGCCATGCATGGAAAGCTGTTTGGAGGTCTCTATGGCTATCAAGAGCAAGCGTGAGGCACAGCATCCAAGTGACACAGTCTTAGTTTGGGAACAGCTTAGAATTGTATTGTACCAATTTCATTAAATTGAACATGTCCAGAGAAAGATACAAACAAAATACAATATGTCATCTGAAATTATCAGTAAAGAATACAAGCAATCAGGCTCCCTTGGGCATAGGACCCTTGAACCTCTTCCTTTGTCTCCCTCAATATCGTCATTAAGACACCTAAAAGGGGGTTCGAGATGTTTACAATCAGCAATCACCATTTCAGGCCACAATTCACTTGGAAAGCCTACTATGCATGCCAGTTCTGGCCGGTGGATAACTAAAGAAGTACAAAAAATGATTAAGAAGCCTTCAAAATATCATACATATCACATGAGATGCAATTTTCTTCTCAAAAATCAACCATTCGCCACAGGAAGTGGGCTAAGCAGACAACCAAGTTCCATAATTCAATCTCTCTAAAATCTAAATATCTATTTCCTCTTTGGTTCAACAAAATTCTATAGGAAGGAATAGAATCAGAAACAAAACAAAGAGTTTGGAAATGTTCTCATGTGCTGTGCTCGGTTCAGATTGAATGGGGAAAAAAATGATAACAATGAATATGTGTTCACATAAATCAGTATGAGGACAGGAGTTTGATTAGGTCATACTAGGGGGAAAGTGAAACCTTGGCATGCGATTCTAGACAAGGGGAAGATTTTAAAAAAAAAACCTTAAAAAATCACCCTTTGTTAGATTTCCCTTTATTTCATTTCCAAATACTAAATTCTAGTTTCAGGAAAACAATATGACCTATAGGTGCCCTCCATTCACATCTATCTCCCTTACTGTCAATGCCACCTAGGTAAATAAACAAAGATGAGGCAAAGCTCAACTTAAAGGGGCAAGTTAATAGCAAGTTCACATATATTTACAAATCAAACCATCCTTTAGTTTTGATCTTCTCTAGACTATCTTTGTAGCTGGCTGACGTATCCAGTTCTTAGCTTTTTTTTGGTCACATCATTCATGCACGTCCAGGAAAAAAGTTGGTGTGGCAACCTTTTCTTTGTGCTAAATTTAGTTGTTATCTGCATATTTGTGTCATCAGTTAGCATGATGGATCCCATTAAGATTTTTATTCTAGATCGAATTCTGTTTATTAAGCAACCTATTTTACATCACATGTCATTCATTCCCTGTCGGCTACCAAGGACAGCATTTGATGCATAAAGGTATCAATACAAGCAGACAGGAGACCTATCAACACAACCAACAATGTCCCATGAGTACAATTGACCAAAGGCTCAGCCCGAAGAGGCCAAGAGAACACATTCTTACCCCTTTACACCCCCCCCCCCAAAAAAAAAAACACAGCATACCCACTAGACTTGCTCCAAAACTGCATACCTAGGAAGTCGGGGATCGATAATGCGCCTTTCTCGTAACTCTTCCAGTGATAGTAGCTGAAACAAATGGAAAAAAAGTGTATTAGGATAGTGACCTCAAGATTTCAGGCAGACAAAAGAAGCTTATGCACTACCTTATCTGGTGATGGCACAGAGGGCATAGAAGCTTCCTGGTGGTCAAACCCTTTTTCTCTCTTTCTGCAGGATTAAAATAACTTCAGTAAGAAGCTCAGAGCACAAGTATTGTGCTTGTCAGCTGAAAATGCCAACCAATACTAAGCTCATCAAAGATAATTTGGGCAACCACTTGATTCTCAAATGCATCATTTCACAAGGGGTCATTCTGATGTGATGAGCTTCGTTAAAAGTTAACAGGACCCATTATGTCGGCCTGAGTACCAATATGGATGATGATGGTGATGGAATCAGCAACATCGAACCCTACCCCCCCCCCCCTCCTTTTAAAAGAAGAAAAAGGATCTCACAGCAAAATAAGAAGGGACACCAAAGACAAGTAAAAGAAATCGAACGAGAACAGTAAGGGAAACCAAAATAACCCCCCCAAAAAAAAACAACCCACGTAGTGATGTATATTTTCAAGGGGATCATTTTCATTCTTTAAACTCAACTTCAAGGGAGGTAAGTTTCAAACAAGTTCATGCATGGCAAGGCTCCTCTTTGGTTCCAATATTTGAATTTCATGGCAAAAGACACTTTATGGAGTTTTATTTGAACTTCAAAGTGCCTTTTCCAAACGGGTTTTCCAAATGGGGATCAAGAGTACCTTGCATTTCAATGATGGAGACCATCAAGGCCACTCTCCTACGCTCCTTTCTCAGCTCAAGGAAGACCCTACTAAGCTCAAGGAGGTCAAGGAAGTGGCTAAACTTTGCAGAACAATCATGGCACTGCCCGACGAGTTGGCACCGGATTTAGTCAATCATAACCCGGTTTTTGTTACTTGTTTTGTGCAAGATTTGGTGGACCCACGGTTTGAGGGCCCACATAATATTTTAGCCTAAGATGTTAGATTTCTAATAAGTCCAACCATGCTTAAATTGGATCTCATTTGGTTGGGCAACAAGAGACCTCAAAGGCCCAATGTCCAAGCGCAGGCCAGTCTGAGCAGTCTTCATTGTTTGGGCCATAACTTTCTAACGGCTGGTCCAAATTGGGCAAACTTGTGCTTCCTGGAAACTACACATCCAGGGCTTTCCAACAAGCCCAAAATCACGCAATTTGGCCCAGTAAATCGCGAGATATGGCCGTCCAAAATCAGGGCTGCTGCAAGGGTGTGAGTGCATTAAAGAAGGAGGATGTTTGGTGTTCCCATTCGGTTCATGAACCTTTGTAGCTGTATTTGGACGTGAGACCCTTCTTATACCAAGGGATTAATGTAATTTATGCAGCCAAGGAGTTGTGGCATCTCAAGGAACTCATCCCTTCACCTTTCCCTTGGTTATTTGTAACCGGCACATTTAATGCGTCTTTTGGTGTGCCCTATGTTTATTTCTTGTAACTTATGTCCTTTCATTTGTAATGTTCTCTACTATAAAAGGGGCTAGGCGTGTGGGTTGAGGATCATGCAGCTTGTACTCCAATTTCAAAGTAGTACAAAGCCTTTGAGTGTTCTCAAGTGTGCTTGCTTGAAATCCTAGTCCTATATCTTAAGGTTGGGTACCTTAAGTGGTGCTCTAGGTTCTTTTTGCTCTCCTAAGTAGTGAATCTTCTATATCCTAGGTTGGGTACAGAGAATAGCCTAAGACTAAGGCTTGAGTGGCTCCTAAGTGGGATTATCTCAAACCAGAGTCTTAATTTATCCTCCCTTCACCTTTAACTTCGCTCCTTCATCATCCCCACATCCATCCCTTATTCTTTGAATTTGGTCACTTTGGATTTTCATATACATCACGTAGGCATTGTCTAGCCTTTGAGGATACATTGATTGGACCTTGTTTGGCACGTTGGATGTGATCCAGGTCCCTAAGCATCTCAGGTAAAACCATAGGTTGAAGTTAACTAACTTACTCTCTCTCTCTCTCTCTCTCTCTCTCTCTCTCTATCTTTCTAAAAATTTGCTAGCCAATTAATTAGAAGGCACTTACTATTCTCTTTTTATGTTCCACACCTCCCTTGCATTCTTGTACGTCTTTTTTGATTTGGATTTCCTTCCAAAGTGTTTTTAACTATTCCTAGAACTCATTCAAGAAAACTTGTTGCTCAGTTGAAACCGCTTGTTTGCTTCTTGTAGTAAGGCTGCTCGCCTCTAAACCTCCCAAAATCTTACATTAGTGTGTAGTCACTGTGTCGTGGCGGTGGTAGTGAGTTAGGCTGCAGTGGTTAAGGATAGAAGATAGCGTCGCAAAAATTAGGTAAAATAAGGATAACCTATAGAAAGTTCATGGCAGCTGGAGATCCACATTAATGAGAATCTTAGGGCTTCGCTTTCAAACAAGCCTTGTTTTTCCAGAAAAATTCTCAAGCCACAATGCAAGGTAGCCCCTATAAACATACCTCTCCTCCTGCAAGCTAATTGAAACTAATGGTGATACTAGCGGAAACCCATTTTCTGTGTTATACACCTATACTCATTCTAGAAAATGACTTTCCCATTTGCAAATTTAATTTCAAACACTAATGCATGCATTTTTATTTTCTATCAAGAAAGCAAGTAGTAAACATAAGCTAGAGTTCCATGAAGAAAGAAATTTTGAAGAATTGTCTAACAATGAATATGCCATTTTAATCTGTCATTCAAAATATGATGTACCACCACCAACCATATGAAATATTTACATAAAGCGAACCATGGGAGTCGGTAGATACAATCAATGTAACAATACAAAATAGATGCATAGATTATAGATATATAATATAAACCCCTGGATATGACACAAAAACGAGAATACAAGACTATAGTAAATACAAGCTACAGCAAGTGGATTTTGTAAGTGAGCCTCATGACAACAGTAATAGAGACAATAGCAATTCTTTAATTAATAAAGATACAATGGACGAATAGGCAGATGTAAAATTACTTGAAATGATGCAAGCAATGTGAATACAACATTTCCTTTCTGAATTGCATCAACTATTCTGGTAGCAAAGCTCTTTCCATCACGTACACGGTGGACCTGATATATAATTGGTACTAAAGGAAAAAGAAATCCAATTTTAACCACAATTTTACTAGAAAAGCAAAGTAGACATTCTAATTTTTGACAGCCTTAACAGGAAAGAAATCAATTCGATGAAAAAACAGAGTGTTGGTTAAACACACAACAATTGCACCCAGATTGTGCAAGACATCAGTCAAACTAAGCTCAAAGTGAAGCAAGCGATATCTGTAGAGTTCCAGGAAAATACATCTTCAACAAATCTCTGGCTCTGTCAGTGGGCATAATGGATAAGAAATGGTTTAATCAGCAGTCAAGTAAACTCAACAAACCGGAAGGCTAATTTCCTATAGCATTAAATAGAAAATGAAAACAAATCCCAAAAATGAAAGAAAAAAATATATATAATGTTCCAGAAGCCTGTTTGTGATCTGCCATTCTAACTCTGGATCTACTATATGATCATTTAAATATACCAATTGTGCAGACGAATAAGGTCATAACTGTACTCAGACTCAGAGGTGGCATGCAGGACAGATGCATATCCATTTTATTCATTCAACTCATCCAAGCAAAACCTGGTAGACATGGGCTCTAACCTAAAGGACAAGAATACAAGAACACGGGGTCTCTTCAAAATGTCTTAACTTGTCAGAAACAAACTCTGCTCTTCAAAGGTAAGGTTGAGTACATTTGGCCAAGCATGGCTAATAAAACCTGAACGGTAGTGGTTGGGTACAGGACATTTCTTGCTTATTTCTCTGCAACTCTTGGAGATGGAATGATATTTTTTATTTCAGACAATCCCTTAAATGTTGGAAATAATTCAGAAAAATAAATTAGAAAAAGTATTTATAATTTTAAGTGCAATTAGCTTGAACCTGAATCTGAGAACACTATGCAGTTAAAAAAGTATATATATAGGGCAGTGGGCCTTGATCCAAAAGCTGACTTAAAATCTTGTCATACCAAATTTATTGAGTTCCGTTCAAAATAGTAGAAATCAAACAAGCAAGACCCATCTCACCAGATCAGCCACTACAAAGCAAATCTACTCATACAAGGGGCTGGGAGTATGCTTCTACTATTTGCTTCATCTGCAAAATCAAAAGTGTTATTTATGTCCAATGCCGGCTCCCACTTCCAAACTACATGCCATGTCCACAGCTTGTGCAGCGGTGTTGACATAGGTATGACAGGCCATATGAATCAGTCCAAGCAACACAGGTCATATTGTCACAGAATTCTCTATTTGGAGTGGTAGATAGGAATTATAATGAAGTGACCAAGATTAATCACTTTCACCAAATAGTTAGGAGAAATATACTTACTCTCAGTATCCCCAACAAGTAGGAAATAGGCCTGCAAATGGTGGGCAGTTTTAAGACAATCAACAGTTTTACATGCTGCAGCCAATGCCTGCAAAATAACAAACCAGACATAAGGTTATCAGGCCACACAAAGATCATGATCCCATAAAGCAACTAACAGATCTATTTTCTTTGCAGTTTTCTCAGAAAAGAACTCTCAGTTGTTGGAGTAAACATTATAAACATGGTGCTCCTTGTGAAATCCCACAACAGTTACCAACACTAAAATAAGTCACCAGCTATGCATGTTGCCACAAGCCATCCTCATCTATAACTAATAAACAAAAAAAATAGCATCTCTAAGTCGCAAGTCAAAATCCATAAGTATATGCATATAAAGGAGAACCTACAGCAGACAATTTACCGAGCTCCAAGCAGAACTCAATAACCCATGTTTGGGTGGAATTTCCTCTGAGAGAGCAAGATGGTCAACAAGAAAACAGCTTTCAGCCTTTCAGTGCTCCAAATTCTAGGCACGTACCCATGTTAGACATAAGACTTACAAGGACTCCTGTTGAGAGGTGAGTGCCCGTGGCTAACACATTGCCCTCAGTTCACGAAGGGACAACCTCTGTGTTGCATGGAGAATAACTGTCCTCGGAATGTGCTTTTCCTTAATTCCTTTTCCTTTTCGTTTCACTAGGAAGCATACAAATAAATATACACCCTCGACAAAAGAAACAACGCAGATGCAGCCTCCTGACTGTGGCTTATACCAAATCAGAAGTATATGAAATCCATCTCAAGGACCTGTTTTTTTCGGCCTCAGTCATCTAGATTCCAGATTTCATGTTTAAGATCCATATGTTCTCAGGATTTATAGAGATTCCATATTTCAATTTCAGATTTTGGATTCCATATAGATTGCCAGTTTCTCCTCATGCAAAAACCATTTTGCAGTCAAATTAAGTTTTAATTGAATATTCACAATCACATTAATTTATTCAAAATAAGTTAATTACATAATATTGACTTAACAATCCAAAGTATAGGGCAAATGTGCAAAATAATCCAAACTATGATATTTGAGCAATATGTACTGAATTTTCAGACAATTTGTAGGTTAATAGGTTGCATACCGGGATACCCATTCCATCTAAGATCAAATTCCATCATGAGGAACCATAATTGTTTAATTTCATTTGAGACATTATTATTTTAAAAATGACATTATATTCTTAAGCAATACTATGTGCTTTTATAGATATATATCTAACAACAAGCAATTCAAGAAAATTGCACTGAATGGGGACAAGAAGATATACATGAAACAGCTGACTTACAAGATCATACAATGATACAGATACTGTCACCCCCCCCCCCCAAAAAAAAGCACCTAGCAAATAAAAAATACATGTAATATAAAAATAACCTTAAATTCTAAGGCTGTAGTGTCAGAAATACATTATAATGTGCATTTAGAAGTTTAGCATCTTCCATGTTTCGTATCTGAGATTCCATGTTCTAGACTTCAAATTACATGATTTAGTCATATTTATCTAGATATCAGGCTTCAGCCTTTACAGGATAAAATTCAAGCAAAAAGATACATGCAAATAAAGAGAACGTGCCCTGAGCCCGGCAATGATTTACAATACAATCTCAACCACCAGATATGAAAATTCTTCTCACATCCACAAAAGCGCGTCAACATATTTCTCCGTCCCAAAGAAACCAGAATTTGTTAAAGCAAAAGAATTACCAACTTCCTCATTTCCCTTTCTACATAAGATGACCTTACAACTTGAAGTCCTCTGGTGAATGAAGAAGAAAATACTTAAGAATCTTTCAAATACAAAGAAACCAGATTTTGGTAAAGCTCTCAGAGGCCTACACGAGGAACTCATCAAGCAAAGGCGATATGTAAGGCTTTTCAATCTGTTTCTGGTTGCCTTTACAATAACGATTTAGGACTGGTCCATAAACAAGGACTTCAATATATCCTTCCAAAAACACAACAGTGAAATCAAACGACCAGGAATTTAGTCTACATCAATCAACTATTGATCTAGGTCACCCACAAAAACCCGTTGAAACACATATCTAAGGCTAGTTTTCGTATCAAGTCCATGGTCTCTTGCATCAGACTACTTTCTGCATAGCCATATTTCCCTAAATCCTCTTCAGCAAGTAGGAGCACTAATGACACAAATAAGGAGTAGAATTTGTTTCGATCAAAGAGAAAAATTATGCCCCTTCAGACTCATAGAGTTTCTTCAAACCCTCAAGTCTGACAAACAGGAATACAGATAGTGGAAATGTACGAAGCAACCGATATTAAATAGATCTTCTAGTATGTATGTGTGAACTGCATGTGGATGTGTGTATTTTTTTTGCTAAGTAATCAAAAGAGGTATATAAATGAGACACCAACGGGGTGAGACCCATGTACAAAATGGGCAAGTACAAAAATCACCATGCCCTCGAGCTCTCATGCATAATTTTATCCACCAAATCTAAAAGAGACATCTAAGAACCACCATCTAGCACTTGACTCCAACTATACAACAATCCCAAAAATAGAGCGTGAAATCCTGAAGGCAAGAAGATTTGCCTTCAAAAATCCATCGGTTCCTCTCTTCACGTGGATGTGTGTATTAGTCTTTATAAGCTACAATTAGGTAAATGCACATCATTTAAATGTAAGCATGGTTTTGAAATAGAATGAAACCAAAAACAGAATACTACCTGTCCCACAAACTGTCCTCCAAAAACCTTTCCAAATTTTGGAGCATCTGGCAAGGTTATGCCTTGAAATAAATTCACCTGTAAGGAAGAATTAAACACTTAAAATAATTCTTATCCACACAACAAAAGTCCACAATGCAAATGACAAATGAGAATCCAGCACAGCATGCAGAAATTGACCTGTGAAGTGTGAACTTAATTTCTGTCAAAACCCAGAGAGTGAACTTAAATAGAGTCAAACCTAGAAGAGTCTACAGAGATAACGAATAGGATAAGACTACCAACAAAATCTGTTTCCAACATGATGAAGAAAATCGTGATTTGAACTTCATTCATGTCACTGATGCAAATTAATATAAAATTCATGCCACCACTAAAACTGAGAATAACATAATAACTTAAAATTTAAAATCACAGATGACAACATGAGTGATCTAACTGGGGATAACAGGTTGGTTCTATCTCAGGATAGGATGCAAGCATGAAGAAAATTGGACCATTGGTTTGCAAGTCCAGGGGTGAAGGATGATATGCACATTTTTCAAAGAAGGGAATGCAACCCCCCCCCCAAAAAAAAAAGGAAAAAAACCATAAAATAGATAGGTTTAAGTACAACAAAATAGTAGGAAAATATTAGGTTGGCCAAAGTGGACATACTTCAATTGGATCTAAATGCAAGATTTTTTCTACAGATGAGCTGGTTTCATGTCCTTCATCTGCATTCCAAATAGATTTTGGCTGCAGCAAGTAACAATGCTCAGCGAGAAGCATCAAGCAGGTCAACTGTCAAGAAGAAAGCAGGATAATCGCAGTCAGTAGCCACTTCTGTTTCTGACAATTCAGGCTTTCAAAACAAGCCATATACTGAAGAAAATAATGGACTCCTTGAAACTCAGTAGAACTCGAAAAGTAATCTTTTAATAGAATGCCTCCTTAATGCTTTCATTGGTAATTGTTATAGGGATTTGCAAAATTACTAGAATTCATTTAGGATCCACTTTTCTAAGTCAATGATTAAGAATTATTAGGTTCTTTATTAAAAACATATTCATATTTGGAAAATTATTTGACAAGGAATCATTAGTGATCTCTTATATTCCTGGACTTTCATATGCACTGTTTTTGACCCTTCATCATAGATTAGTTTACCTTTTTTGAGTTTCCTTTTTCTTTTTTTCAACTCGGGGGGGGGGGGGATACCTTAGATGATGCAATCACATCCACCTCTTGCTCAGTTGTTGGCGCACCTACAAAAATCATCCATGTTACATTCAACGCATAGTGTGGGCCTATGGATAGCATGATGTGACTGACAGTTTGGTATTTTAAATCTCAAGCTATGCAATTATCTTTGTTTATTTTGTATCCTTCCAAGCACAAACGTACACATTCAAACAGTTGAAACCTTCTCTTCCTTTGTAATCTTCAGCCTACAGAAGCCCAAGGCCACTCCTAATGCCTAACCAATCTTATGGCCTTTTAAGGAAAAAAAGCAGCTCCAAAACCAATTCTTTTCAAATTTTAAGTTCACCGACAAGCTGCCATCTTAACATAAGACTTTAACACGAATCAGTGCTGGCTATTTCCGATGTCTTTGTCCAATTCCGACCAGCCCCAATTTGGAGCTTTGTGTTGCTTGAGGTTGCAGGTGGGCATCCCCCAAAAACGGAAAAGAACTGGTGTGCCATTTAGGGAGCTAGGCTATGACCACTTCAGCTTAAGCCCTTCTCACCCTGTTATCCAAAGGAATAAGAAACAAAGGGCAATTCTGGCACAAATAAAGCATCACCCATAAAAGTTCAGACCTCCAATCTCATCATCTTACAGTTCTCATGCAGAACTTGGAAATTTTGCTTAGAAGAGCTATGATTGAGTTCAGTAGGATTCCTATTTGACCAAATTTTTCTTATTTTACCTTCTCTTACAAGGTTCACAAAGTCCGGCAAAAGACATGGATAAAATATAAGCCCAAATTCGCATTAGTTCTCATAGCAAGCTTTTCCAATTTTCTTTTCTTCTAAGATTCCGAGAGTATCAGTACAATGCTCACCATGGCCAAAATAGTCATAGCGTTTTAATAAGAACTCTGGGTGAATTTCATTGTCTTCATCTGCATCTCGACAAACCTCAGCCTGTAATATGTAAAGATAAAAAATATTTAAAAAAAGATCCAACATTATTAGGAATTAGTAAAACAGGTTCAAAATAAATGACGAGATCTCATGCTTACCTCCCCGTCCCAAATAAAATAAACTCCACCTTCACTTTGTCCCTTGCGAATAACAAACTCACCCCTGTCTATGTTTCAATACATTATAAAAGTTAATTCCTTTGTGAATAGGCAAACAGGTACTAAGTATAGGAACAGAGCTGACCTTTATATCTAAATATTTGAAACATTGGTGTTTTCTTTAGTTTTAAGAAAAGCTTCATATTCTGATGTAGAATTGTAAGAGACTGCTCCACGGGAATGACATTATCTAATACCGTTTGCAAAGGAATTCAAGCTCGGGGGGGGGGGGGGGGTAGGCAAAAAAGATATTTGATTCCATGAAGAACAGAGTGTTAAAGCTCCCCTGCGATCTCTTTATAGATAAAATGAAGGAAAGAATGGAAACCAGAGTTTATATCCTGCCAACTTAGTGTAACAAATTGCTACTTGAAGCCACTAGCTATGCAATTTCGTTTCCCCACTCAAATGATCCACAACTCAGTAATTTCCGACAAGATTCCCTAATCACCCACTGAATGCACTGCGTCGATTACTCCTTCCGAAAGAGAGCCCTGTCCCCAGGACAGAATATGTGGAACTTCAAGTTCTAAATTCAAATCCCACTTTGCACGTTCTTCAAGTTGCCCTTCCTCTGAACTACTGCCCAGCTGCAGAATTATGTTGGCCTGACTATTTTGCAGCTAGAGTTCCCCTAGATTAGCTCCTGAAATATATGAAACAGGGCGTTCTACAGGCACAATGCTTTTAACAGTAACATATGAAAGGCATCAAATATCTGAGCTCAGACTGCAATTTGAGAATATGGGCACTTTTTCAATGATTGCCTACCTCGAAGGCACAAAATACTCAGGAACATGTTTCATATTAGGCATAAGATATATTAAAGTTTTCTTTTCTTTTCTTTTCTTTTTGTTGGGGGGGGGGGTGAAGTCTAAGATTACGATAGTTTGCATACAGTTGAAGCCAAACAAGCCCCACAAAATCTGCTTGCCAGACCAATCCATGCTAGCCTGTGGTTCATCCTTATATGAGCCCTAGACAAATGTAACTGGCACGGCTGGATCATGGGCCACCTTCTCTGCAGCAGTCTATCCATTGCTGCCATCTTATCCTCGTCATGCAAATTAGGAAGATCCAAAGATAGTGCTTGATGGAGATCACTTCATCAGGATTGGATTAGTTGTGGTTTAGTGAGTAACGACTGTTTACTCCACTGCTTACAGTTTTCTGAATTCAATTAAGTTTTAAGATGTCTATTCAAAACCTCAGTATGCCTCATAGTGACAAAGAGGTTGAAAACTGAGTGAGCAAGATAGAATCTCATCAACCCCTAAATGGGCAAGTCAAGAAGCTTAAACTCAAGGCTCCTGTAGGCCTGCACTTGTGTAAAATGTGCAACGCAGAAAGGATGTGTGAAAACCGCAAATGATTCACTTACCCGGACCACTATCAGCTATATGATCGCTTCTCCACCCAACTTAGGCAAGCCCTCAACAAGTTTTACTTGGAAATCCACCAATTATAGGAATAGGCCAAAAAGGTTGGAAGTGCTGAGACCAGGTTCTAGAAAATCCATTCATCAATACACGGGAATCCCGACTTGGTAAGGTCGGGGAGGAAAGCAGAGTCTTTGGATGTGGCAGCTTTACCCATGTAATCCCATAGATGCTATTTCCATAAGACCCTAGATTAAAAACCATTAATTGTGTACCACTCCATTAAAAAGATTAGCATAGCACAACAAACTGAGGCATTTACCTCAGTCCACCATAGTCAAAACTCCAAGTTGAAAAGATTGACCAAAAGAAAATTTTACCTGTCTAGAAACGTATTGCCCTAGGTAAGATAAACTGGCACGATTAAATGCCTGGCATACAATACAGTTCATAACAAGCTTCATATACTTTTACTCGTGCCTTCCCTAAGCTTCTTCAGTGTTGTTTCTCAATCTGAATCCCTCTGGTGAGCAACGCATGAACCCATTACAGAATGTTGTCTCTCTGATTCAAAAATGCACCCATTACCGTTTCTGCTCTTCTTTTAAGTTAACCAGCCGTCAAATGGGCCATAGAAGGAGCTGAGTCACTAACTAGTTTTCATTTGCTCGCTTGGTAATTTTAATGCAATAGTAATTAGACCACATACTGAGTCCCCGATATTAACCATTGAGTGGACCCCCTAAAATCACTTCGGTCTTCACTCCATAACAAGAATGGTCACATGTAACAGCAAGACACGCCATGGAAAAGTCACCAAGCAACATAAGACATGCAATGGAGAATGAAGAACCATTACAGAGTATCCCATGATTATCAAAGTGTCTCTCTGAAAGCAGGGCAATACGCAGCGATGAAGCTTCCTACATCTGAGTTTCCCCAAACCCCATAAAAGCGGGACAAACACTGGGAGTGGTAGTTGTAGCTGTTGCATTACATGAATATCAAGGTACTCATCGGAACTCTAGGTTTCAGAACTAAAGGGTTACTGCAACAAGTATCTTCGACAATCAAAATCAAAATTAAAGAGAAAAAAGAAATGCCAGTATAATATCCTTAGTGTTGGACACTTCAAACATCAAACATCAGTTATGATCAAGATTCTGAAGCAAGCAAGGAACCATCAAATAGATTATGAGCTGACTTTTCATCAAACCCAGAATAGTAATCAAATAGACTACAAACCCCATTAATTGCAGAATAATCTTTTTCAGAGAAGAAAATTCTAACCCCCCCTTTTTTAAATTCAAAAAAAAGGGAATTTTCAAGGGAAATGGAGAAAGAGAAATTACCATAATGCTTGACCTTGACAAGTTCAGCAATTTTCTTGAGAGACGAACTGGGTAGCCGTTGAAGTAACGGAACTTCTCCCAAAAACTCGGCAACTGTAAATTGAGAGATTACAAACATCAATCGAATTAAAAGGGCAGCCATGAATCCCAAAATTGAAAGCCAAGAAGCTTACCCGATTCAGTGTCCATCTTCTGCATTCACCACTTCGAAAGTAAAATGCAATCCGAAGAATCAAAGGGGTACCAAATTGAACAAACTTAAATTGAGAATCAATGACGGGCAAAACGATTAATCAGATTGAGGACTTTGATTATTATACACGTGAAAATTATGGGAAATTTTGAGACGTAGGGATTTCATGATTCCTCTTCTTCTTCTTCTCTCTCTCTTTTTTTCTTTTTTTCTCCCCCGGTTGTGTACAGTCAACAATCAGCCTATACGTAGGCCCAATGCCAGTGGTTGGAAATGATGAATCTGGGTCACCTTGCTCTTGGGCACACATCCATACTCTTTGCTGATGCCATATGATCTTCACTATTTGAGTATGATGGACTTCAACTGTAAATAATGTGATTATTTTAAATTTTTATTTTTATTTATGTTGAATAATATAAAAAATTCTATAAATAATGTGATCATTTTAAATTTTTATTTTTATTTATGTTGAATAAATATAAAAAAAATTTCTTTAATGAAAACCGATATTATTGGCCTCTGTTAAAAATTTTCTCATGTAACAGTTCTAATAATAAATTTCATATAAAAGATAGTTATTTTCATTGGAGAATTAAAATTATTCATCCTAAAGTGATACTTTAATTTTAACATATAATTTTGCAATACTCAAACATACGTCCTATTCGCTGCATATGCTTTAGAGCCAATATTTATCCATAAATATTTACCATGTGCTAATGAAGTCTCGATTTAAGTGTTTTAGGTTCATAGCTACTTTACACGTTTTTCATTTTTATTTGATTTTTCTATAAATTTGAGACACAAACTTCCTTTCTTCCATCACCATTCATCCATGTTCCATTACCACGAGCATTGTAATAGTAAGAATGTTGGAATTGTTCTTTTACTAGACAAACATTTTCCTTTATGTTTGTATCTAGAACATCTTCGCAACCATTGTCATAGATACCAAACATCTCGATGAGAATCAAAAGACGTAGAATGCATCATCTTCCCATTACAAAGCAAAAACCTGGCTTTTGAAATTTTGTAAGTTTGGATTGCAATCCATGAAAAGTGCACTGAGAAAAGCAACAAATTTGGGAACAAATTTAGGTGGAGATTGACAAAACTTCACTTTAGGGTGAGCCATTTGGTAATGAGTAGGCGTCACCCCCCCAAAAAAACATTAGGGGCACATAAGGTCATGCCCGCTCTACAGCCAAACCTGTGGGAGCTCTTCTTTATTAACATAGGAAACAAGTAGAACTCTAGTTCATGATTGTTCACCCTACTTAAAGCACTTGTTAATAACAAGTGGATAAGATACGTTAATTAGGAGCCTCATTTCTTATCAAGATTTATAATGAAAGAATGGGATAAAGGAAGGGGATAAGGGCAAGGAACTATGCCATACCCTTGGTAGGATTTGAATTCCACTAGATCTTGTTGAAAAGCATGACATATTCTACCAGACTGCCTCTTTCTAGTAGTTAATGTTCAATCACTCTCGCATTTGTACTTACCTAAAATGAGCAAACAGTGGAAATGAATATAACTGTGTAATTGCAGTAAAAGAGTGACCATATCACATCTACAAGAAACAAATCACCAAGAACCAACTGTTACATACAAGCGATGCAAAGATTATCTAGCAAACCTTAACATATGAAAGTATGTCTAACTATCGATCGATGTCATTTATTTGTATCCCATATTAACCTGAAAATTGTCAATTATTCATATCCCAGATCGACCTAAGAATAATCTGCAGTCAATGTTGACCTAGAAACTTTATTAATTTTTCTTCACAGTTAGCTCAAGCTCAACTCCAGGGTAGCAGCATTGTCTCCTGTTTGAAAGCTGACAGCAATTTAGCGGAACTTAAACAACCTTAGTTTCCTTTAACGTTGAATAGCTCCAGGCGCACTTCTGTCCAGTTCGAGAGCGGGATATTCAACGGCACTTCACGCTTTCAGTGGTGTTGTTTGGCTCTCAGGCGAGAGTCCTTCCATATCTTAATGCGGACAATAAAGATCCGGGACTGCCTCACCTGTGAAAGGAATTTTGAACATCACGACTGTACTCCCTTGGGGGGGGGGGGTGTGCTAAGAACTTAATTATCTTTCTTGACTGTCATTTACAGTTTGAGTTGACACGCTTAATGATGAACAAAACAGAAGTTAGTAAAGAGTTGAATAAATCAATAACAGCTATTTGAATGGACCAGAGCCGTACCATGCATTCTCTTAACAAATCTTTCAAATTCTGCCAAGTTGTGTTGTTCCATTAGTGTAGGGCCAAGCCTGAGGTAAGTGAAAGCTGATAGATGTTTGCCGTCGGGATCATTTTGAGGCTTTGCGTTTTCCAGAATCTTGTTATACCCGTCTCTATCGTGACAAGGAAGAGCATTCTCACTTGCAACTGGTATACAAGCATCCCATGCAGCATTGAGTACCTAAATTTAAAAGGAGGGTATCATGGACACAAAAACAGCAACGGAGAAAGCTTTTGCAATTTGGTTTTTTAACAGAGCAATATGAAAAGCCTACACAGCGCACATTGTAATTTGCAGTTGGATTAGTACTTATAAACTACATCTCAAATACTGGAACTACATTCAATCACTATTGCTAAGGCAGGAAATGTCTAGACAGCAGATCATCTCCATCCATTTATGTATTGCAAGTTTTCACTAACATGAACTTCATCATACATATCTACTCATCAGATGAATCACAATTTGACGAAGAAATCCAAATAACTAGACAATTTGATGGCATACAAGATTTCATATAGTGTTATGAAGGCATGTGAATGTAGGAGGAGGAGCTACACAATGTTACAAGTCTCTCCAACAGAAAACAAAAATGTCAACAAGAACAAAGCTTTGTCAGGCTATCACCTCAATATCTGTGATTACGAAAAAAAGAACTCTATAAGCCAGATAAAAGGGCATGGGCTGATTTGTCAAGTAGAAATCTTTCATGACTTGCCTGCCAAACTAATCCTTCAGGGTCTGCTAGTGCCTCTGGGAAGCCCTCTTGCTGGTCCCTAGTGCGTAATTCAACACATGTAAAGTTCAGAGCAACCCCATGCTTCTTCAACATGGCTGCGATTGCAGCATAGCCATCGCAATGGCAAGGATTATAAAAGCCAGCAGTTAACTCAGCAGCATGACTTGCAGTTTTGTACCACCAATGAATACCTGACAGCTGCACAATAATTAAGGCTTGCTCTTGCAAGTAAACACAAAAACTCTCCAAATTGCTACCTGGACTAGCAGGTGCTAGTGAAACCTGGACATTTGAGCTTAAGATATTGCTTCCTCACCTTTGCAGCAATGCAGAAGCCTTCAAAGGCTAAGTTGGCCAGGGCAAGAACACGATCTCCATGATCAATCAAAACTCGAGAATACCAATTGAGAAAGAATCTACCGTAATAGCTGTCGTAATCTCCGCCATCGCAGAAAAAACCAGTCTCATGAGGCCGAGAATTATAAGAACCAGCATTTTCAGGCCCCTTTGCCCACACCAAATGTCCCCTAGCTTCAGCTGCCTTTTGTAGGCTTTTCATCAAATACTTGTCGTAGCACTGAATAAGACAAGTGTTGAATCCTCTCAAAACTCTTCATCATATATCATGCACATTCATAAGAAAGGCAACTGACAAAGTAGATGGTTGTCCACAATGAAGTGGTGACTCTCGAGTAGTTTACACTTTGGAGTATGCTCCACAGCAAACAAGCACTAAAAAAAGGTCAAGAAAAGGCTTGGAGATTCATGGAAAGACTTATTAATAAGCACTATTGAGTTTTGTCATTACCTGGAATTCACCAATGCCTGGATATTTCCAACCCTGCTTTTCAGGATAGGATGGGTAACGTAGCTCCCCACAGGGACCTAGCCCTACTTCAATCTCAGAGATCGTTCCACTCTCAAAGAACTCATCAAATTCGACACGGAAGCTTCTCATAAAATCAAAGTATACCTAGCTTTCCACAAACAAAAGTTGTCAATGCATTATTTTATAAATCTATTATCTATACACGCCAGGGAAAGAGCAGTGGTGCTAGGAGCCTGATCATAATAGCCCATACGAGGCCAACAGCAAAGACGTGCAAGCAGTCCAGGCTTCACTTAAACAATGCAGCAACAGTGAATGCCAAAAGGTGTGTTAAGATGCAAATCCAACACTCGTTCAGGGGAAGTAGTGGTTTAGATTCTAGAATGCATTTAGTTCATAAACTTTTAGAGATCGCTAAGCCATAGAGAAAAAACTAGCGATTGTTTTTCTTTCCTCATTTCACTGCAAAAATAAGTCATGAAAGAGGCCACATAGCAATTAGAAACAAGTCAACCAAGAAGCTCTGTATCGGAATGCAATACCTCAACAGCAGTACGACCTCTTAATACACGTTCTTTGTCTACTCCCCATGAAAGACATTCACCGTTACGTGTACCTTCTCGATCTGTGAAATAAATGTCAGGATTCTTTTGACCAAGTTCTGTGATCCAATGTGGGAGCGGAATATGCACATCATCACCAACGTTGCCTCCACATTCATGGAAAGACATAACAACCTGAACGGGAAATATTCAGGTGCATAGCTAAATGCATTAGACGCCGAAAGATCCTATAATAACAACCTACATGAAGATGGTGTTAACAGCGGCTTAAAGCAGAATTTCCTGCTTTAAATAAAGCTTTGCAATCCAGTCAGGTCCCTCAATTTATTTTAAAACAAGAAAATTATTGTTCTGCCCTACTGACGGAAGAGATTACCAATTCTCGTCTCAAGCATAGGAGTTTATATCCAAACTTCAGTAGACCATAAACTAATAATCTCTGGTTCACACAGCTACAATTTTTCATGTTAAGCTACAGGCAGGTTGGATAAGAAAAATTCCACTAATAATCTGACTTACACAGTTGTAGCAGAAAATACCAAGCAAAGACCAAAGGCTTGAATGACAAATGCAAATCACGGTCAAAAGCATGCGAAAGTATGTAGTACCTGAAGTTTAAGTCCGAGATCACGCACAATATGAAAAAGTTTCTTGTAACCAGCCCAGTTATATTGCTGTGTAGCATACTCTACAATGCCCCACCAGCAATCGACCATAACACCATCAACATCAATTGACTTCAAGACTTTTAATCGCTCCATCAGGCCATCAGGATCGACCAGTTCGCAGCTCATGTTGATGAGACCTAACTGTAACCATAGGAAGGGGGCTGTTAAGGACGGAATAATAGTAGCTGTGAAAGACAAAAACATGACAAGAGTCAATGAAAGGGCAATTAACATCCAGTTCCCTCAAGAATTAACAGAATAGAATGGCAAGAACATCAGAAGCCAGTTGCCACTGCAATTGGGCAAGTGCATTAGAAAAAATAACCAGAATCAACTTCACATGAAGTAAACAAGAAAATTTACAAAGAATTACAAAATGAAAGATACTAAAATCAAAACAAAAATGGAAAACTTACAGGCAACATCACATAAACAGGGACATAAGGAGTTCCAGCATAATCGCGTTCTGGTAATCTCGGCTTCTGCATAACTCAAAGAAGGAAATAGGAAAACCATCCTGAGAAAACAACAGAACTCGAAAAATGCATCTTCCCTGAAGAGTTTCCAGACGACGAACTGTGTTGTTCGGGGAAAAGGGAGACCTATCTCCTAAAAAGAAAACTGTAGAAACCAGTCTACACACAGAGAAGCAAGCATGTTAACATTTCCAGGGACTATTGAGGCTAGCAAATATTGCACACAGTGCCGCCTTCGACTAGTTGATTAACATGTCTTAGCTTATATGCGCACTAACAAGTCATTCAGTTATCCACACTTCGCTAGAGAAAAAGTTCGCAACAGCTCCATGGTACATGTGAACCTTCTTTATGCCCTCCCCTAACCTACAAAAATCTTCGACTCGACCATACCCATGACAGGTTATCAAGTCTCAAACATCAAAATGATGTTGAATTCCTTAATTTTCTAAAACTATGCGATTTTATCCCAAAATGAAGGTCAAGCATCCACATCCATGATGGAATCTCATGCGTCTAACAAACTAGCACAACTACACAAGTACTTGAGCTGAAATGAAGGGTTTAGGTGAAATACCCCCCCCCCCAAAAAAAAAAAAACAAAAAAAGGGTCTCTCTCCATACACAATGATATTACGTCAGTTCTGATTTTCTTAAGCAACCTCATGGTTGGGGTTTCTTCTTTTTTGCTTTTGGGTGTTGATTAGATAAATCATTAATACAAATCTCCCTTGGTAGTCAAAGCCTTTTCTTTCTTTGATTTCATACTCTGCCTACTCATTTCAACTCAATTGTATCCATCTAAGTAAATAAGACTCAAGCCCCAATCAACCACAGCTGTGGACAACGTTATCAACCCTCACTCCGTCCCAACCTCCCCCCCAAAAAAAAGAAACCCACACATACATATACAGACACACCCAAAAACAAATAAAAAGAAAAAATAAAACAAAAAAGGAGAAAAGTACCATTTCTATTTCCTCCTGTTCTCCAGAGATCGAAATCGACTCGCTTGAAGCACCACCAAATTCAATTTCGCCCCAAGGGTGCCCTTCGTGCCTCTTTAACTGAAATTCATCAAACAATCATATCAGTATCCTCTCTACAATCTCAATCGCCAAAAGTGCCTAAAAATTACAATGTTGTTGAGATTATCAGAGCACTTCCAATCTACGATTGTGTTCTCAAAGATCTGTAGCTATTTCAGATTAACACCACATTCAAGCAAATGGAGGCAAAACGAATACCTCGTTTTCGTCGACAACATCAACAGACGAAGTTTCATCATCATCATCATGATCATCACCGCTACTACCAACAAGCGGACAGTCTACGATTCTGTCTCCTCCATCGCTAATCTGAGCGGAAGTCCGAGTCCGGCAACTCTTGCTGAGTCGAATGGGGCCGAGTTGAACCGATTCGAAACTGGTGTAGTTGCAGAGAGGGAGAGAGACAACGATTTCTCGACGAGTTCGGTTGATCAAACACGGGGATCCTACACTCGGACTCAGAGAGGGTTGGGATATCGCAAACGACGTCGTAGCCATCTGAGAATTTCCGTGGGAGCACGAACACTGGTGAGCCAATTTTTTGGTTAACCGGTAGGGTCTATCACTGTCACCTCAACATTTTCTCTAACTTTTTGCCTCACAAGCTTCATCATCTCCAATGGTTGGCTCACCATTTTGGCTCACCAAATAAAATAATACCTATAGACTCACATATTAACACCCAACTACTACTTTAAAATTCAAACACAAAACAAAAAAACCAATAAAAATTAAAAAACCCCAAAAAAAAAGGAAGGGGGAAGGCTCGCCCCCTGCAGCCTCCCTGCGGACCAGAGGCTGTGAGCCGGCCAGTGCACACCGGCGGGTGGCCCGGTGGCTCGCCCCCCTCCATTCCCTTCCTGCGGGCCATCCGTTGCCCTTGCTCTTAAGCCGTTAGTGATGGGAAGAAAGAGGGGGAAGGAGAGAGAAATTGGCGGGCTGTAGAAATAAATCTGGTGTCTTGAGCGTTCTGAGAACGACGACACGTGGTGCAACAGATACTGTCTAAATTTTTAGCAAAATCTATACTATACACATAAGAGCACATACTTTTAGAAGATATATTAATAAATAAATATTTACAAATAAAATATTTGATAAATACATTTAAAATGAGAGCACATACTCTTAAGTGTATCTAATAATTTACCAAGTTTTTGTAATTCGTTTTCATTCGGGAACTGGGAATCAGACCCTCTTCTTTTTATAGAAAAATTTTAATTTATTAACCTCAATTAATTTTAACTCATTTTAATCTATTTTATTAACTTTAAAAAAATATTTACTTTAACTAATTTGAACCCGTTTTTTACTATTTTAACCAATTTTTATCTATCATATAAAAAATTCAACCCGCTTCAATGAATTTCAATCTATTTCAACCAACTTTAATTAATTTCAACCCACTTCAACTCAAAAATACTGCTTTAACCTACTTCAATTCACTTTTATCAATTTTAATCAACTTTACTATTTTACGAACCTATATTTTTTAACGAAAAGAATAGACCCTTAGGATTGTATTAAAAAAAAGAGAAATTGTTGCGCACATAGGATTTTTAGGGGATTAGGCATGTATTTTTTCGCTGTCTATTAGGTGTAGTACTGTACATTTTTATTTGTTGTTTTCATTCCCGAACCTTTGTGACTTGAGTCTTGATTGTTTGCTCATCGTATGAGGCGTCGATCATCTTTTAAGATGGCAGTTACTCTGATAATTGAAGAATAAGGATCTTAAGAGCAATGATAGTTATAACTTATAACTGATACTAAACTTCCTCATAAAAAATATAATTATCCATTACAATATTGCATAAGCCATATGATTTTTAAAACTCGTGACACTAAAATACACATTGTTAGTTGCTTAGATGCAAAATTAAAAAGTAGTCGATATGTTATGTATGTAACTCATATAATATACAAGTAGCATAAAAAAAAAAATTTAAATCTTCAATACACATCTAAAATCCATCTTTTACTTTCATTTATGATAAGATAAGATTATTAAAATTAATAGATCACTAATCAATACAGGTCATAAAATCATTCGTGCTCATCCACGAAAAAGATCAGTATCACACAGCTTGCACGTTGACCGTTTATTGACCCAGACACCCCCCGGAAAAAAACCTCAAAAAGCAAAAAGAAAAGCGGCAATATTATCGCCATCTATGGGGATCGAACCCACGACCACATGGTTAAAAACCACACGCTCTACCACTGAGCTAAGACGGCAGCAATGGACAAGAAACTCTCTCCTATATCATCCATTACAATTTGGCATAAGCTATATGATTTTTAAAACTCATGACACTAAAATACACATTGTTAGTTACTTAGTGCAAAATTTAAACGTAGTAGATATTTTATGTAACTCACATGGGCAGATCTTTGTGAAGCTTAGGGGGTGTGGACAACCCTAGGCCCAAAAAAACTCTAGTATACTATTTACAAGGAGTTAAGAGTATTGCATATAGACACTCCTAAAATGTCCTAAACAAACATTGAAAACCTCTCATCAATTAATCCAAGCACCATTCTATTTTTTAAAAATAAAAACGTCAACTTTTTTTTACAATGGTAAAGGTGAAGGAATAACCAATGTTAGGCGTCTCTTCTCACAAGAGTGCGTCCAACTACATCCGCCGTCAGAATAGCGCCAAGCACTGGGGAGAAACAGACATTTGAAAAAAATGAAGTCGTGATAGAGTGACCAAATTTAGAAAGTCAGTCAGTAGCTATATTTGCCTCCCGATAGAGGTGGTTGACTTGGAGTTGGGTATTTTAATTTAACCACAGACGGATATATGCGATAATTGTGGCGATCTTTCAAGGGACTAGGGTTTTGCCTGTTAATGCTTGGATCACTATGGTGTTGTCACCATCAATACAAAGGCTATTGAAGCCTGATTGTATGGCCACACTAACTCCATCTCGTAGTGCTGTTGCTTCAACTACCATGATTGATGTATGCCCATAATTAGCAACTTACTTTGAGTAGTTTGCCCGTCCAGTCACGTATTACGTAACCTCCTACTGCTGATGAGTTGGAGAACGATCCGTCAAAGTTGATTTTGACGAATCCTGGAGGTGGAGGGTTCCACCTTACAAGGTGGAAGGGTTTGGAAGGGCGAGAAGAGGATTCCCTCTGTGAATAGTCATCCAATATACAAGTTCGGATTCTCCATTCGGCATACGCCTTCTTGGCTTTGATAAAGCATCTTAGCGGATGGAAAAACTTGTTCTCGAAGACTACTGCATTTCTCTCTTTCCAAATGCTCCAAATAAGAAAAGAGAATTTTTGAAGCAGCTTTGGATTATAGGAGGATCTTACCTTTTGTAGAGCTTCAGTTATTTGCTGGCAGCCACTAGGGGAGAGCTCTAGTGGGAACCATTGGTGTTTATCAGTCAATTCCCATACCTTTTTACCAACCTGAAACTCACTAAATAAATGTTCAATTGATTCAATGTCACCTAGGTAATTTGGGCAACCTGCATCAATATTCACTCCTAGTTTGAGTAATGTTCAGTGGACAGGGATTGCTTTATGGCAGATTTGCCATAAGAAAATTTTTATGTTTGGCATGGTATCTATTTGTCAGATCCACTTGAAGGACCAATCTGAATAATCATTTATTGATTTATCGTGTGCTATCCAAATTGCTAATTTAGTACTAAAAGTACCTAAGCTATCTAGGCCTAGCAGAAAGAATCTGGTTTGCTGTGAATAGGAATGATAACTCCTCATATTTTATGAATGACTGGGTGATTACCCAAGATAGAGATGAGTTGTGTAAGATTCCATGTCCTATCCTGATGGATAAAGTCAGAAACTTTAGCATGAGGACTAGGTATGGTTGCTTCATCAACTTCTAATATTTCGATTGAATTCTTATTTTCTATCCACTTATCATGCTAGAAGGAGATGCTTTCACCATTTCCTATCTGCCATATAATTCGTTGCTTTACTAGTGATCTATAATTTAATAAATTCTTCAGACTGGGGAGTTAGTATTTTTCTTTTAGTAGTTGAGAAATTCGTTCTTATGAAGGTACTTAGCTCGCATCATTTGTACCTATAAGCTAGATTTTTTAGTAAGAATTTTCCAAACTAGTTTGCATTGGAACGCCTTATTGACTGCTTCTGTTTTTCCTACTCTCAGTTTGCCTTTACTTTTAGGTAAGTAGAGTTTGTTCCACACAACAAATGGTAGCTCTTTTTCTGCATTTGTGTGGTTTCAAAAGAAGTCTCGACTGAGTTTATCTAGATGGTGACTAGTAGTTGTTGGGACCTAGAAACATTGTATTTTGTGAGCTGGAAGCGATTCTAAGTGGGATTTGATTAATACTGCTCTCCCTACTTTCGATAAACAGTTTGCTTTCCAACCTTGAAGTTTAGCAGTGGTTTTGTCAATGATCTCTTTAAAGGTAGATTTGGAAGGTCGACCTTGAAGAGAGGGCAACCCAAATATTTGCTTAAGGATGCTATGTGAAGAATATTAAAAATATCCGTAACTAAATCTTTCTGATGTGCAGTGGCGTTTTGTGAGAACGTGAGCACCGACTTATGATAATTAATAAGTTGTCATGAATTGCCGCAGAATTTATCCAGTACTGACTTGAGACGCGCACAACTTGTAACATTAGTTTTACCAAAAAAAGTAGACAATCATCTGCAAAGAGTAGGTTGGAACAATGCTGGATCTTGGGCAAATTTTGAGCCCTATTTCAGATTTTCTAGTTGCCGCCTCTTTAGATAGTCAGAGACTTAGGACTTCCATACAAATAATGAATATATATGAAGAAAGGGGATCACCTTATCTAATTCCTCTAGTCGGGGTAAATAACCCAGTAGGTTCATCATTAACGATAACAAAGTATGAGATGGACGATATACATTCTTTAATCTATTTGTTCCAGGTTGGATGGAAGCTTAGTTCTTGAAAACATTGCATAATAAAGTCCTATTCCACTCCGTCATATGCTTTTTCCATATCAAGTTTAATGACGACCCAGGATGCTTTGCCCTTTAGGTTCTTGAATTTATGCATTATCTCGTGAAAGATGAGGATATTATCATGGGTAAATCTACTTGGGATAAAAGCACTTTGTAGTGGTGAAACTATTTTATCAATAAGTGGTCTTAATCGATTAACGAGTATCTTGGCAATGATCTTATAGATAGTAGAGTATAGGCTTATTGGTCTAAATTGGTTTGTTTGAACTGAGTTTCAAATTTTAGGTATGAGTGCTATGAAGGTATAGTTAAGTTCTTTTAAAATTTTTCCATTCCTGAAGAATTCTAGGATACAGTTGAACAAGTCTTTTTTAATAATGTTCCAGTAGTTCTTGAAAAAACCTGCTCCAAACGCATCAAGTCCTGGTGTTTTATTGGAGTCAATGCTAAACAGTGCGGTTTTCACCTCCTCCAAATCAGGGAGCTTAATAAGTTCACTATTATCAAGATATGAAATTAGACTAGGAAGCCCTAGGTGAGCTAGGATGCCCTGCTCATTGTGACTAGATTTGAAGCGTTTGGAAAAATCAGTCGTGAATTTGTCAGTAATCGCTTTATGATCATTGATCCATAGACTGCAGTCATCGTGAAGTTTAATAATTATTTTCTTTTTCCTTCTGGTGTTTGCTCTACGCTGAAAGAAGGTAGTATTTCGATCTCCATTTACCAGTCATTCTTCCATCGTAGTTTTTCCCAATATTTTTGATTAAAAAGCATCATTTTTTTTTCTCTGTTTTAGAAGGCGGGTCATTCATGCATTAAGACGAAAACTCTCCGGATTAGATAGGAGTTTGTCCTCTGCATAGTCAATTTTTTGATTGTTGTTTGCTATTTTTGTATGCAAGTTTGCGAAATGGTTTTTCGACCATCCTTTAATTTCGTGTTTGATAATGTTGAGTTTTTTTGCTAATTTGAACATGTTCGTTCCTGTGAAATTGACTCACCAATTCTTTGCAATAATAGTATCAATTTGCTGGTACTTACACCAGAAATTCTGAAATCGGAAAGGACAAGCTTTTTGTCTGTTGAGCGCAATATCAGAAGAAATGATGATGGGCCTGTGATCAGAGCAGGTGAAACTACCATATTCCTTGAAGGTACTAGGATACATAGTTAACTAGTCTTTTCTAGCTATAGCTGTATCTAGTCTTTCATAAATTAGATGCATGTGCGTTTTTTTTCCACGTAAATAAATTACCATTGACTTGGATAAGATTCCACATCAATCTCTAAGAGGAAGCTATTAAGCCTTTGAAATTTATTGCTAGGGAGTGCCTGCCTCCCTTTAGCAAGTTCATCAAGGTCCCCCATTAAGCACCGAGGAACACCAAATACAAGACTGAGTTGTATGAAATGTTCCTAGAAATTATCCTTCTCCTTAAGTTGGGCTGGGGCATAAATTCCTGAAACGATGGGGTTTTGGCCTTTTTGGGGATCATGAATAAGCATATGAATAGCTCTCGGTTCTTTAAGTAAAGTAAATGCATGTATGTTACCATTATTCCAAAGTACTGTAATTCCACCCGTATGATTAATAGGTAACACATAGTTGTAGTGATCAAATCCCATCTGAGGAAGGATTTTAAGCAATTTTTTTCATTGACCATTATTTACAGCAAGAAAATTATGTCCGCCTTGTAGGTTCTTGTAGGGAATTGAACTTCCTTAATAACCTGTGGTTTTTTAACACCTTGTATATTCCAGCTAATAATTATCATACTTTATCTTAACTAAGGTTTATTCGATATCCCATTCTTATGGTGTTTGGATTTATCCCTACATGGATAGTGCCAACACCTAATTTCTTTGAAATTTGCTTTACATAAAATATGTTACGTATATAGGCAATATAAGGCGGTGGATCCAACCTTGGAATGAATCTGGAAGGCTGATTATGATGGCTACTGTGCCATAATACAATGCGACTACCTTTAGTAGTACAACACCAACTTATATTAGTATAGGGATTATCCATGCTGTTAATGGTAAAAAACCTGTCAACATGGGTTCGAGGTGCTGATAAGCTACTTAGAACTTGCATGAATATGTTTCGTTTAGTAGGGCTCAGCCTATTGTAGTTGTCAGGCAATTGGTGTGTGTCAGTTATGGTAAATACTACAACCAGTGGCTTACATTTGCTTAGTTGTATATGCTTATCATCAAGACTCATACAATACTTTATAAACATATTTTTTCTAGGCCCAAAGGCAGTCAGATCAATAGCCTTGGAAGAGCAATGCTCCTCATTCGCAAAAAGGAAACACGAGCCTTTGGTCGAAGTCAAAGCACTGGTTGTAGCTCTTACCTTCTTCTAGTCGTATCCTTTACACATTCCCTGACAAGGAATAATAGGCAAATTAATCAAGTAATTCATAAGAATTACATACATTGATAATATATACTTAGTCCAGAAAGGCGGCAAGGCATGACAAAACACAACTGAACTGGAGACCATGGTTATAAAAATTAGGGGAGTCTCAGACTTAGTAATATGCATCATTGACTTCTTAATGGGTGGGAAACTAAGCCATATGTGCCCAGACTTCGGCTGCTCACTAGAGGTAGGAGCAACACTAGTTCGGGTGCACTTAAACAAAATCCGGCAACCACCCATTGTTAAGCTCACCCTCATACCATTGGGTGCTAAATAAGTAACAATCAACATCAACCATTCATTTTGCGCGTGGGGGTAGGATGAAAATTCCAAATCCAAACCATGATAACCATAACATTCAATTTTAGTGAAAATAAAACAATCACAACTGGTACATTCAGCAAGGATTCCACTCCCTTTACTGCTAATAATAGCATTACAAAATAGGAGGACCACCCTACAACCAGGTAGTATGACATGAATTACTGGAATCCGGGGATCAAGAGAGATAAAAGATCCTACAAGATGAAAAGTCAGAGCATACTGCAAAATACATCCACTCCTTCTAGTGGAATAACAATTAGGTAAAAAATAATAAGTAAAAAATAATAAGTTTCAGACATCAGTAAAAAACTCCAATATAAGCATCCAGGTCAGGGGAACTACGTGCGGGAGTTACACTCTTCACCCTCTTCAACTCTCTTTCTTTTAGAAGAATCCGTTGACATTTCCACATCCTTGATATTCTCGAGGTTCAGGTACATGTCAATATTTTCATCGGCATCCATACCCTCGTCCTCATCATTTTTCATAGCAATTAAAGTGTCAGAGTTGGAAGAATCTTCGCCTTGGGTCGTCATGGCGTTAGGATTTGTCAAAATAATCCTAATATGTTCCAGAGTGGCTGCATCTCTCTTAGGATAAATAGTTGCTGTTTGCGCAGCCACGGGGGGAATTTGAAGAAGTAGTGGCCATATCAGAGGGACTTTGAGGTTTTAAAGAAAGGTTTTCCTTCACGGAACGGGTTCTTTTTTTGGGGGAAATAGTAACCCAATTTTCAGTGAGCGGGGGGTGGATAGAACAGAAGAGTAGGTCTCTTTGGTAGGTGGGTTTTCACTAAAATCTTCAAATTTTTGCACCACAACTTGAATTTTTTTTTCGGAGGAAAGCTTGGCACAGTTATCAAGTTGATGCGACTCAGCTCCACACAAGGGGCAGACTTCATGGAGTCCCTCGTAAATGAGGGGACTCTCATAGACCACCCTTTTCTAGCTATAGTAAGACTACCAGGCAATGGGTGGGTTACATCAACGTTCAGGCAGACACGAGTAAATTTGCCTTTGAGGCGGAGAAGAGTGTTTTGATCGACTCTAACTATAGAGCCCACAGATTGAAGAAGCACAGCTAAAGAGTCATGATCCCAAAACTCCCAATGTAGCCTGGGAGCTCTAATCTATTGGTTAATTTTAGTAATAGAAGCAGAATACGAATCAAAACACGGGGTTTATTTTTGGATTACAAAATTAAAATCATTCACATGCAACGGTCTCTGGTCATAAACAAGTATTCTATCCTCAGTGTTAGCAAACTTCAACAAAATTCAATCATTACCAGCATCAATATAATTTACTTGACCTTTTACAAAAAATCAATCTTTTTTGGTCTTATGGATGATAGCATGAAGGGGAAGGGGGTCTCCCCAGATTTTTTCAATCAGACAACAAGTAAGTAATTCTTCCATATGGCTAGGCTGGGGAGACGGGGAATGGAAGTGTCAGTTACTGGCTGATTAGCAGAGTGAGAAATCTGACCTACGGGAAGGAGCCTAGTAGTGTTACCTCCTGGAAGTTGAGAACAAAGTTTTGGTTCAGATGTGAGGACTTGAGGATGACTATTAGCCCCCAAACCGAATTTGAGGGCATATGCGTAGGGCCTAGGTCTGGCTGAGTCGGATTGGCTATGATGGTTAGGTCAAATTCCATCCAACATTGGTAGCTCTCTAGGTTGGGTAATATGAGCAGGAGAGGGAACACTGTTGTTGTGGTCAGAACTACCATCTGAGCTGTTGTCGAGTGAGAGAGGGGATATTGGGGATGAATTGTTCATAGGCAAAGAGAGTCGGAATCGAGGGGTATACCGAAAGGCTTAGTGCAAATAGGTGCTAGAACTACTCATATTTATACTGAGACCCCAAGTACTAACTGTTATCATGAATGAACACTTCACTAAGGCACAATCAGGAGTAAAAAATAAGCTAAAATATAATATATGGCTTTCATAATCCCAACGACAGACATGCAAGCAGGAATTCATTTTAAAAAAGCTTAATGGATGGATATCACCGGTGAGATCTGTGTTTCTTCTCTATATCTCCTGAGGTTGGTCGGTATGTCATAAATTACAGCTAGATTTGAAGTGTAGCCCACCGAATTGCTCGTAAACCACCTTGAATTAGTATCTTTCTTATCGAGTGCAGCTATGGGCATAGCTTGGTAGCTAGAGTCTTGCTCGTCATCATGGATCATCTCTAAGAGGGGCGATTCTCGCAGATCGAGGGAGTTAATGACCCTCAGAATGCTAAAAGACACTTCTAGTATGCCCCCAACCCATCTCTGACTTTGAAGGGCCTCAGTTTTTCTAAAGGAGCTATGGCAGAGACGGAGGGGCAATTTAGGTAGAGCGGAGTCGATCTAGTGTGAAACCAAGCTTTGAGAAGGAGATTTGGATGTCTTGTCCACCATTAATGGGGAAGATTTACGTGATAATTCGGATCTGAAGTATGTGTCGCTGAAGTAGATCTCATCATATAACGAGTAGAATAAAGCAGTTTTGGGGGCTAAAACAAGGTGGTTGGGATTAACTAATGGTAGCATGTAAATTAGTGTAGCAAATATGTTGAAAAAGTAACGGGTTATTAAACAGGCTGTTAATGGATCGAACCAATCCGATATATTAATATATTTTAATGGATCGATCCATTATTAATCCGATCCATTATTGACCCGATCATTTATTAACTATAATTTATACAAACCGACTCACTTAATCCAATGAAACCACTGAGGTTCGACGATTTGGGCGGAGATGGAATTGATGGAAAATCGAAGGGATTTCTCCATTAAGGCAAACTGCAGGGGTGCTTGGAGGTTCATTGAAGGTAGACAGATGGGGATCAAAGGGTTTCTTCATGTGAAAAGGCAGCCCTCTCTAGATATCCACTAGAGACTTCTCCCTCTTTCTCTAGAGTTGCTCAATAAATAAAAACTACAACTTATGCTATGACGAGTCATTGTAAACTGATAAATTAATGAAATATCCTTACGTTTCTCTCTCTCATGCTTTACAATAAAGGCCAAAAAAAATTTACGTGAGCTTGTCTCACTGTTTTCTTTCTTTTTTTTTGGGTCTAGTGTAATATCAATCCAATTCCAATGTACAATATTTGAGAAGGAAACAACTTGAAAAAAAATAAAGAAAATAATGTAAGTTGTAATAGAGTTGATTCTAACATTGAGTGCAAAAAAATGAAGACATAATGATTATTAATAAATGGACACCCCTAATTCAAGGATCTAAATCCGCCGCTGGTAATTCATATAATAGATAAGTAGCATGAAATTAAAAAAATTGATATTCAAATATTTAATACACATAAAAAAATCCATCTGTTGCTTTCACTTATGATAAGATAAGATCATTAAAATTAATAAATTACTAGTAAATAATTGATCCCCCCCAAAAAATTAGTCAAATCATCCATGCTCACTGCTCTCTTACGAAGACGATCACGCAGCCCACAAGCGGACCATTTAGTGACCACCTCCCCCCCCCCCAAAAAAAGCTCAAAAGGAAAAAGAAAAGGGACAATCTTCTCGCCGTCTGTGGGGATCGAACCCACGACCACGTGGTTAAAAGCCACGCGCTCTCCCACTGAGCTAAGACGGCGGCAATGAACAGGAAACTTTCTCTCATATATCTTTCGGAATAAGGAAAACAAATACATAAGACAGCGGCGATGAACAGGAAACTTTCTCTCATATATCTTTCGGAAAAGGGAAAACAAATACATAAAAATGCGCATCCAGGGAATGGAACCCCGGTCAATGCCGTGGGAGGGTACTATGATACCACTACACCACCTGCGCTTTGGTGTGAACTTCATCCACTTTTACTTCCATTTTTTTAAGTGGCTGCATAAGAAGGAGTTAGGCCTCTAAGAGCATTCCTAGCCAGAGTTCCCGTTGTTGGAACTCTGGCCTACCACGTCAGCAAAAGTTTCACAATTTTGGAACCTGCATTCCATCACTTCTCCAACCTATGGAACTCAATTTTAATCACCCAATAAAAAAATTTATCATGGACCCACCTCATAACACACAACCCATTTTTTTAATCATATAAAAATTATATATTATCTCAAAATAAAAAAAGAAAAACAAAAAAAATAATAAAAAAATATAAAAGTTGACATGTGAGGAGGAACGCCAGTCCGTGGAACCACGCGTGACCCTCCTCTTCCACGCCTGGCTGCCAACTTTCTGTCCCACGCGTGCTGCCACATCAACAACCATTTTACCTCGCATGAAAATGGCTGCAGATGCTCTAAGAGTACCCTTTCTCCTGCCACACCCCAATTGAACAATGGTTGCTTGATCCTCTCAAATCTCAAATCCCATGATAAGCAAAGCCCATGAAGGAGAACCATCAATTCAGCCTTGATTAAGTAGCAAGCTACCCAAGTATGGAAAACAAAAGAGAAAGGCTTAAAGTCCAATTATAGAAATGACCTCTAATAGTACCCTTTCACCTACCACACCTAGGTTATCAATATATCATGGGATGATGCACTATCTATGTTTTACTTGGACTAGTTTGTGGAGTTACCATCCATCTGATTATGCTACCACATAATTTAGCACCGCGTGCATTATTATTATTATTATTATTCTTTTTTTATATTGAATAGAGGCAGGATCAACACTAGAAGGTAACTCTTGCTTCTTGTCCATCACTTTTCTTTTTCTATGGTTATATTTTGCTTAAAGGTGGACCTATAAAGTCTATTGTCCCATCCAAAAGTTACTTTGAAAAATCATTTAAAATTTTGTATACCAATTTTTTAAATCTTTAAAGTGATAAATTAATTGATATTGTCAAATTTTGAAAAATTTAAGAGAGAGATACTCCTATGCAATATTTCTTAAATCTTTCGTTGAATTTGGATGAGTAAATAAGTATACTGGTACAATTTAGAGTTCACTTATTGTGTCATACACCTAGTAAATATGAAAATAAGACAATATACTAAATTTTTAATTAATCTCATATAGTTGTTGTTGCACAAGGAAAAGAGGGGGGTCTGCCCAATTATAACAATTAACTAATGGACCCTCCAAGAGTCCTGTCACAATGTTTTTTTTAAAGACTACGTTATTTAAAGTATAAAATTGTAATGATTTGTATTCTTAGAATTGTAATGGCATATATATATATATTATCACACACAGTTGACCCTTCCCCTACATATATATGTATAAAAATATATATAAAATTTCAATGATTAATCATCTTTGATGCAATATAATAGTATTAAAATTTTAACTTTACACTGTTCTGGTTGATATTTTAGTAGTTCATTCATCTCCAATTCTCCATGCATTGGACAAGCAGCGATTTGTGGGCGAGTAAACTGCAATATCCAAAACCACGGCAAAGGACCCAAAAACAGACAACAGACACCGCCGTCTGTGGGGATCGAACCCACGACCACGTGGTTAAAAGCCACGCGCTCTACCACTGAGCTAAGACGGCTAGACTTGACTTTGGAGTTCGGATTATACTTTTACAAATACTGGAAATCCTGTCTATATTGCCTCAACTCAAGGTCTGCTTGGAAAGGACAAAGCAGATCCATTAGGTAAACTAGCCAGTATCTAAGGTCTTTGAATTTATTTTATTATTATATATGATTTTCCTGTATTCAGATGGATCTTTTTCATAAGTACGTGATATATTCGAAAAATAGTTGGTCACATTATTATCACACCTTCTGATATGATTGAAGATCTGAAAATTAAACTTATTTAGAACAGTTTAACATGAAGAAAAATTGTTGCACACTCATATTTAATATACCAAGTTTATGGCCTTTTGTTTCACCATATATACATAAAAACAAAAGAAACGATATGTTTCTAATAATGAACTCTACTTGTTATACATGTATGTTTTTTTTATCTTACCATCCACTATGTTAGATTAGAAATGATACCAATATTCCATTGCGTATACTTATTCATTTTTATACAGTACAATCTCTTTATAACAACTCTATTGATGTTTGATGTTGTCTTTTACTATACTGAAGTAGAATTTTCTCCGATAACTTATATTGAGGATAAGGCTGGATGTATCTTGAACCCTGAACCAGAAATGCGTAAGACAAAATTCACAGTAGATGGCAATTGCTCTCGTAAAGCAAACACCTGCCATGCAGTAGTATCAAATGGTAATTGTTACTACATGTAGAACACCACCTAGAAGCAGGGCTGCATTAGGTTGCAAATGAAAACAGAACTGTGAGAGCTTTCTTGCATTTACATGCCAAACATGTTTCTAGTTAACAGCATCTAGCTAGGTTGAAACTAGATGTTGGATTGATGGAAAAAAAGCAGGAGTAAAGAACACTCGTTACAGTGTTCAAGTGGATTGAAATGGCAGGGTCAGAGAGTTCCACATCTCGTGATCATACAGCCTTCTGCCGCCTTTGTCCATGTCCGCGTTCATGGCCATTGACAGAGACGAACTTCCTAACCGGCAAACATGAAATCAAACTTCAGACAGTAATGGTGTGCAGTCACATAGAATGGAGCCTGATCCTTTTTCAGCACCTCTGAACCAAAATCAAACATGCTGCATCAATAAAGCTTGCAGCCACAAATACCTTTCAATCCGACTGTGAAGAGGTCAACCTGGTGAGCTCAGTACTACCAGTATAGGTTACCTGGCCACAATTTCAGGAATTTTACTCGGTGGTTTCCGAATTCAGAAATGATTTACTCAGTGGGTTTTCAACACTTTGCTGCCATAAGAAATAAGAATAATACCAGAAATTATTACTCTGAGGTTTTCACCTCTGGCAAACCTGTCAATGGCAGGGCCGGTGGCTGCGTACATATGAATCTCGCTAGATCCGCAAGTTAGTTTCGAACAGATCTGCCCTGGGATTGTTGCGTTGTATATAAGAGAAATCCAATCTTACTTGACGCTAAAACAGCCTTACGAGCTAGATCTTGCAAGACCCATTTGCTTGAAATGACAGTCCACAGGTAAATTAGAGGAAGTGTCCTTAGAGGACGTTTTCATCGCTTGATGATATTATCTGCAGTCAACAAGCATGCAGGTTAGCATAGTAGAAAACATAGTGTCCTTAAAGGAAGTAATTGTTGCTTGACGATGTGGAAGCTCTGAACAATCTCAGCTAGGACACTCACAAAGTTCAGTCATGCCAGTAACTAGAACTTATAACTGTGTATGTAATTTTGACTTAAATGCATTGCTTTATATACACAGTGGACGAATTATTGGTTCAAATTCTGTGTATATTCATGCCATTTTCTTAAGCAGTATCTTCATCAAATTTAAGCCAGAGAAAACCCAGAGGCATGTTCTGAGAAGCGAAATCAAGTCTAACTGCACATGCATTGACATTTTCCCCTTCAGGCTCACTCTTCATACCACAGCAAAGAACAGACCTCCAGCCCTAGGAAATTTAGATAGAGACAACACTCTGGGATTTTTAATCAGATAAAGAGAATCAAAGATCCCAGAAGGATAACAGAACTGGCCATCAGAAACATTTGAATATACATGTACGATGAGGAGATGACTAGTTAAACATAGGTGTAGCATTTGATTAAAACTTTAGCCACATTTGGCGGGTTAGAATTTCTCAAGTGCCTAGTGTTTAACTCATTTCTGATTCTGGTCTTGGAAATGAGATGTGATCTACAGGCCCTTCTTTATTTAATGCTTGAAACCGCAACTTATGCAACTATATCCGTTATGAGCTGGCTTTGGGCTTCAAGAGTGCCCAAATCATGGTCTTAGCTTGTATTTGGTTATTATAGAGCAATGAAATATTCATAGCGCAATCAATGTTCAGTTGCCTCCAACAAAAGACAAAACAACAAATGAAACAAAAAAGTTGCATGCGTGCGGCGCTTGAAGGTTTTCAATCTTCTGATCGAAAAATCGTACGTGCAGATGGCCTTGAAATCCAATTGTTGCGAGCTCCAGGGAAACAACGTAGTATAATCATGTCATTAGAACCTAGGAGGAATTCCAACTATGATGAAACCCATGGTGCAGGACGGGTCTCAGAAACTTGGGTTAGAAGCTCAATATTCTTAATGAATCAGAGGGCGAAAAAATATCCTTCATTAAGCCTTAAATCTTTTAGCGATGAAATGAAGACATTGCTCTGAGTCAAACAGCTAATGTAGCAGCAGGGAATGAGGAAATCAAGATTAAATTTCCCTTGTAATGCACAAACCTTATTGTCACACAGTCTTCTGAGGGGGGAAAAGAAAAAGGGTTATACGTCAAATGACGTAGTCTTCCATGTGTCTTACTCAAAGGCTGAGATACCTCAACAAACATTAATCATGAAAGTGATTCATGAACCAATTGACATTTGAAGGGAGGAAAACTTAACTGTTTGAGTGTTGATTCTCCCAAGAGAACTCAGTTTAGTTGTATGCCTGCCATCAATAAGCACATATGTAGTCAGCAAAACATGGCCACCATTTGCAACTTCTTTAATGGGACAAAGCATAGAATACATACTCAAATCATATATGCTAATTGAAGCGCTTATCTAGGGTAAACCATTCATGAATTTGAGTTTGAAAATCTCTTGCACAAGGAACAGAAGGAGATAGTTAAATTACAGATTTCTTCGCCTTTAGTTGCTCTGAAAGCAACAAATTCCTAGGCAAATCCTAGCTGTAAGCTGAGCATGTAAGGAATTAAAAAATAGGGATTAGTTCCTTGTTTGACTAATGCTTCTGCAATAACTCGGTGCAGTCTGTTGACAAAACTATTGTAATGATTTAATTCTGAACATCATAATGCTTGACGGGCTTCCATTGTTTATTATCGCATGTTTTGGCACGGAATCGAGTTCTGTGCATAGAAGTTGGTAAAAGACAAGCCATTTTCGGAAGCATGCTCATGAAATTATGTTTCAATCTACAGAAACCATATGCAGTCTATTATAGGTACCATAAATCAAGGTCGAAGGAGACTCTTCTTTTCAGGAGAGCCTCATTACTGGATCTAATTAAATAAATAGATAGACGCACTCGTACATGAAAGCCTACCCTATATAGTCTACTATCGGCAATCACCAACCTGGATTGAATCAAACCTGAGATTTTCCTGGTTAATATTGCTTGGATTTTCATGACACAATTGTTGGACCACCTGACATTAGAAGTTAGCACCAAACATGACCTGAACCAAGAAAATCCAACGAAATTATGAATCAACCTGAAACCGATCGAGCCAAATATGAACTTACCCGCAACCAAATTAGCTGCTATAGTCTTGTTGCATACAGACCACTACTTTGTTAGGTCTAGATATAACATCGTTCCCAAGGACTCCATGCTGGACCAAAGACATGGAGGAGTCTTGAAAATAGTTTTAGTCTAGTGTATGAACAATTTCACATGCATGTTATGAGCCTAGAAAAAATAACCTTAGCAACCAACCTCCCAGAAACATCAAAAGGGGAGTTACGTTGTTGCAAGTGTCTACGAGCAGTCAGTGAATTCATTAGTAAAATGCAAGCTCGTACAGAACATTGATTTTCTGAGAGGGAGCACAAGATGCATATAGGACAATCCATATCAGGGTCAGCAAAAGATACAGAGCGATTATCCATGACTTCCTCTAACTTGAGACATATCAGAACTGCTAGATCTCGATGTATGCTCTAATGTAAGAGGACAATTAACAATTACCGTTTGAACATAAGAAAGGGACAAGGATCCAGACAATATTTATAAATGTTATCAGGAAACATGTTTCAGAATTTCCACCATTAGGATGTCAACTAGCAAAGTTGAAGCCTGACGCGCCACTTATTAAGTAGAGGCTCTTTCATACACTTCAAATAAGAAGGCTTTTCTGAAACGTTTGGTTAAAAATTACGGTTGTAGTCATATCCTCATGATAACAAGCTTACTGGATTTGTCTTGGGGACTCCTCTGTCAGTGAAATCCCAGCTGTGATAGAAATCTTACTGCCAACTCCTACTACCTAAAGTTTTCTTCCTTCTCCTATTCCAGCACATTTGATATTGGAATTTTCCAAGAATAAAATAAAAGTGGCAGATTTTCTAGTGCTTATCCGAAAAGGTGGATAAGCATGGTGCCTCTTCAAATTTACCCGCCTTATCTAATCCAGTTCGTGAAAAGGTGAATAAGCAAGGTACCTTTTCAAGTATAACCCTCGTTAACTTCTATCCTATCCTTTGTAGTGTTTCTTGGCATGGTGCCTTTTGGCATGGTACCTTTTCCTATCCTTTGTGGTGCATCTTGGTATAGTGGCTTTAGGCATGTTATAAAAGTCATGGATAAGGAGAAGAGAAACATATAGGATATGATAATAAGATGGGAATAAGGTGTGCAAAAACACATTCTTATGAATCACTTTCCCATGGTTCAAACTCGAGAAAACATAAACATGTACACTTGTTTATCAGCGTTTTATCCCGAAGACTATTTGTGGTATACAGCAAATAAGTCTTACGGAAAGTGATGTTGTTCACGACTCGTTGGTATATCCAGTACTACAAAGTTGATCTGAATCCCTTTCCCCAACAATCGTAAGACTTATTTTGGTGGCAGCGATTTGTGAGATGACATCCACCTTTTCAAAAGTAGGATAAGTTTGTAAGTGTTGAATTTAGAAAAGATCATAATCTCCATCTCGGATGATCGAGTATTTATGGGTAGTAATGCAAAGGCCATGCCGTTTCTGAAGTTGTCCATATGGTGGAAGTTAAGATAAGTATTTTTCTTATAATTTATGGGTAGCAGTATTTATTTATATACATGCAATTGTTTAACGGTATTCATTGTTTGATTCGTGTTTCTGTAAAATTTTGACAATGGCATGCATTTAAGTTTGTAAGATATTATCATGGAATATTATGAGAAATTTGAATCAAATATGTTTTGTAATGCATTTTGCAAAGTGGATAGCACATGCATGCATGCCGGTATATGCCACCTTCGCTTAGTTAGACTTCTACATGAATGTTGATCAATTTTTTGTCATGTAGTGTGTCTAAAGTTTTGATGCCCTTGCCGTTGTTAAGATTGATTATGTTTAGAATGTTGATCTCATGCATTGATATGCATGGTCTCAAAAGGCCAAATGAAAGTTGAAAGTTGGCAGTCAAAATTTGCAATATCTTTTGGTTAAATGTCTTATACACGGATTTGATCATGTCCAAAATTGTGAGTATCAATTTGGTTGTTTGATCATGTATAAGTTATTAAGATAAATTATAAGGTGCAATAGACTTATGCTTGGGCGAATAATTTCAGTTTGAATCACATTTTGTGATGGTATGATGAAATGTCATTTTGATCATACCGATTATAAATTAAACATAAGTATTAAAGTGAGTATTTTGTTATGTAAGATTGATGCTTATCAGGAATTATTTATTTAAGATGGCAATGTGGGTATTTGTGGCCACTTATTATGTGATGTTTCAAATTGATTTAAGGCATGTTATTTTATCCTCGGCTTGGGTTTAAAGTTTGCCTATGTAAATTAAGTCACACAAAGTTATGGCTAAAACTTAAAAGTGTGATTTGGTATTTGTTGGTTATAAAGAAATGTACATGGATATATATGTGTTTTAGATAGCATGATTATATAGTGTATGGCAAAGTTAATATGATAATTTAATCATATGTGAGTTTATAAGATAATCTATGAGGTAGGCATAGATTATGGAGGAAAATCCTCAATTTAAAAGGTGCAGTGTAGATATGTGCATGATTATAAAATTATATGTGTGGGAATATGATTTCCATGAAAAGTTAAATTTTTGATTTGTAAGCGTAACCATGTAAAGAATCCAAATTTATTGGATTAAATTATGGTTATAGGTATGATATTTTTATCATATATAAGTTGGAAATTGAATATAATTTCCATGAAAACCAAAATATTTGGTTTTGTAGGTATGCATAAGTTGGAAAGATAATTTCCATGAAAACCGAGGTAATTTTTTGGTTTTATAAGCATTATTTTTGTGGATTAAATTATAACCATATGAATAATCTATAAGAATTGGATAAAGGTTATGGTTATGAATATTAGCAACTTTGTAAATCTTGTGGGCCCAAATATTGAGATTTACAAAGGGACGTCGTATTAAAATTCAAATTTATATGGATCCATTTTAAAAGTATATATGCTATTTAGTGTGATTTTACTCATGGCTTGTAATACGATGGTTTAATCGTATTAATGGCGGGGGTATAATTTCTTGAGAATTCAAAATGTTCTACAGTACTAATTAGTCTAGATAGATCTGATTATGATCATGATGTATTCAAGGTCATGAAATGATATGTATATATCTATTAACCTTGAATGTTGTATAAGCATTGACTAGTTCGAATTGATTTGAGCATGACTATCATATATTTAAGGTCATGGAATGATATGTTTTTTATCTAGTGACCTTAGCAATGGAGATGGGTAAGTGCCCATTATCTAATCACCAATGATAGGCACCCAACTCACACTTGGTGAAATGTCAAGTCTTGAGTTCAATGCGGTCGAGCTTATCATATAGATGGTTGCAAGCACTATTATGTTTATCTTCCATCCCAAAGTTTAAGTGTTTGAAATTACCCGTATGTAAGGAAAAGGGTGAGCGAAAGCTCTTAATAGACTCTTCAACGGTAAAGTTGGTATGCCATAATATACGGGGGCATGTGCTTGAAAGAGTATAAAGAGTCTACCTATGTGAGTGTGAAGTGTGGCCGCTTCGAGAGCCAAATGGGGCATGGTTTGGTACACTCACTAAGGATATGGACACATGGCCTTAAATTGTGTCAAAATTCTAAGTGTATTTTGAGGTTTATGTGTGAGGTATATCCAATTAGTCAAAAAGGATGTATAGTTCAAAGACTTGTCTACTATTACATTCAGACTAATTGAAATTATGTCCACTAAGTGAAAGTTCAAATCGCAAGATACTTTCATGATGCATAAATCTCTTTGTGTTCTTGGTTGTGATTGTGTATTTGCTGGAATAGCGAGGGTTTGTGCTATATCTTGGAAAAGGCGGGGGATTATTGGAATTTTCCAAGAATAAAATAAAAGTGGCAGATTTTCTAGTGCTTATCCGAAAAGGTGGATATGCATGGTGCCTCTTCAAGTTTACCCGCCTTATCTAATCCAGTTCATGAAAAGGTGAATAAGCAAGGTACCTTTTCAAGTTTAGCCCTCGTTAACTTCTATCCTATCCTTTGTAGTACTTCTTGGCATGGTGCCTTTTGGCATGGTACCTTTTCCTATCCTTTGTGGTGCCTCTTGGTATAGTGCCTTTTGGCATGTTATAAAAGTCATGGATAGGGAGAAGAGAAACATATAGGATATGATAATAAGATGGGAATAAGGTGTGCAAAAACACATTCTTATGAATCACTTTCCCATGGTTCAAACTCGAGAAAACATAAACATGTACACTTGTCTATCAGCGTTTTATCCCGAAGACTATTTGTGGTATACAACAAATAAGTCTTACGGAAAGTGATGTTGTTCACGACTCGTTGGTATATCCAGTACCACAAAGTTGATCTGAATCCCTTTCCCTAACATTTGAATGAATGGTTTGATCTCTCGGAAGCTTGCACAGAAGCCTATATATGGCTCCTATAAGGACTTCTTTTTTTGTTTGGGAAGCAACACATGTTGATTTTTGAATTGATTTACAAAAGAGAGGAAAAGTATTGGTGATCTTGATGGATATGCTTCATGTCCAAAGGAGACTTGGAATCTGCCTATCACTTGTTGCTCGATTGTAGTTTTAGATCTTCCTGAAAGTTCACTTGCACATTTCTTGGGCTAGCCTCTAGTTTTCTTAGGAACCACCTCTTGGCTGTTGGCATGACCTCATCCTATTTTTTAAAAAAATTATTTTAGAGCAATAGAATAGCCTGCAAGGATGTCGAAATGCCTCTTCAATGCATAAGTAATAATTGACTCACGACCCCTTATTTTTGCAATAACAGAGGTTATTATTCTTCTAGTGATCTAGTCTTGATATTATTGATTTTGCGGAATTGTCTATTGTGGACTGGAGGTGAATAAACCGTTGTAGGATGCTTGCTTTTTATCAATATCTTCTGATCTGATTTTTAATAAACAATATCCTTATAAGAAAAAAAACAGATACCACTGGCATTGCAGCTGGCACCATATCCAGTCAAAGCAATAAGAACAGTACCCTACACTGATTCTCTTTCTCTCTGAACAGCGAACATCATGCACTACAGCTCTAGATGATAGGAGCTTTCCAGTCTTCCCAAAGTGGTGTGCCACCAGAATGTAGTCGCTTCTGAGGACCATTTGCAGCTCTCTTTATCAACAATCTCTCCGAAACCCACGTAGTCCAAGCTAACAAAAGACTTAAAAAACCTCCCATTCCCTTCTCCAACCACTTCCTCAGGTGCAAAGATTACTTTCTCATCTTTAAAGCTCCAGAAAGCCAAGACAAGCGGTTTATCTGTGGCCTTAACAAGACCTGATGCACAGAAGATCTTAGCTTCACCTGCATTGTCCCAAGCTCCCAATATGTTACCTATGTTCACCACTAGGCTTCCCTCACGAGGTAGTATATCAAGCTATTTCCCTTCCTTTGACTCCAACTGAAGACTGCCTATGGTGACTAGATACAGAATTGTGATATACCTCATGCCCTGATACCTTAAGGTGTGCAATTTATAATCATTAAATAGCCATTACATTCATTGAATTCAGTTTCACGGAACTTTCTATCAAAACCATCTCCCAGAGTCATTTCTCACCATAGTCTTGCAGTATCTGACTGTCAAAAATAGCTATGTACGTGTGATGACACTTTAACCATATAATACATATGGAACTGTTGGAAAAAATCTCTCCTCTAATACCCCTGCCCTATAAAAGGGAGGTTCAAAGAAAGGAATGATGGATATGTCTAAAATGGCTACCTGAATTCAGAACTGTTCTGGCCAAGAACTTTTACGGAGCATTAAGCAACGAAAAGAAATCTGGCCCTGAAACTCAGACACTAATAAAAAAGAGAAGCTATGAGCTGTGGGGTATATCTCTTAACAGATATTGCAGGACTGAGTGTGAGTTTTGCATCAGAGGGGCAGGCTGAAAATTTGCTTTGAAAATGAGTACAGCTTACTGTAAAGCACATCTGATATTCCAGGATTAGTGATTCAAAAGAAGACCCCATTCTTTCCAGGCTTCAAAAAAAGAGGACAAACAGGATGGAGTGGGTGTCTGGGAGATCTGCAACATGGGGAGCTTCCTGCAGGTCTGGGATTGAGACATTCTATTGTAAGAAAGGAGGCGGCTTTTTGGCTCCTAACCCCTATATGTTCTTTTTGTACTCACATAGAGTCCCCAGTTCCAGCCCACATATAAGCTTATTCATAGTTAGTATCGAAGTTATAATCAAACACAGGTGCGTATCCAAGGGTCCAGCCAGCTAAAGTCCATGACACTTGGATAATATCTAAAATTAGACACGGATATAGGGACTCATTATATATACAATTTGAAATGGACGGTTCAAGGACATTCCATAATAGTCTTCTTCAGTGAGTCAACCATAAAAATTACAGCCAAAAGCCCAAAACCCATAAGACTGGCAAAATATCTGTAAAAAGCAGAGTACGAAATAAAATATATCCATTTGTCAAATTGGCATGCACAATGAACCACTAGAAAAATAACAAAGAAAGGAAATGACCACTACATGTTTGGATCTTGGATCAATTGCCTTATGATCTTTTTCATCCCCGCTATTCTAGACGCTTGACAAGAGTTCATCACCTATCCCCCGTCCAATCAGAGGTTTGCATCATATGCAAATATTCCATAAGATCAGACAAAAATGAGTACTTGGAGCAGTTACATGGCATGACTGAATCAGTGCGTTAGAACTCGTTTTATCTCATCACGTTTCTATAATAGAACAAGAAAAAATATATTACTTCTACCGTTGGATTCTGGGCAACAAACGAAATGCTACTACATATACAAATGGAGCAACAAAAGAGCACCTAGCTAGCTCATCTGAGCCTCGTGTAGCCGTGAACATGCATTAATCTTGAATGAAATCAAGGTTATCTATAAAAGATGGAGTAGATAACGCATACACCGCAAAACTAAACCAATAACTAGGACCCTGGACTCCAAACTATGCACGCCTCCCCCAACCCCAGGCAGGGGCCACAAAATAGCAATCTCCCTGAATTGCATTTTGTTAGATCCTAGATTTTAAAATTGTTGACTCTTCACTACTCCACAACATAGAAACTACGGACAATTTACAGAGCCCTTTTACTCATATCCACTATAATATAAGTTTAATTAAAAAAAGAATGCACAAAGTGACTTTCTTTTGGATGTCCGAAAGTGGACATTTCTTCAAGGAAGTCTGGTTAGATAGTATTATATAGTTGGAATCAAGGATTCAAAATGCAGTTTCAGCCAAAATTATGGTTTTGCCGTGGTATGGCAAAAAAATGCTTTAATGCAGCAATGGCATTCCACATCGCGGTTGTTGCAAGGAGAAAATGTGGTTCACCCAACTTCAATGTGGCTGTTTCATCACGGTTGCCATACTTTGAATCCATACTTGGAATCCAATAATGGCGTTTATCCCACTGCTACCAACTTACAAACCCAATTATGGACATGATTTAATCATTTTAGATTGAATTTCTCAAAGTCTAAGGCCTATTCTCAACTGAATTTATCCATATTTCATATCTCAAATCAGATTCCAGATTTCAGATCTCAACTGTTTCAGAAAAGAAAGAATTTCTACATACAATAACAAAAACATTTTTCTCTCTAATTAATTTCGAATGACATGTTCGCAATTATGTCAGTTTGAATGGCATATTAGCAGAAGGTTTCTATGTACAACATGTCTGTACCAAGAGACCAGTTTCCTCACACCTGTGATCCCTGTTAACTTGCCAATAGTCTCTCTTTATCTTCATAACTTAAAGCTCAGTAAACTTCACAAACACCAATCATCAAAAAAGGGATACATGAACCCTATACACAAATAGGTGGAGGTAAACTTAACTGTTTCAGTCTTGACTCTCCCAAGACAACTCAGCTTGGTTGTCCGCATACACGTTGGCTACGAACTGCCATAAGTAAGCATAAAATTGAGCATGCAGTCAACCAAACATAGCCAGCACTACTTGCAATTCCTTTACTGGGAGAAAACATTAGAATACATATCAAATTTTATACTCGCTGAAGTGTGTGCCTGGGGTAAATCATGGCTGGTTCTAAAGCGTCTTGTACAAGAGACAGAAAGAGATCATCAAAATGCAGAATTATTATTATATCCTTGTTGCCTTTAGAGCTCTCTAAGTGATAAATTATTATTCTAGCTGTACTGGGTGTCTACGATCAGTTACTTCTTTGCTAGAGACAGAGAGAGAGAGAGAGAGCTGCTTCTTTGACTAATGCTCTAAGAGTCATTCTTCTTTTTCAGAAAACTTAGCACCTTAGCTGCAGTCAATTATTTAAGATGCATTCATTTTACTCAATCTGCAACTAAACAAATCACTTTCATGAACAGAATATGTGCCAATATGCGGCGCAAGCTTGACTCCAGAAGAAAACTTAAACCAGCTGTGACAACAATCCAGAAAACATGAACATGTGGAGACGTCCAAGAATTCCTCAATCTTGGCAATCATAGTCCGCTCCTCACAAGAGAAGCCTACCATGTGATTCACGAAAAATTAAATTCACTAAAATGCCAATTGGGTTTTTCATTGTTTATTATCACATGATTTGGGATGATGATGAACTTCGTGCACAATTTACCAAAATATATGAAGTATATGGAAAGGAGATGGTAAACGACAAACTCCTTCCAGCTATGCTCCTCAAATTATGGTCACAACCTTAGATTAAAAAAGCCCGAGGCGCAAAAAAGCGCAAAGGGTCCTGGGGCCCCGGGTGCCGGTTTTGAGGCGAAGGCGCGGCCTTTTTAGACGCGAGTCGCACTTTTACTTAAAAAATGCTTGAAAATCATTCCAAAACTATTTTTCTTCTAAAATTAGCTAGATAATGGCATCAAATAAATGGTTTTCACCGATTATCAGAAAAAAAGAGAATCAATTAAACACAACAAAATACAATTAAAGCACTAAACACAGCTGAATTAGATTACTATAAATTGAACCCTAAAAACGTAACACATGCTATCAGCATGCTAGGAAGAAAGAGAGAGAGAGAGAGAGAGAGAGAGAAAGAGAGAGAATCCGAGAGAAATAGAAAGGGAGAAAGATTAAGAAGCACTCAAAAAAAAAAGCAAGGGCTCGATACAATTGTAGCATTGGAAGAGGTACCATTTTTGATTTCCTTGAAGCCAAAAAAAAAAAAAAACAAAAGGAAACAAAGAAAAACCTTTCATGGCTATCCAATAACAGAGGAGGAGGATGAAGAAGGAAGTCTAAAAGAAGACGAGAGAACAAAGTATTTACTAGATTGTTGTCACCAGGGTTAGGGTTAGGGTTAGGGTTAGGGGTTCCTGCTTCGAACTCATGTTCAGTAGTAGTAATATGCTTTGTTTACTTTTTTAATAGCATCTTGATTGAAAGACTTCCACAAACAAAAAGAGGGGTCAAGGCCCCTTAAAAGTTTTTTTCTTTTTTTTCTCAAATGGTCTGTTATGATCTATAAAGCGCGGGCTTTGTGGGCTTTGGGCCTCGGTTTGAAGCCCAGAAAAGCCCAAAAAAGCGCGGGCTTTAAGAATGGGCTGAGCTTGACCCATTCCAAGGCGCAAGAGGATGGGCTTCGGGCTTTTGTGAGCCTAGGCGCGTCCCGGGCGCGCTTTTTAAAACACAGGTCACAACTACAAAGATCAAATGTAGCCTCATATAGGTATCATGAAATTAAAACTAAGGAGACTTCCTTACAGGAGAAGATACACCAGAAAGAAATTTAACCTCTTTTTGACATGGAGGCCAATTGAACCACACGTTACTTTGATTTTCATGACAATGTATTGGACCAACCAACTATATGTATGCTCCTAGGTAACCTGAACCAAAGTGAGACTCCATCAATCCAAGGATGGCCCTTGGCTAGCCCAACAACCGAGTCACCAGATGTACATATAGCATAGTTTCCAAGGACTCCATCTAAGAAGAACATCATAAAAGCATCTCTAATGGCAGTTTAATACTAGTATCTACCCTATGTACAATTTGATGTGAGCAATCCCTAACCAAGTTTGAGCACCATTACTCCCCACAACGAAGTCTCAAGAAACCATCTCCTCACATGAAAGGAAGCAGAATAGATAAACAGCATCCCAGAGTAAGAGGTAAATCCTTAAGACTAGCTCTTGGCACATGCATGGGTCAGATGTCTTCACAGGGACGTGCTTATAGTATAATCTATTCCAAAGTCAGCAGGAAGACTTTATAACAATTTGGAGTTAAAAAGTGAAGCAAGTTGCTTAGTTTTTATTATTCATGTCATTTTGTGACTTGCAAACATATCAAAGCTGGAATAACTTGATGTAAGCAGCTATGTAAGACTACATTCAACAATTACCACTTGCCTGAAGAAAGGACAAAATCCAACCAATGCTTCTAGATTCCCTTGTCGAAGAGACTAGATTTCAAGTTCTGCACTCACAACATCAGCTAGCAAAGTCAAAGCCCTGCAGGCTCCAGCACGAATTAACTATTGCCTATTTGGTTGCTACTTGCTTGTAATCATGCTTGTAATGTCCTAAGATAACAAAGCTATTTATATGAAGATGTTTGGCAAAAAATAAGAGTTGATTGCGATCATGACAAATTACAATTGGCAAACTCACGCAGGCTGTTCAAGTGGTCGGCACTAGTACAAATAAGCAAGGTCTAGGGTTGAGACTCTCATGATCGGAAAGAAAATTTGTGCTAGGAGAGCTCTACCCCTTACAGGATGATAGTTGCTCAACTTCAATAGGTGGAGGTTCAAAAGAAAAAGATACTATAAAATTGGTGAACCTGATTAGCAATGAGAAACATTCACCGAAAACCCTTCCTCTCGGAAAAAAGGACATCAGTAGCTAAGTTACGACTCAGAAGTTTTTTCCAGCCTTGAAAATGGATCGGTTACCAATCGGTGGCCTCTTTGACGGCCATATTACCTAGATACATCTTCTTCTTTTTGAACCTCTGGTAGTTCATTTCATACACTTTGTGTATTATTTTAAACACAAATTTATTTCCTTAAATCGCATCTATTGTTCACCAAATTAACAAAAATGCCATCGAGAGATAGTATGATATGCAGATGACCTACAGCTACATTTTCTTGACATTTTTTCAAGGTAAGCAAACATAGTAATACAAAAACAAATTCCTGTCCATTACAATGTTCATTACAAGACTGTGTGATTACATTACATGATACCAAATGCCATATAAAAAACTTATCTTTGCCCTCAATGTCTTGTATAATTCCACACAATGTGAATAATTATCAGCATGCAATAATTGACTTCATATGCAACAATTCATGATAAAACTAACAGTACATATATGGGGATTTTTTTTTTCATATTTGAAGAATAACTCAACAAAGATTGATTTCCAGATTTTTCATCATCACATCTAGACTCCTATTCCTGCGAAATCTCTTACAGTATTACCCACTTTCTCATACCTCTCTTTATCATCAAACTCTCTGAAACGCACATAGTCCAACGTAACAAACGGCTTAAAAAGCCTCTTATTTCCTTCTCCAACTACTTCCTCAGGAGCATAGATCACCTTCTCATCTTCAAAACTCAAAAAGAAAGCCAAAGACAAGCGGTTTCTTTGTTTCCTCAACATGACACGATGCTCAGATGACCTTAGCTTTCCATTGCTCCAAGCTTCTAACATATCACCTATGTTAACCACAAGGCTACCCTGACAAGGTGCCATATCCAGCCATTGCCCCTCCTTTGATCTTACTTGAAGACTGCTTACATCATCTGGATACAGAATGGTGAGACAGGTCATGTCTGTATGCTTCCCAAGGCCTTCAACCTCCTTTTGTGAGGGTCCTGGTGGCGTGTAATTTATAATCCTTAAATAGCCATGACATTTGCTGAATTCGGCTTTGTAAAACTTTCTCTCGAATCCATCTCCTAAACTCATCAATAAAATCTCTACGATCCTTTTGGACAAATCAGTCAACTTTCGCCCATATTCTTGCGCTATTTCACTGTCAATAAAGATTAAGCATTTGTGATGACATTTTCAATCAAATATGGATTTTCCAAATCAGACCCAGCTTAGAGCTCGTCCCTATGCTGGGTTTCTTTTTCTTTTTTCTTTTTTTGTAGGGGTGGGGAAAAGGGGGGAGGGGTTGGGAGGGTGTGCAACCTTCTAAATCGAATACAAGTGGTTTCATTTTGAAACCATATTTGAAAAAGCATTAAATGCCTACTACTCTATATTGACCGAAGTGGATAACACTTTTAGTCAGACATTTTGCTTTAATCCACGACAAAATTGAAACGTAGTTAAAAAAAATATTTCTTTCCTGAAGGGAGAAGAACCCCCCACCCCTCTTTTAGAAAGAACAGAAAAAGAGGAAAAGGAAAGTAAACAAAAAGAAAGAAGTATGAAACTGCACAAAATGATTACCTGAATTCAGAACTCTTCTGACCAAAGAGAATTTTCCCAGAACATTCAGCAGAGGAAAAGAAATCCGGCCCCGAAACTCGGAGACCCTCATAGAAAGAAGAAGCTATGAATTTTGGGGTATAGCTCTTCACGGATGATGAAGGGCCAAGTTTGAGTTTTGTATCAGAAGGCAGGCTAAAAATTTGCCTTGAGAATGAGTACAGCTTGCCGTAAAGCTCATTTGAGATTCCATGGTTAATAATGTGAAAGAAACCCCATTCTTTGCAAGCTTCAGAAATAGAGGACAAACAAGAGGGACTTGGTGGCTTGGAGATGTCCAAGATTGGGAGTTTTAGGCAGGTCTGAGATTGAGACATTCTATTACAGGAAAAGATAAAAAGGCTTGGCTGCCAACTAATTAATACTGTCTTCTGAGATACAGTTGGAAGGTTAGATTGCAAGACAAAGAGAATGTTCATCACCTATATATACATGTAACTTTTTTTAAGCTGACATCAAGTGCACAATTCTGGCCTTTCCAGGCCACATATGAGCTTAGTCATGGTTAGTACTATATGCAGCTCCGTACCATGGATGGAAAATGACTACTTGAAGGAGTTGTTATATGGAACAATTTGTTATGGAAAGAAAAAAAATTTCCTTTTATTGAAGAGTCCAAGTCAATGAAAGAGATGCTCCAGCTTGACATAAACTGAAACAACTTACTAGGATAATCTAGCCCATCAGGCTGAATATTATGCTACCAAGGGGGGATAATTGGATAAGCCTCATGATCCAACAAAGATAAAGCACAGAAGCCATTATCAATCAATGAGTTCAAGTTACTTATATCGCTTCAAGGATTCTTTGATGTGTAATAATACATGCTTCCCTCTAACTATGGATAGAAGTCAACTTGTGTACATGATTTCATCCTATCAAATCCAATTCGAAGCGGAACTTGTGACCTTAGTGCCTCAAACTGGCTGCCCAAAAGTACTCAATGAGATCCCAAAGAATGGAACACAACCAACATATACAAAGTTCAAGGGTATGCCATGCATTCTGCATTCCAATAGCTTAAGGTTGCCCAAACCCTATTTTACTTTAAGTCCGCAGTACTTCAAAGTCCAACTAAAATAGAGCTGTAAGCTTCTAACCCATAGGCACCCAAAATAAACATCAAATTAGACCCAAAAACAAGAGACAGTCCCTGAAAATAGCCTTGCTTAATCTGCAGAACTTCTGGGTCTTCCCTTTTCATTCCGAGAGCAACATAGGGCAATCTATTCTGCCTAAATGGTGTTGGCATTTTTAACAGCAATTGGACAATTCTGAGGCTGGATTCCAAGAACCCAGTCATGTCAGAGAATAGTCTGAAATTATCAGGAATATGTAACTCAACTTCCTCGAAGCCACTCAATAGAAAAGTCTAAGACTGGTGGAGATATATCCAGTCTGAAATCCTAAACATGGAAATTAAAAAATGGAAAAGATTTATTTTATAGCACTTGCCTAGATCATAGCACTAATAATAAAACTGAAGAAGATCGGGCATAGATCTTTCGACTCTTTGGCTCTTTCTTTTCTGTACTCAAAAAATTAGAAGAAAAATGACCAGTTCAAATTGAAAAACATGAGCACATCACTGTTGATATAAAATGTAGGAACTTTTAACATAAGAAGCTAGACAAAATCTGCTTATTGTAGTAATGAACACAACAGGGTTCCAACTAATTCTATGTCTTGTGATTTGTCAAAATGAGGCCATAGGAAGTGGTCTTTTTTGGGGGGCGGGGGGGGGGGGGTTGCTGGTATGGTTCATGCACATATCTAAACTCATCACTCATCAAATAATCCACATCTGTTAGGCCAAGGGGATTGCTTTTATCTACAATCAGCATCATATTTCTAGAAGCACAGATGGACAACAATGATGAAGTTAATAGTCTCATTACAAATTACCAATTACCAGTGATTTTAACAGAATATGGCCACTTTTAGTATGGTAAGAAATTAAACATGACCATAGCAAAGCTTCCAAACAGCAAGTAGAAACAAGGATGGAGGCAACACACCAAATCATCATTTTCTTCCTGATTGGGTGATTGTTCCAGTTGTTCAATCCTGTATCCTATGAGCCATTCAGTCCGAGCACCTGAAAGAAAGAAATATCTGCTCAAAGTTTTGCCTTCAAGGTACGGGAAATGTCTACATCTGGACTAAAGTAAGCCGTCAAGAAGACCACACAGACATCCATTGCAACACAAGGATGAAAAGAAACAGACCAAACCCGCCACATCATCATTCTGCTCCTACTTAAGTAATTTTCGTAGTCATTCATTCCCATGCGCCATGCTCCATGCGCCATGCACTCAAACCACCTGAAAGAAAACAAATATTTGCAAAAGGTTTTGCCTCCAAGGTGCAAGATCAAAAGTTTGCATCTGGACTGAAATGAGATGCCAAGAACAACACAGTTATGTCCAATTGTCCATTGCAATAAAGGATGGCAGATAACAGCCAGCATATTGAAAAAAGGAAAATTATAAAGAGCTGAATATTTTTGCTCACTTCAAAGTTATCACATGGTATCTTACGAAAAATTCAGTCTTACTTTCAGACATTATTAATCGCGCTAATCACGTTCCATTCCAAATCACTCAAAATACCCATGAGAGATCCTTGTCCACAAGTATGAGTAATGTAGTTACTGTTAGAATGCCTTGAATCTGCTTCTTAGCCCCCATTTGCAGACCTAACAAGGTGGCGACGCGCCCTGGTTTGGGGGTTCGGGGGTTCGGGGGCAACGCCCCCGAAACTGATGGCGTACGCGAGGTATGGGTTAGGATTAGCTCTAAAACCTAAATCCTATATATGTAATGCGTATCTATGTATTCCTATATCAATAAAACTATCCCTCTCTTATGCCTGTGGACGTGGCTAACACATTGTTAGTAAACCACGTTAAATCTGTGTGTATTTGTTAATTTGTTCATACTTTCTCGCATCCGTTATAACAGTTACATATAAACTTCATTCCCTCTTCGAAAGCATTTATGCTTGCAGGGGTAGAATAAAGCTCACTGGGCATCCCAGGGAACACAAAGTAACTAACCAGCTCCTTGGACTAGAAACCATAGAAATAGACCAATATATTGATTCTTGACAAATTAGTTGTTGGCATCTTGGAGTTTTTATGATATTACTAGTATGTTCAACCCCAACTTATGCTGTAGAGGTTCTCCGTTGGTCCTTTCCCCACATTAAGTGTCCAACAGCCCACTAATTACTTGATTAAAAGAAAAAATCACTTAAAATGTCAGTTCACACTGTTTCAGCAAATTAATAGGTGGCCTCTGTAGGTGGTCTTGTATTAGACCACTTGGGTTCAAGCCTCTTAGGGCATGCTTGCCAATCTATTAGCAACGGACTACCAACTATGTTACCATCCATGAAACTTAATCATAGTACCATTCATGAGTTCAAGCCTCTCAGGGCATGCTTGCCAATCTATTAGCAACGGACTATCAACTATGTTACCGTCCATGAAACTTACAGTACTATTCATGACAATGCAGGTTCCCAACCGCTTTGTCTTCCTTTCGCCTCCGCACCCTCCACCCCCCCCCCCCAAAAAAGGGACAGGAAAAAAAAAAAAAAGAAATTATAAAATCCTCAGGTCCAAGAACCTAAATAATTGGGTTTCTCTAACACTGACCAGCCATTGTCTGTAAAGCGCGTTAACAACCTGCTTTTCGAGGGAAAATAAGGGAAATATTTCAAAACCTTACTCTATGATTACAATCATTAAAATATGATCTGAATCTGATGTTAATCATATCTAAAATAACATCCAAACTTGACTGGACTGAAATGGGTCATAACTTACGTATAGACATAACACACTCACATCGTGCCATCTAATGCATCATATACTAGTATAGCAATAGTAGTCACCTGGAAACAAATGAAGACACCAACTAATCGGTTTCCTTTTGCTATAACATGCTATAAATCATAGTCCGTTGTATGCCACCTTGAAAACAATAACCAAAATCATTGAATTCAATCAAATGAACAGTACACCTTTTAAAAAATTCATCAATTCAACATCCAAGAGAAATAATCCCAAAATGATAAAACAAAGCAGCTGAATTTTCAACATTGTAACGCAGAACAAACATTATTGACAGTCCACTAAGTACCGCTGTGAAATCACCAACCAAAATCATTGATTTAATCAAAATGAACAGGATGCCCAAAAATTTGCATCAATTTCAACAAAATCCCGGAATCATAAAACAAAGCAACTGAATTTTCAACATTGCAGTAGAGAACAAATGGTCGCTGTCCGAGTTGAAGAGCAAGGAAAGCGGGAAAAAAAAAAAGGAAAGAAATTAAGGGTTAAGTAAATCCTACGAACGTAACACAAAATTGAAAATCCATAGAAGAATCTGTCATCCCATTTTGAAATAGCACCCGTGCGATCACGATTAACAGGAAACCCAGAAAAAATCAGAGGTCACCCAGTTCGATTTTCAGAATTGTTCACGGTTCCACAACCAAGACCATCAGTTTCAGAATTCTGACCCATTAAAATTTATGAGCAGATTATTCAACCAAGACCAGTTACCACTCGACTGTCATTTCTGATTGATTGGTATTTCGTCGAGCCTTGTCGGCAGCGATACAGGGCTTCATTAGGAACTTTAGGTCCAATATCGACCCAGACATGGTAATCCACTAATCGAGGTCTGATGTATGAGCATTTATGTCAAAAATTGCATTTAGGATTTGGGATTATGAGGTGTCTTTTTTTTAAAGAAACAGAATAAATTTTTAAGGGACCATGTGTATTGTATTCCTAGAAATATATGCTCTTATAAGTCATCAAATTATATTGAGAATTATAACGTGAGTTTTTCTTTTAAAGGAAAAGAATGAACTTTCATACGACCACAAATGTTAATATTATATTTCTAAGAGCACATACTCTCATGGGTTGTATAAGTAAATTATGTACATTAAAAACTAATTATATGATAAATACAGATGGCAAACAATCTATAACATGTAAAAATTATATGCTAAATACATATGACAAACAGTATATCTACAACATGTAAAAATGTTCAAGTACCATTAGACTAAAGGAGAGTCGCTCGATCACTAAGACACATCCTCAAATTGTTGGGCCATACATGTGCATAATCCAAATAGGAAAAAAGTATTGGTGTTGTGAATAGCTTATGATGTTGCATCATTTAAAATTTGTCATTCAAGTTCCGTAGTAATAAGAATACTTCTTGACCTCAATTGCCCAATCTTGCTGGTCCATGTTCGTTGAAGCGGACCAAAGGTTCTCGATGATGGCTATGAAGCTTGAGCAGGGAACGAAAACAACACCGGAAAATAGTTAAGGAAAGTGCCTATGGTAAGGTCCCACTCTTATAGCCGGAGGTAAATCCTGTAACTTCTGCTAGCCTACGTTGCTCTTAGCTACTGTTGTGCCCAACATCGATGAGCCAGTCCACGGGTGAATTGATTCTTCAACGGACCGGTAACAGTCTTCGTATTGGCATATGTAAAACAATGCTTCCACCATGAGACTAATAGCTTACAGGAGTAAAGAAAAAACAATGTACAGTAATCTATGATATATTGAATCAACACAGGTTCGTTTAAGTAGTTTGGCATTTGTTCTTTTCAAGCAAGGTTTTAGATTTGACTCTTGTGAATAGAGAAAATTTGTGATCAGAGAGCTCTATCCCTTATTGGGCTAATAATAGCTTGATTCTAATGAAATTGAGGATGCAAGATCTTTTAAAAAAAAATCTATGATGCACTGATTATAAAAGAAATAAGGGCTAATAGTAGCTCGACTTCAATAAAATAGAGGATCCAAGACCAATAAAAAAAAAAAAAAAAACTATGATGCACTGATTAAAAAAGAGAGAGAGAGAGAGGGATAAATACTATAAATTTTAAAACTTTTGTGAAAAAGTGACGGATTGTTTTTAGCCTGAGAAATATTTACATTTGATTTTCAGAAGGTCATATCATAGACTCGGCAGCGCATGGTTTTAGAATATTAGTGTGTAAATAAATATTAAAAAAATAAAATATATGATAAATACATACAAAATATATATATATATATATATATATATATATATATATATATATATATATATATATACACGATGTGAGAGTTAGAGTTTGTGTTTGTGTCGAACTTAAATGGATTGAAAATTTCTCAACCTGAACCTAACCCATTTATTAAACGGGTTGAAAAACCTTGACCTGTACCCATTTAATTTTTAAACGGGCTGACCCGCTTAACCCGTTTAAAATAAACAAGTCAAATTCAGTCGCCTAATTAAGTATTTATACATTTAATATCTTCAACTAATACGTAATTATAGTGTTAGAAATTAAATTTACATATCACATTAAATAATTACTCTTTAAAATTCCCCTAATTTGTCATGATTCATAATTTTTAAAAATTTTTATATTCTTTATTATCAAATAAAAAGTAAATGGATAAATGACAAATGGAAAAATGAGTTGAGTTATTTAACTCATTTAATTAAACAGGTTAAATAGATAATTTTTCGTATCGAAAATCTCAATCTGAACCTAATCCATTTAATTAAACGGGTTGAACGTATCAATCTATTTAATTAAACGGATTGAAAATTTATATTCAAATCCACCTAACTTCGTATTGAATTTGGGTCAACAATTATATCAGATCAGCTTTTTTTCAGCGCTAGTGAGAGTACATAATCTTGAATGTATTTAATAATATGTCTCCGACTCGTTTTGTTCGTACCTAAGGTGCAGCTTTTCAGGTTTTAATTTTTTCCCCCTTCAGAATTTCTCTTTCCACTTGCTTCACCCTCGTTCTTATATCCACTGCCACAAAATTCCATCATTCTCCAATATTAGCAGTTGAAAACTGAAATTCAAGCTCGCCAAAATGGAACATGGCATGTCGCTTATTCTGTGTTGAGCAGTACACACAACGTGTTCGACAAAATTACCCACAGAAGAACTTTCATCCGAACTCCTGGTTGTAGCTTGTATTCTATTATATTGTGCCAGAAAGATGCGTGTTTGTCATACCCATGTAAGATTTACGGTGAAAACAAGAATGATTTCTCTTGGGCATAAATCATCTCTATTTGGAAATCAGAACTAGACATAGGTTGTCCTTGATCGGTGCAAACTGATTTTATGAATTAGCAGTGGCTGAATTATGTCATGATTGTGATCGAAGAATAGGAGATTGGGTTTCGAGGCATAATAATCAAGGTGGGATTTGTGTCGCAAGAATCAGTTGTGATGGCATCTATTGGGGTTTAAAGCTTAAAGAACTACATTTTGTTCGAAACTGGCTTGTACTCTTAGCCCTTTGGCATATATGCAAGAGTATGGATCTCTGAGCTATCAAGCTCAGATCTCTGCAAGATTTCAGAGAAAGAAAACAATGATCCATGGATGTCTTGAAAATGCCTACCCTAGAAAAGCATCACTGTTCTTCTCAGAAATGCAACGCTCTTGCTCTGAACTAGAAGAGGCTATTCTCTACGTTGTGATTCACGCACCTTCAGATACAGAGGAGTTTATATTTGCTACTTGGGTTAGTTTGCTTTTGCTCAGGAAGAGCACGCTGATTAATGCATAAATGTTGAATTTACTCTATCTAGTTTACTTGTCCAGGACAATTATAATTTTCATCTTTGATTGATTTCTACTGTGAATTTGGATGAATAAAGCAAGGAAAGGCAGGGTTTGATGAAAGTCCTGTCAGTGATCAATCATTAATGGGTATGGATTAAATGATTGCGGAGACATTTTCTAACACATCGTTCTCTGGAATGTTGCCCAATCCTATGTTTCTGAGAAGGTACTCCATTTGATCACTCCACTGCTTTAGAGAGAAAATACTTTCCATGAAGAGCTGTTTCTTACCATCACTATGTATATCTGTTCAATACACATTTCTAGTGATAAGAGTCAAGTGGTCATTGGAAATTCACGGGACTGGGATCCTGCTGATTGCCAAGGTATGTCATTTTTATATATTTTCGGAGATTTTGGATAAGATTATTCTTTGAACTCGATTCCTGCCTTCTAAAGCTGTTGTGCTCACCTGACAATGTCATCTGCTTCATTGGTGGATTACTGTGGCTTTGTTTTAAATGATCATGACTTGCTCTTGGAGGTGCCAATCCATATTGGTCTCACTACCTTTACAGCTATTAACATGGATACACAATGCAGGAAAACTAAAGTCATGACGATCACCTGTGCTATTGTCACAGTCGTTTCAGACTACAACCTAATTGGCCAAGGTGGGTTGCTGTTATTGTTTCAATGCGTCTAATGTTCATCCATATTTGCTGAGAGAAAGTGTTACACTTTAATTAATGTCATGTAAATTAACGTCATAGTTCATCCTCATTGAGACATATTTTTTGTTGCTTATTTATTGTCAGCTTAATTAATGGATCCGTTATAATTCATTTTCATTGGGACATAAACTAGATTTTTCATTGTTTATTTAATTCTCTTTTTGGGTTCGTTTTGAAGTGTTAAAGATCAGAACACTGCTCTTCATATTGGCAACACCAATATTTAAAGGTTTTCTTGGTTTTAATTTTCTCTTGATGGAAGAAGGCATTCTTGAAGTCCTTCTCGTTAATGCAAAGGGCATCAGACACACAAATTTGATTGGTGCGTCTTCTCTTTTCATGGCCGATGTGCACAAATCTGATAATTAGTCTGGTTCTGAAAGTGTGTTAACAATTTTGAGCTCTGTCTCCTTCTAGGTAAACCAGCTTATTATGCTCTTATACAATGTGGGCCTGAAGTCAAAAAAAGCAAGACTACATCAGGTGCACAGTAGATTTGTAAAAGTCTCACTAGAACCTCCATATATTTGCTGGTTGTAAGTACTGAACTTGGAAAACTGCAGGGTATCAGCACAAAGCATTTTGGAACGAGAAGTTCAAGTTCAAGCTTCCATCTTCAGAATGGAAGAATCTGACCCATCTTCAAATCAGTATAATGAACGCAAAACATTTCAAAAAAAATGGAGGGTTCGTGGGACAAACCATGTAATATCATCAGTAACTTGTATATGATTTGCTGCGTCGAAATCAAGAAATGAAACCAGATTACTTAGATGCTTTCACTTCGTTTCTATAATGCAGAATTTTCATAGGAGGAATCATTGCTGAAGGGAACGACAAAGGACACATTGAACTGCATCCTTCTTCCTACAATGTGGTGCTCGAGGACACCACCTACAAGGGAGAAATCAAAATCGGCTTAAAGTTCAAAGTTAATGTAAGGACTCTTCCACACAAACCAGACCTAGAAATTCTTCTTCTTCCTTCTCTATTTTCTTGACAACCACATACGAACTATATCTCGACTTGGTTGCAGAAGGAAGGGTGCAGAGAGAGAGAAAGGCAGGCCATGCAGGTTACAGGAGCAAGACGTAATCATTTGCTTACAAATTGTTTGAGATGTCTGAAGATGTCTTGGTGGAAAGTATTTTGTCCCTATGGCCAATCCTGCCATGAAGATGACAAGAAAGCCTAACAAAGATGAATTAGAACATTCAATTTACATGAGTTGATCAGCAAATAGTCTCAGGAATCAGGAGCTATGATAATTTCATCTTATTTACGACATTTTGTTTCTTGTGAAATGAACTTTCTGTTTGAGAGATCTTTGGTGCTTGATGTATATATACATACTTTAACCTAATAAATTTAAGGCTTGGTGCTTCTGTTAAGCACAATTCAGCTCGAATAGGCGGCCCATGGACTATGCTTGTTCCAGCTAATCCACTATCGGCCTTTTTTTTAAAAAAATTTTTTTTATTGTTGTTTCATTTTGATTTTGTCATCCAACATAGAAAAGTCTAAGAGGGGAGGTTTGGCCCGACGAATTATTAGGCAGTTTTGGGTCCACAGACGAGACTTACTATATATGTTAATTCTTTTTAATTTTCTAGAACTCATCTCCTATTTCTAACAGTTCCATTTTTTCAAAAAAATAAAATTTGCTCGATTCAAATCGTGTCATATTATCGATCTAAGCATGAATTAATGTCGGTAACCTATAAGAGAATATTAAAGGTTTGGATGGTACTAATCTATATTTTAGGGGTATTAATCAAAATTAATCCGTGTTTAAGAGATACTTCTTATAAGTGTATACTCTCACTTGTCATATATATATATTTTTCCATCGTGTATTTGTCATATAGATAATTTTTAATATGTGGCACTGACATGACGTGTAAGAGTTTATACTCCTAGAAATATGATATAGGCTTTGCCCCCTCAAAAGTCTATATCATATATAGGAAAGTGCATGCTCTCAAAAGACACATCAGTAAATAAATATTAAAAAATAAAATATGTAATAAATGCACCCAAAAAAAATATATAATCAGATGTGAGAACACGTACTCTCGGGTGCACCTAATAATTCCCTCCTCCCCCCAAAAGGATGACAGAAGTTCCTTAATCATAATTAGTCACCAAATGCCCCCAGAGACAACAACAACACTACCACTTCCCAATGTGGGTCCTACTTTCGCGGGGTCTGCGGAGATTCAGATGTAAGCAACTTTACCTCTACCGGCATCCCTACCCGTAGAGAGGTTGATTCCAAGAGACCCACAAAAATAAGATTTTGTGAAAACATTTAATAGAAGAAGGATTTTGTGAAAAACGTTTAATGGAAAAAACCAAGGATACGCGGCAAGGAATGAACCAAGAAATACTAATAAATCATGTTGCTGTAACTATGTAAATATAAGTACAATATAGCAGATGAATGTACTATAGCTTAACAACCAGATGTAGGCAAACAATGTCTCTTCCTAGATGTAAGTACTACCTACATACAAACACGACTTACGAAAAAAAATTACTATCAAAACTACCCTACTGTAATCGAAAGACAACTACGCGACTAACTCTCTGTGATCTAAGATCTTAATCCTATCTAAGCCATGTGTAGCAAGCATGAATTAACTTATTATGCAATATAATTAGTGATAATTTTCTTAATTTTTTTAATCGCGATGATTTTCTTAATTAAGAAGCTAATCGTCTTTATCACACGTTGAGGGGACATAATTAAAAGGCTACGTAAACGTTGATTAGTGGTGCGCACGTCTTCCTCACGTCCCTTAATTTGTTATGATAATATAATTATCAGAACCCTAATCTTTGCATGTGTGCACCTAGATCATGATTTAATTGATTATATTAACTATATTCAACTATGAAATTTTCTATTTTTAAATTACAGAAGCAATTTATTAAATCGAGTTGACAATTGTTCTCAAAGCTAACCCCCGACCGCATGAACTAGCCAGTAGCCATCCTATCAAAAATTGCTGATTTTGGATAATTGAATGTTCATGTACCCTTTCTTTTTTTTGTACGGATCCATATGAGTTACAAAGGACATTACGATATAAACATAATGCAAAGAAGGATGGGGATTCGAACCTGAGACTCATGTACCCAGAACATCACTCTTAACTACTAGGTTAAAACTTCATTGATCATGCATCCTTTTATAATTTCATTTCTATTAGTTAATAAACGCACTATTACGAAATAAGAAAATACACTTTAGTACATACACAGATTGAGCTTTAAAGTTTTTTAAGTTTTCATTAAAGCAACACAAGCAATAAATTCTTCTTCTTTATCAACCGGTTCAAAATGGAAGAACATATTCTCCTAAATAGTTGTAGATGCCGTCTCCTAATCAAAAGCAATTTTATTTGAATAATTGCCAAGGAAACAATGTTCTAAAGTGCAAAATCTGATCGCAGTTAGATATCTAGTAACGACTCTCGAAAATATAGTCGGAGATACAATAATGTAATGGACAGGATTACTCCTAATCATGTTATATGCATTATTTAAAACATCTTACTCCTCAATGCCATTAAGATATTAGTTTTTTTGGTTAGCTTAAATCCTATATTTCATTAGAGTCGAGTTACTATTGACCCAATAAGAGTTAAAACTCTTCCATCACATATTTATTCATTTACAAGATTCGAATTTGAGACTTTGTTTCAGAAAATTAAGTATTAAATCACTTAAACCTATCTGTGTAAATTTTTCTTTGAATTGAAGATACTATTGTTTTGAATGGGTTGGTTGTTGAAATTCAATGATCATATACATTATTCTATAGTTTGTCAAGATCTCATATATGATTTTCTACTATGTTAATCTCAAGGAATTCACGGATTCACCATCTCCTCAGCAGATTTCTTTATTTGTCCTTAGTGATAGTACATTCCATCCCCCCCCCCCCAAAAAAAGAAAAAAACAAGAAGTTTGATTCGTTTCCCATGGATAATCCATGCTTGTTGTTTTAAAAAAGTTAATAAAATCCATGTTGAACTTTTAAAAACAATTTTAGCTACTAACACATATTGATTCAGGTGATTTGACACTTATTTCCTTTAAGTAAGGTCTCGGGTTTGAATATTGTGAATGAAGAAAATCTACAATGGGAAAGCTCTATCCCTTATTGGTCCAACAGTAGCTCGACTCCAGTGAAATAGAGAATTTAAGATCCAAAAAAAAAAAACAATTTCAGCTCATGTGGACCACAAGTCTCACCACACAGCCTATATTTTGAGTAAGAAAAACGTATCACCTAATGCTCTAATCATTGCTCTACGGCAAACCCCCCTTCTCCCCTCTTTCCTTGAACCCCCAAACCCAAAACTTTATAATATCATATATCAAGTTGACCAAATATGGTTATACAGATCATCCCTATGTAATCTTCATTGATCTGGTTTTAAAAATAATTCAAACACTATACCAATTCCTCCCCCCCTTAAATACTCCATGTCACGTATACTTTTCACAATCACCCAAAAAATTAAGTGCATATTCTCTCAAAGCTCTTTTTTTTTTATTATTTAAAAAAAACCCACTAAACTCCTACTTTTCATTTCCCAAGTTTTGCAGGCCATCTCTCTTTTCCTCTCTTCTGTACCTCATTCTCTCAGAATCATTCCAGTTCTAGACATCCTTTTCCACTTTCTTATCTGGGTTTGCTTCATTTTGCCTCCCTTGCAACAAAATCGCGATCGAATTGTCGGTTTTATCCCCATCTATTGAGCAGAGCGGTCAATGAAGGATGAATGGATCATGGGCATGCTTAGAATGTTCTGTTTTTCAGAAAAGCAAAAGTCACTAGCACAGAAAGTAATGCCCTGTTGAGGAGGGAACTGTTTCAAAACGCACATTCTTTACTTACAGTTTCAAATTCAAACTTTGTCTTAAGCTATTAAAAAGGTAACACAATCATTTGTTAGTCTTGTTTACTTTTTGTTTTCTTTCCTCCTTTGAATCAGCCGTTACACTTTCGAAGCTTACAAATTCTGGCAAACTCCAACTTTAGAAAGTCTGCCGTTTTCTTTAAAGTTTGCTTAGGGAGCAATATCTAGCAGATGATAATGACCCCAGAATTGTCTTTTTCCCTCTGCTTTTGTGTTGTTTACAGAAGATTGCTAGCAATTTGAATTGCATTTCAGAGTTTTACAGCTTGTTTCTTATTCTGATGCAAAAATGTTTCCTGGGGCTTGCAGGTTAAGCTTAAGGTATTTGTGCATTCAAAGGGTGTTAAAACAGGAAGAAGTCATCATGGGGTGCACAGATGAGAATTATGATCAGTCAACAAATTCTCCAATGAGCACTGCCTCCTACGGTTATTGCAGGACGAATTCTGAAATGTCAACTTACTCCGATGTTCCCACAGAGAGCTGCTCCGAGGGGGCTTCCCCTCTTCGGTGGATCCCACCTAGGGCCCCGACCCCTCCACAAGCATCACCTTCTAGGCTTGGGATGAGGAAGTACATGTACAGCATTGATGATAGGCCAGATGACTTGGGGGCGGTAGATATAGGTATGTGTTGTTTAAGTTACAGATGGATCAGTCTTACTGTCTTTCGGAAATCGATCTGCTTGACAGGATTAAGCCTGCAATCATCTTGACCTGCCCAAATCTTGTTTCAATGGAATTTATGCTTGGTTATTATTTTCTTAATTGGGTTCTCAATGCTGCAATTATTTTCATTTTCTTTTCTGAAGAGCTTGAGATTATGAAAGAGAGATTTTCAAAGCTTCTACTGGGTGAAGATATGTCAGGAAGTGGGAAAGGAGTCTGCACTGCAGTGACAATCTCAAATGCCATAACAAATCTCTATGGTATTCTCTTAGATCCTAAAGCAATAGTCCAAAGCTTGAAATTTTGTTTTCTTTTCGTGCCTTTTGGCCTAATCAGAGCGAAAATGCAGCGACCATATTTGGGAACGCGTTGAAGTTGGAACCTCTGAAGCCAGAGAAGAAGATGATGTGGAAGAAAGAAATGGATTGCCTTCTTTCTGTATGTGACTACATTGTGGAGTTTGGTCCCCAAGATGGGCACGATCTTGAGTTGATGATTACCAGGCCCAGGTCAGACATTCAAATGAACCTGCCTGCACTAAAGAAACTTGATGGAATGCTCCTGGTTAGTTTTACGTCTTTCATAAGACGCCTGTCTAACCAACAGCTTTTTTTTGTCCCGATCAGATACAATCGGGTTATTCGTAAATTTGTCGGGTTATACATTCAATCTGAGCACTAGATTTAATCATTTTGACAGCGATTAAGCAGACGGATTCGTTATTAGCAAATGAAGTATAAGCATATACCCCCCCGAGGTTCATCGTATTTATTAATTTACAGGATATACTGGATAGCTTCCAGGATGCAGAGTTTTGGTATGCAGAGCAAGGAAACAAGTCTATGTCTTCGAGGACAACTTCGTTCAGGAAGGTGGCCGCTCGAAAAGATGAGAAATGGTGGTTACCAGTGCCTTGCATCCCACCAGGTGGCCTCTCTGAGAAGGCACGGAAGCACTTGAAACACCAGAGGGATTGTGCCAATCAGATCCACAAAGCAGCTATGGCCATTAACAGCAACATTCTCAATGAGATGGAGGTTCCTGAATCATACATTGCTGGTCTTCCAAAGGTTAGGCCCCCCCCCCCCCCAAACCAAAAAAAAAAAAAAAACAAAAACAAAAGGCAAAGGAAGCCCCAAAAAAAAAGTTCGCTGCGTTCTCCTTCTGGTGGCTTAAAACAGTTGGGCAATTCTCCATGGTATATATGCGTGTTTATACACAGCTGACGATGTTACAATTTGTCATGGGGTACAACTGTCCAGATTTATGTGCATAATCATATTTCATAAACCAAACCAGCATCCCAGTGGCCTCCCTAGACAGGATGTGAGTTATTTTTCATTTTTCCTTTTTTTTGGAGGTGGGATGTTTCCAAATTAATCACATTTCACATTGCAAATGGCGCGCAAATTTCGAAGACATGTGATATAAATAAGTTATACACAATAAAGTTTGCAGTAGAGTGAAAACTTCACATATCAGTCATTTCATACTCTTCCTCATAAGAAACTGTACTATTTCAGACTGGAAAATCATGCCTTGGAGATGCAATATACAGATACATAAACAATGCAGAAGTATTCTCCCCAGACGAGCTCCTTGACATGCTGAAGATAAACTCTGAACACGAAGCACTCGAGCTAGCTGACAGAGTAGAAGCATCCATGTATACATGGAAGAGAAAATCTGGGATGACACACTCCAGGTCTTGGCATGTGATGAAGGATTTCAAGTCTGATGCTGACAGGAACGACAAGAATCACATTCTTGCAGAAAGAGCCACAACATTGTTGTTTTGCTTGAAGCATAGGTTCCCTGAATTGTCACAAACAACATTAGACATGTGCAAGATCCAATACAACAGAGTAAGTTTCACTTTTCTACAAGCAAAAGCTCCACAATTGCCCTAATTTGAATAATCAAGATGTCTTATAAGGACAAACACCTCTTTGCAGGACGTTGGCCAAGCAATTCTAGAAAGCTACTCAAGAGTACTGGAAGGTCTAGCATTCAATCTTGTTGCTTGGATCAATGATGTTGTTGCCGCAGAAAAGTTGATGAGAAACTAAGAATAGTAGTGAAACATAAGACATGTCTTATCGGGCATGTACGCTTCTCAAAGGTACAATAAACAGAAAATGTAAAAAGAGAAGTAAATAGTTCAACCTCCATACATTTGAGATGAGAACATCAAGATTATCAAATGAGGCTATACATAGTTTGTTCTCTATGCATCAAGTTGCATTTGTGCATCAACCCGAAAACAGATTAAGCAATTTTACCAGAGCATGTGACTTTTATTGAGTTCAGCTGTGCATGAGACGAATTATATAGCTTGCATCTCCCTACCAAAATTGAAAAAGACAGGCGGGTAATTTGATGTAAAAAAAATGAGTTGGGTAAATTTAATTAATCGCCCCCAAAGGCGGGTACCAAAGGGTAGTCTTTGTTGTAGTTGGAGAAGGATTTAGGAAATGTTATACATTTGAATCCGTTCCTAAGCTGCATTTGGCTAAATTAGTAAAGTGATTAAACTAATCCTGGTAGACACAAAGAAATTTGTGTCATACTTGATGCTGGACCACCAGTTTAGTCTCCCTAGAAATATTTTGTCAGAAACATCATTAACCATTTGGGTCCACTTTATTTTTGATCATTTGTTTAGTATCATTTTTTTTTTGGGGTGGGGGGGGGTTTACCAAAGGCAAGGTACAAACATCCACTAAGCAATAAGCACGCACATTTTAGTCCTTTGCTAGTACAATAAGGGGGAAAAAAACTCCCTAAATTCTAGCAAACACAGTAAATGAATGCCTTCTATTTCTTAAGCCAACTCCAAATAGCATATTTTGATATAAACCATGCTAGAACACACAAGACGAAAAGGTTAGATTAACCGATTTCAAGCTTGAAGAATAAATCCAATTATGAAACAAACCTAACTTCAGTCCATATTTCAGATGCTCCGGACTGGAAAAGTCAATTTTGGGACAACTTTGTCAGCTTGGATTATAGCCAGTTAAAGTAAAATGCCTATCTGAACTGCTCTCTAGTTCCTTTGTATCGAGTAGCAAGGAGTTGATGGTTTTTAATAGCGATTTGGCGGAGATTTCTCAAAAAAAAATTTAGTGCCCTGAATGTAACGGAACCCGCATCTATGCAAATTAGGAGTAACACTGCTACATCTTACAAACAAACCTCGTCTAGGAGGCTGGACTACTGGGTATGGATCTGAAACATTATTACATGGATCCGGAACATTATCACCCCATTCGTATTTTAAGTGTAGAAGATCAACCTTGGGAAAGGACATCCATAAAGAATTGCATGAATTACTGAAAGAACATTTTGATCCCACCAATCAACGATCCCAGGATTTCAAGACGGAAACATGACCACAAGAACCATCAATATTATTTACTGCCATGTCCAGCATACCAACTCGAGAGAGTGCAAACACAGAACATGGTTCACCCTCAAAATTTGACCAAATACTATACACAAATCTGCTAACAAAGCAGCAAGATAGTTGATTCAACTAGCACCCCACTCTTTTAAAAACCACAAAAACTAAACATACCCAACTCACAATTTTCTCAAATAAAAGGCAAATTATCAAATTTTTGCAAGAAAATTAGGACAAAAGCTACAGAAACAAGGATAATTTACCCTCAAATCTTGGGTCAGACATCAGTGAGAGAACCCCTCCTGAGAATTCTAGAGGGAGGTGGTTTAAGAGTTGGAGGAGATGAAGCAGCAGATTTGAAAGCCTCAATTTGAGATTGGCATTTGGTCTTATCACCTTTATTCTCTTCCAAACACTTCTTCATAATTTCAGCATACCCCAAATGTGATGGCTTCTTGGCCTCCTCATTGAGCCGTCCTTTCCCATTTCCAGAAGAACTAGGGTTTGCAATGCTCATTTTTTTTTTCCTTCTTCAATACCAAATTCAAAGCAAAACAGACCCCTTCAACGAAATTGATCAACTGGGTTTTATTGGATTCTTCTGCAAAAAGATGGGTTTCTCTTTCTGAAGTTGGGGAAGTGGAAATCGGGAGGGAAAAGATGGAACTTTGAGATTTTGTAGATGAAGAAACGAAGTAATATAGTAGATAATCAGATCAGATGAAATCGAGGAAGAATTTCTTTGGAAATTGAGAAGCAAGATCGTTGAATTGACTGCAGATTTTGTTTGACAGGAACAGATTCATTAATGGTCAATCAGTGGGTCTTCCAAGGTAGTAGCTAGCTTAACAAGCGACTGAAGAAATTGATCTTGCCTTCAGTCTCAGGAGTGAACATGGCAGTAGCATCATTCTATATTCATGAAATCATAAATCGACAATTGGACATTCCCGAAGTGGGGCACTATGGTGTTGCTTCTGGTTTTTTTTACTTGGATATTTACTGCTTGTCCGATAAAAATAATTGTTCTAGATAGTTATTCATGTTGTATGTTATTTGTTATTTTGCGAATGATTTTTTTCTTTTAAACATATTATATATAGTTATCATCAGTATTTAGTATTTATTAGTACCAATTAGTACTCATCAACATTTAGTAATATTTTCTGCTCATAATTTTAATCATGATTAAACTCATCAGCACTCATTGGTAATAAGTTACTTATAACAAGTTGAAAAGAACATACCCTAATCGTTAAGGATCCATTATTAGTTTTAGTAGTTCAGTATTTAACTAGTTATTTGTCGTAAAAATATTGGTTAAACCTAGTTATTCAAATAACATAATGACGTACATGAAAAGGTACAAGAAGGGCGGGTTAAAGGCGAAAAAGAGATGAATTTGGAATTGCAAATGCAATCATAAAATAGAGATTTTCAAAAATTACTTTCTACAACTTTTTGAAAGCATTATCTAAACCGTCAACATCTACCTCAATTATTGTTTTCTAGTACTAAAATTGTAACCACTTTTAATTTAACTCATTCAAACCTCTAACGTTGAGCTCAATCTGTACCATTAAACATAGCCGTTTCCCCTTGTATTCACTCTATAATAATGGAAAAGACAGTGAGGTGCCGAAGGTGTAAGAATTGGCATAAATCTAAAGTCAAAGAAGGAGGTAAATGAAATAACAAAAATAGAGGGTTGAAAATAAATGGAGTTAACTATAGCTTGACCCAATCGAACTTCAGCCAAACATTTCCTACTATTTTCTGCTCTATTTTAGCACATTTGTTCGATAAAAAATCTCCTAGAAAAAGTTATCATTTTAATTTGATCTAGATTCAACTTGATCGCTGAAATAACCCATTTGTAAAGTCTGTACTTTACTTTCAAACATGTACATCGTTAAATTTTATATATTAATCGGGCATTTATTACAACCGAACTGTGCATATAAGTCAAATGAGATTCCAACCTAATATCAATTAAGGCACCAAATGAAACGTTCAATCAAAATTGTGAAACTCGTCCCTGATAGACAAGTTTGACAAAGATACAGAACAAGAAATATAAGTTTATGGGCAAGAGGAGAGGGCTCACTCAATAAGATCTGTATATGTATGTCTACCATTTCAATGTTATTTTCTAAATACATGAGGCCCTGCTTACACTCAGTTACAACTACTATCATCAGATGCCAGGGTTTTTCTTGGGGCGGGGGGGTGTATGAATTCAAGCAGCCTTGAAGTTATTTAAAAAAAAAAAAAAAAAAAAAAAAAAGGATACCACTGAAATGTACACACAAAAACCCTGAATCAGCACACTATCAACCAACATGAAAAACACACCAAACTCTGAACTTCCCAACAATGAAAAACAAGTCTCCCCTGACTTTGCAAGTGCATCCCTACCCGCACTGAGCCTGTCGTAACTGTAAAAACCCTCGTGTCAGTTTATCCCAGTGAGGAGTTGTCACTTCCTACAATATGTTATCTAGTATCCACTTTGGGAAACCTCGGTTACTTTCCATTTGAGAAGCTTTGATGCCGAGCTAGAAGGCAAACCGGCATGCCCAAATCAAAGTCAAAGTTAAACACTCATCTTGCTCAGCCCCATAAGTTTGCAGCGCAGGCCATTTCAACGAGGGAATGGCTGGAAGAAAGTCGAACCACATTTCACAACTCAATGCTGAGCTGAGACTCACTGCCTTCAGCTTCAGCCAATGGGATGAGAGGATACTCAGTCTGTTGCACTAATTCTTCAACCAGTTCTTCAAGAATGGACTCCTGAAGCTGAATTCCGATGCTTTCATTATCGAGCTGTAGGTCCGTCCACATCCTGGCTTTTGCAAAATCATTTGCAAGAACCTGGTCCAATGTATGTCGAGGGCCCCCATCCATCTTTAAGTACCAGTCAACTTCTTTCCATGTCTCGGTGAAGATATCTTTGCCTTTTGACACGGGATGAACAAAAGGCTTTGCAAATGATAACGTGCAACCAAAGTTCACCCAGCAAATCTCTACGAGAATTTCGTTGATGAGATAGAAGAGGAGATTGAAGTCACAAGGAAGTAAGTCAGGCAGAAAGTCTACTTCATCAATCAACTCTGGGTCTATAAGGTGGTCTGAGAAAAGAAACCTCTCGAGAAGCTCGTCCCAGGTCAACCCCGACATTTGAACCACAGCCTTAACAAACTCAAATGTATATTTGCTATCCTCTGTAGTGTACCTATTGTAGAGGATTTGCCCTGGAGGTGATGAAAATTCTGCTTCAAAGTGTATTTGCCGTGGTTGAAAAGACTCAACAACTGCAAGGAATTGGGGGAAACAGGTATTAGCATGTCCATTATGGCAATTGAAGGAATTTTGGGCAGGAAGGAAAGTAGTTTTCTAGAAATTATTATTAGGAGGATTTGTAATAGTTGTTTCGTTGTTTGGTAGAACATATGGAAATGATTTCCCCCCGGGGGGGGGGGTATCAACATTCCAGAACTCACCCATTAAGAAAGTGACTTCGACCTTTCTAAATCAAAGTTAATTTTCGGCTGAGAGGATTAGAAAGATGTTCCAAAGAAAATCCATTTTCTCTTTTTATTTTGCAAATATGAAAAAAATTAGAAAAGTATTTCTTGAAAACCTCTTTTTCCTGCCAAAGAAATGCTGAATATAAAATTCACTCCTAATAACAGAATTCTACCAGTAAAGGACTTAACGCCAGGGGGGCTGATGTCATCTTCTTTGAATAACGGCTCCAGCACCGACACCGGACTAGGCTTGCTTGTTGCATCACTTGTCATATCTGGATCCCCGATCTTCTCACCCACTGAACAAGTAAGTGTTGATGCAAATGGAGAAGATGATAACTCGTTCTTATCACGAGTCTCCTGCAGAGGAGGAAAAATACACTCAGAAAACCATCATAAAGAAAGCAAAATCAGTACACGAACAATCTTCAAAGGTTTACTTATGCGCTTCATTTTAGAAAACAGTGCTTCCAGATGAATTCCTACATTACCACAGAAGGGGGAAGAGAGAAGATTTCATAAAAACCCTTGCTGCAATACAATGATAGTGAGCGAGACCTATAGCTTACCTGTCCCAAGCTCACTGAAAGATGGCTCTCCTCAGAAAATTTGGAGGAAGTCTCAGCCACCTCACCCATGTTACTGGGCTGCCGAGCGCAAGATTTGAAGGAGATTTCAATCGGGTTGCTCTCTTCACAGGAATCAGCATCAGACGATCTTACTATGTCAGCATCAGCTGAACAATTACAAGAATTTGAACTGAACATTCGATTCACCTGAACATATTAAACTGAAAGAAATTAGAAGTACCTTCAACAGCACTAATCTCGGCTTCATGAGGGGGCTCACTTTCACAAGGAAGCTCCTCTAAGAAATGACGTCCCAAGACAGGAACCTTGGGCTCATGAAAGGGTTTCTCAGTAGCTATGCATGGTCCATTTTCAGATTCTTGCCTCACACGACCTAGAAGACTGGGATTCATCTGTTTCATAATGTCATCAACAGTTTGACACTCCCCATCAAGAGAGAGTCTCACCCCTCCATCTGTTCTAGGGCTGCAGATGGCGGGTGAACTATAACCAGAAAAAGAAAGAATTCTCCCCAAGGGCTTGGGCACTTGTTTGCTATGAGAGTCCACATCTACATCTCCATTGCCAACAATTTCAGCCAGATGTTTCTTAGCTTCAACATAGATGTTCGACACCCTTTGCTCGGAAGGAAGACCAGGAACATGTTCTTGGCAGGATTTCCCACCTTTCACCTGCTTGATAGCAGGAGAGGGTTTCGGAATTCTTTCGATAAAAAAATGGTCTCTGCTAGGAGAAGCCATTGCAACCGCTTCACCTGTTTTCTTGTCTCGACTCATCATTAGTGTCTCCTTTGGAGCGTGACGAGACAAACCATTGTGAATAAACCCATAGTGCTCTATCCTCATTACATGTTTCAACTTTCTCTTAAACTCAGCAAATGAAAAGGGAGAAGAGACTCTTTCGATTTGACCTTTATCTCCTACACTCCTAGGAGATTCAGACAATGAACCACACGTGCCAGCCATGCCCAAATTCCTTGAGCCCAATGGACCTGGCTTTAAGACAACTATTCTGTTTAAATCTTCAGAAGTTTCATTTTTCTTTGTTGAATTTCTTTCCAGGCCCTTGAACCTCCTCCAGAAGAAGTTTTGTTGTTTAGCATTCCCAGAGTTATGTTCCAAGAGGTCAGAATCTGTTAGCACTTTGAATTTACCTTCCTCAATTTGAATATCCTGCAAAGTTTGTATATGTTTTGTCAATAGTGAATTCGGATCCTTTAGAAGCTTCAAAAATGCTTCTTTGTTGGAATTCAGAATATGAAGAGCATCCACAAGTTCTTGTGAAGATTGTATTCTCCTGTCTTTATTGAAGCTTTTTTCGTCTGTGAAATGGTTCACCAACACCTTAGTTGCCTCGCACAATTTTTCTTCTATAATAAAAGGATCTTCAGCTTGCTGAGTAGTAAGTTGACCATCGTGACCAGGCTTGAAATGACTGACATCTTTTTCATGAATCCGAGTACAAAGTTCTTCCACCATAACATTTAGGTCAACACTACCTGAGGGTTTATTCTTCTGGTGGCTGGGCTTGTCAGCAACCAAGTCTGCGGCTGCAACAAAATCATCAGCATCAAGATCAATCTTGCTTCTCATCCATCCATGATTCTTCTTTACATGGCCTTCATCACCTGTTGCACTCTGCTTTGTATCTCTGTTCGCAATATTTGCACACTTTCTCTGATCTTGGTCACCAAACATCTCTTCCTCCATTAGTTCTTTCACACTCATCTTACTCGCGTCAGTGGTTGGTGTTTCACTTTGGACAACTGTCTGAAATGCAATCAAACTATAAAGAAAAACTAGAAATGGAACTTACATGGACAAAGGACAGGCATACAAATGAAAAACAGGATGTCCTCCCAAAGTAAGTCATGTTGGATCCAAGAGGAGGTCAGTTAAGCAGCAGGCAATGAAAAATTAACAGTGTTTCAGATGCATTGTATGATAAATTCACAAACACAAAAACCTCCTATCTTCTGCACAAAATGGCACTTGATTTTATATCCCATTGTGGGAAAGCAAAATGTATCTAGTAGCCTATAGTGCATCTTTCACATAAAGCAGAAAAGGACAAATTTAAGATTTTGTAGTACATTGAAGAAGAAGCATCCATCAACAGGGCATTGTAGGTAGGAAACAGTGCCTGAGGTGGATAACCAGTGGAACACCAGTATCCAACCACTGCCGCAATAACCACAAATTTATCGAATTTTAGCTAAAAATAAAAGGGAGAGGAAAAACAAAAAAAGATCCGAAACTTACATTGGTCTCTTTACAGACCTCACAAGACTCACCCAGGCTGTCCAGCATAATGTCAGAATACCCAGCGCCTGCCAAGTTTAGGACTACAGTGTGTCACTAAAGAGTTTCTTAGTCATGAAGTCACATAACTTAAGCTCGACACCAGCTATCATGCTTCTTATATCAACATTAACAGCAGCAAAATAGATAATCAGCATACTCATTACAGAAAAACTTTAAAACTTTGCCTTTTCTATTCTTCTGTAATCAATGGTTTTTTTTTTTTTTTTTTTGGGGGAGCCGAGGAGGGTGGAGACAGAGGACACTACTGAATTAGATTGCAGAACAAACAGGGAATGGAAAATTGGTCCTTTAATTTAGCATCAGTTGTCAGTCGACCTGCCAGGAAATGCATACAGAAGCATATTTGTGCTCTGATGGGGGGTTTGCCAACTCAACTGGATAGGTACTTTATTATTGTGTAGCTGAAAACAAGACAGTTCATAGACCAACTAGAAGCTGCCGTTTATTAAGCTCAACAGATTAGCCCAGCATTGATCACCAGCAGGCCCAGATTTCACTAACAGAAGTACTAAAACCAATTGTGTGACTGTACTTCATCATGAGAGAACCTTCCTAATATAGTTACTCGTCTGGGATCTTCCACTTTACTGGAGTCGAGCTACTGTGCTACTGTTAGCCCAATAAGGAGTAGAGCTCTCCCATCACAAATTTTCCTCCATTCACAAAAACCCGAACCCAAGACCTTGCTTAAGGGGAACAAATGTCAAACCACTTGAACTGACCCGTGTTTGTACCTTCCTAACATAGTTAATCAAACTAACAGTAATCTGAAATCATCTATATTGCCATACATCATCAACAGAGAACCATCCCCAAATGGTCTATTTCCATTCCACAATGCCTGCTTTAAATGATCTATTTATAAATGTCAGATAACAAGAAAACCTTACCTACTATACGCTTGCCACCATGTTTCCTATCTGAAAGCAGCTTTTGAGAAGGACGACCATGGCGGAAGTCAAAAATGTTAATCAAACTCCACATACATCCTGCCTGATGTTTCTCAAATCGTGCAGGACGTTTTCTTGATTTCTTTGTCATTTCAACCAGCTATTACCTTAACCGGGCAAATGTCCTCCTGTCCAAGGCAAAACCACTATTAATCAACACTCCAGCAGATACAAAACTATTACAAGATATTGACAATTTAATACTGGATATTGGTTCATCCACACAGGACAAAAATTTAGAAAGCGCATACATGGATCCCTTTCCATCCAATCATACAGCCATACAGGTAGCAAATACTAGAACGATTGAACTAAAATGGCTACAATGTAAGGAACGTCTTTCCTTTAGTGGGGATCAGGGTGCAGAGGGAAAAACAACTACCTAAAAATCAGTGTGACCCTCAAGAAGAGAACCACCCAATCCCCCCCCCCCCTCTCCCTTTTCAAATGAAGTAAAAGGACTAAAAGAAGAAACAGGATCAAGCTTATTTTGGTATGAAATCTGACCTCAATTACCAACTATTGCAGACGCCCGTTTTTAAAACAAAAAATGCCCGCTAAAGGCAAACATACACTGAATTTCTAGGTTCATAGGATACAACGGATACAACAATTTTACAGCACAAGGACCCCTCCTCTCCCTAAAAAACTGCATCAATTATACAAGGAAACAAAGAACTCTTACCACCAAATTAAAAAAAAAAAAAAACAAACAAACAAACAAACAAAGGATTGTTCTTTTCCGCAACTGAGACAGAAAGACCAAAAGAAGAAGGTTCCAGCTAATGAGCTGAAGGGAGGGAATGAAGTTACCTGAAATACAAAAATCTGAATTTTGATGAAATCCCAGAATGAAAACCTTATTCCTGCAATCCTGCCAGCTATGAGAAATTCCAAGTAGCAAACAATCAAGCCTTTCCAGACGTGTCAAACACAAGAAACAAGAGCTTCTTTTGTGTGGTAAGGAATCAGAACTTGCTGTTTTGTCATCCTCAAGCCGAATCCAGCATCTTGCGCTTTACAGTGTCCAGTCACAATAAAAGATGGCCAACTCACAAAAATTGGACAATCTGATCTTGATTTGAGCCAAAAGACCAGCTTTTTCTGGCAAATTTACCCACTCCGAAGGCCTCCAAACTTCACAAATGCTACCTTGCAAAACAACCCAATTTTCCAATCTTCACTGTAACAATTCAACTGCATAGAAAAGCAAATTTAACTCTCTCACAACTTCACATACAAATTTCTCTTGTACAACACAATCCTTTCAGAAAACCCAGAAAAGGGCAATCTCCCCACTGTCTCTCCAATGAAATACAACCCAACACCCCCTATGAATATAGATTTAGTTTCTCCATCCCAAAATAAGAACGTAAAAACACAACCTCACTGTATAGCGTACTTGAATAGGATTCCAGTAGGTAATCATTGTCAAGAAGAACTGAAAAATCCCCCGACTTGGCTTTTGTAGAATTAGAAAGAAAGGGAAGCCCTAATTAAACAGACCAACAAGGTCCCACCCCCAAATGGTGGGGTTTCAACGCTAACCCACTTTTTCTATTTTCAAAATATCATGTGGGCAGCCATTAAAGTATGATCACAGTGGAAATCCAGATGAGAAAACAGAAGGGTTGAATTGGGCAAATGTTGGGATTAGCTGGGACCCCAGAAATCATTCAAAATATAGGGGGTTTCTTTTCTTTCCTTCTTTTGCTTTGCTTCAAGATGAATCTGATACCATTTCTCCCCCCAAAAAAGAGGGAAAAGAAACCCTTATCAACTCTGCAAATCTGCAGTGAACCCACATTCAATAATCATCACTGTCAGTGAATTTGTCCGTCTTTTTTTCTGTAAGAAAAGAGTCACGGACCCAGATATGGAAGGGATAATAAGTCACTCCAGGTGTCTGCTTCATCAACGAGTTTCTGAGCTCGATGATTTCAATGCGTTATGCACAGGTTTAGGAGAGAAATATTCGGGTGCTCACTTTTTGACTTTTGCTGTAGTGGAGACAAGTGGAGGGTATGTTTGTAAATTTCTGGTAGATGCGAGGAGATTATTGGGATATGGGGATGAGCTGGCGTCATCGTGCGTTTGTGTTTGTTGTCGCGGTTTCTATTTCTTCCACCTCTTCTTCTTCATGCTCTCAATTCCGCCAATTTTTTATATATTTTCAGGAGCACTTATTTCAATGTTCGTATTATCGTATATATATATTTTATATATACATTTTTATTATGCATTAATTTTTAATATATATTTAATAATATGACTTGTGCAAATATATATTCCCATAAATATAATATATGTACTGTTTTCGAATTCTTCATAGAAAAATTTTATAATAATTAAAAATTATTCCAATTATCATAGTTGACAAAATAGATCTATATTGTAGGCTTTAATTTGCAGCCTTGTGCTTAGCATATTCCAATAAAATTGTACTCATTTAAAATTTCTGTTAATCTAGCATAAATTTATGTACCATTCGTGTCATTTTTATTTTCTTTTAATTAAGTAAAATTTTTCTCCCAAAATAATTTTGTAAAATTGTCTTGAATGTAATATAAATTAGCGTGCATAGTTGCATCATTTTTAACAAAGTAGTTATCTATTGGACATTGGCTAGTAATTGAATTTTCTAAAAACGTGTATTTTTTATTTAGGAACATGAATATGAGACAGAAAAAGTAAGAAATTAATTACCTTTCTATTATAACTTCTAGCATTAATACTCGTAAAAACAAATAGTTTTATTATTTAATAATGCAACTTATTTAATCAAAGCAAAGAGCAAAGATCTAATTTAAGTGTTACACTATAAGGCAAAAATTATTGCATCTGAAATTGCTCTATAAATTTACATGATATGGGTATGGATTTGGTTGTGATCCACGGCAGGCTAGATACCAATGTTAATTCAAGTGTAACTACACGTATTTATATTGATATTTAGGACCCATATCTAATTAAGAACTATGTAGGATTAAAATTACTTTGGACAATCCAACAAAGAAATCATCGATTTGACAAAATTAAGAGGGAAAAAAAAAAAAACATACATGATCCATACTCACACGCGATCGAACATGTAATGCCTAATGTGTAAAGAGAGTAACACTTATAATTAAGGATAAACATGGGGCGGGTCGAGTTATACCCGTACTCATACTCATTTTCAAAAATTATACCCATGTTCATACTCATACTCATTGGATTTTGGATGGATATACACATACTCATACCCATACTGATCAGGGTATATATAGAATGTATAAAGTATCACCTATATTCAACCCATATATTTGCAAACATGTTATATTTAATTAACAATTTCAAGCAACACTACTAAAATTATATTCAGATAAACTTACGTAAGTTAAAATTGTAAAAAAATTAATTTTTTATTTCTACATAAATAAACACTATACTATTAGAGTTTCATGTCTAACATTTATTGTTGAATTTTACCATATTTTGGTCGTCTTTTATTAGCAAATTTGGGCACGGATTTTAAGAATTCATACCAATTTTCAAACATAATACTCAATCACTCATATCCATACCTATATTCATATCCACTTGAACCCCATTTTTATCACCCATTCGAGTGATAAATGAGGCGGGTTTTAATCGAATTTTTCAGGTTCGGATAATACTCTCATCCCTACTTATAATTATACCAAATTAACGATATCCTAATCTATTTGAAATTTCGATATACTTGTCTTTCAATTAAGCGTAATTCCAAAATTAAACATTGTTCCATTTATACCTAACGCAATAAAAACATCCTGAATAGATTTCTTTTTTGTTTTTTTTGGGGGGGGGGGGTGTGGGACAACTTTCACGCATAGAATGACATGTGACATATATACATGCAGGAACGTACGTACCGTAGCACTGAGGAATAAATGTCCCCTCATATCACACCCTGTGATTTTAATTTGAGCAACGCATTTGCGTAAGTTATGCCCCAAAATGATCATCGGCATGTCACATTAGAAGTTGTTGGCCACCAATGCCCCAACATGACATGTACAAATAAAAATAGCCAACGATCACTTTTTGCTATGCATGTACATTGATTAATTGCGATTTTCTGTTTGCATATATATGTATGTATGTCAACCCTTTGATTTATGCCGGAAAAAAAAAAAAACACCAACATCTATTCTATTCTATCAATAGAGGTTAGTTTGAATATTTTACCACTTTTTCATTAAATTGGATCTTAAATTTGAACCTTAACAGGAATAAATACGAATTATATTGAAAAAAAATAATCTATTATATTATATAGAATAATAGTAGTTTGATTTCAAACAAAACATGCATGTATGAAATTAATTTGCTAATTGTACTATTTACTCATGATCGATCCTAACTTGTTTGCGCACAACACGTACTATTTCTGATCACACACTAGGAGTGTGTATTTTCACATATTATGTATGCATATATTTTTTAGCGTGTATTTGTCATATAGATAATTTTTAATATATGTCATTGACGTGACTTGTAGAAGTTTATACTCCTATATGTATGATGTAAGCTTTACACTGTTTCTACACCTAATATATTGCAAAGCAACATCTTGTAAGTTCACATCAACCTTGCTAGCGCAAGTTATATTAACTGTCTCGTCTAACTTTTGAGACGGTTTTAGGTAATAACTTATATGTATATAAAATCCATTAATGAATCCAATTAACGAATCCTCGAAATATATTAGTTAGAATAAAAGCGGGTAAGTTTTGGATTAGTTTAACGTCTCAATAGCCACAGTTTCCTATCCCTTTCTAACCTTAATCACCTTTCCACAACCAAAGTTTGATAGGAACGACCATTGTGATGATAATTATGACAAGGCAAAGCGTTAATTTATTCGTCTAAGTCACGGTGATTTTGACCTTTTTAAAGACTGTCTCTCCACGCGTACAGTGACAGGCAAATGCCGTGAATATTGGGCCGAAAGTATGAAAATCATACCTACATATATATATATATATATATATATATATATATATATATATATATATATATATATATACGAATCCGAACTTTGTGGTTATGACATGTATTCTGTTAAACATTTATTAAGATTTTATTTAAAAATAAGAATTTAAATGATATGTGATTTAAAGTCATCGTAATGAATAATGTCTTTTCAACTACTTTAATGAAAAAAAAGGGAAATAAATTACAGATATATTAATATTATTATTTCTAAAAATATAAATAATATTTCTAGAAATATTTTAGCTAAAATTTTAAAACAAACCGTACGTAGCACGGGTTTAAAGGCTAGTAACATATTAAGCTTAGCTATGTATTAGTAACTAGTAATGATAAAGATAGCTTTATATATATATATATATATATATATATATATATATATAAATGATTATTGCAGTATTTCTACTCTATCTTACGTGAAGATATCCCATCATTATTTATGCCCATTTTTCATGAGAATGTCAGTTAGCTTAATTAATAGATGTCTAAATATTACATCTAACTAAAGCAAATACAACCATTATTTTTTTATATGTATATAATAGATTGAACATAAATAGGATATAAATATATATATATATATATATATATATATATATATATATATAATTACTATATCAAAGATTTCGGATTTATTCTCAATGAGGTATGTAACTCATTATGTTGAATCAAAATAAATAAATCAAATTGTAAGTAGTATCTATTGTCATTACTAGACAAAAATATTTACGTTCAGAGACACAATAAAGTTATTGACAATCAAGTAATTAGATATATTCGTTACCTTTTAAACTAAATTTTTCCAGTCGCCTTATATTTCATCCTTGGTCACTTATATATATTTTAGTACTTGTTTTGGCTTTTTTTTGTAATATTTGTTTGTTTACTAGGACATTAAATTCACATAATTTAGCTAATAAAGTATAAATATATGAAGAGTATCTTCGTTGTGGCTTGTCATCAAATATTAAACAAGCGTGATAGCATCCTGCCAACAATAATATTCAGTATCTCCAGGCTGACCAGGAATATAATATATTTTTTTCATAAAAAATGAATTTATTATATTCAGAAATCCATGTCAAAAAAATATACTTTTCAGTAATTGAATTGAAAAATCGTATCCACCTACCGTAGAACAAATATGCTTATTAAAAAATAATCACCAAATATTTAATTCCTTTGAAAAAACAAAGAGAAGAAAAAATATCTATGAGACACGTATTCCCGTTACTTAAACAATTAAGTAGGTAATTATGGTTCTAACTTCTAACTAATCACAGATGTTAACAAGCTAGACGTGGACAATGTTATTCATATTCAAAATTTGTAACCAACATTCAAGTGGTTTGACACTTATTCCCCTTAAGTAAAGTCTCGAGTTTGAGTTATGTGAATTGAAAAAATCTATAATGAGAGATTTCTACCTCTTATTGGGCCAACAATAGTTCGACTCCAATAAATAGAGGATCCACCAAAAAAAAAAAAAAAGATTTGTAACTTAAATTGCTCATCGATCACTTCTTGTTCTGGTGGGACTTGTAAAGTAGGAATATTAGTGTCTTTTCTTGTAAGAATGCATCATAAATTCATAACGCATGCATCGATCATTGATCCGATATCACATTACTTAGAGACAAAGAAATTCTGTGAATTGTAAAAATCGTGTCCTTAATAAGTAATCCAATTTTGACTATATATAATGCTGCCGCGTGATGATTAATCTTACAAAATTGTGGGCCGTCACTGTATATTAGTATTGCATTAATTTGAGCTGCCATTTTATTTGTATATATGTACAACAATGAATTACAAGGTTTATTAAATGATTAAGGAAAGATATATAAATCAAAGGATGGTGATGTTACATTAGTCTAAGGCCCTGTTTGGCAAACAGTTGTTAACTGTTAGCTGTTAGCTGTTTGTATTAGCTGTTAGCTGTTAGCTGTTTGAGTTAGCTGTTTGAATTAGCTGTTTGTTGAAAAACTGTTTGGTAAAATTAGTTGTTTCTGATAAAGTTGTGAGACAAAAAGTTAATTCTTCAAAAAAGCTCTTCCAAAAAGCTCATGGAATTAGCTTTTTCAAATTAGCTTTTTGGACCCAAAAAGTTCTTTTAAAAAGCTCTTTCACCAAACACCCAAATTAGCTTTTTTACTTGGTCAAAAAGTTACTTTTGATCAAATAAACTCTTTTTGGCCAAAAAACTCTTCAAAAAGCTTTTTGCCAAACAAGGCCTAAATCGTTGCATGTCAAGCATCATTATGATTTGATGAACTTTCTAATCAAATGAGAATTTTATTTATCTTACTATTTTTAATCTTAAACCTACAATCTTTGGAGTTCTTACAGCAAACTACTCCGTTAAAATTTTTCGTCAAAAAAGTGCTCTGGCGGACTGTCCGTTTGTCAAAATTTCCGTCAGAATTGTACTGACGGGTTGTTAGTTCGTCAATATGTTCCGTCAGTTGAAATTCTGACAGACTATTCGCCCGTCAAAAATCTTCCATCAGTATTTCTGATGGGTCAGTTGAATGTCCATTTCGACCAATGGTTTTTTTCAGGGATATAATTTTTGACAAAATTTCCGTCAATAGGCCAATTTTCCGTCAAAATATGAACTTTTTTCGTCAAAAAAGTGCCCTCCTTCTATATGTAAGTAGCTTTTTTGAAAAAGGGTATGATTTGAATTTGATGATGATGAAAGATGAATTTGAACGGAAGAAATTAAAACTAATCCATGAAGATGCAATTAACTGCCAAAGCAAGAGACACGATGAAACAGTAGCCATTAGCTATATTTTGAAGGCTTAACACAAAAATGTAAAGACGTTAAGAAGTATTAATCGGCTTTTGGGGCCCAGTTTAACAGCTTAATTCAAATTAGGGCCTTTAATGACGGCGACTTTCCTTTTTTTTTAAACCAAAAGCTTTAGAGCACTCGATGACAGTTTACAACTTAGAGTTTTGGGCCTCTACAAAAGAAGATGATTCGGGCCTACTGCATAAACCAGCCCAGTAGAAATAAGAAATAGATGATGCCTTCAAAAGGGGAAGGAATGACATTCTCACCTTCAGAGTTCAGAACCCCCTGCTTTTTGGCCTACACTTTCCCCCTTTTTTTCGATAATTTAGATACATATGATCCTTACAAATAAGAAAAGATACAATCACTGTATAGCTTAAGAAGATAACTAATACATCCTATAAGTTATGAATCACAAACAAATAAACCCAAGTAGCTGGTTAGTCCAACACAAACATTAACTAGAACGTCCCCCTATTGACCTATAGCCTACCTTTTGTTATCCAACTTTGTTCTCAAATTTCTTGTTATTCTTCTAATTGCCACAATCTCATCACTGATAACATAAACACCAAGTGATTTTCTGACATTCAAAGCTTCTTTCGCAATTTTAGTAGGGGTAGGCGAATGTTGAGCTGCTTTTGGATTCTTGTTGCCTCTCTTCTTACCCTTGCTGGAAAGTTTACATCTTTCATTTTTCTCATGAAGTTGAAGCTTCATTTCAAGAGGATCATCGAAAGGGCACAAGGAGTTATCAATTTCTTCATCATCCTCCATTGAGGATCCACAACTTGGTCTTGGGAGAGGAACTTCCCAATATAAATCGGCCGATTGTGTGCATTATTTAAAGATTGACTAATTGTCTTGGTATTGTCCGAAGGAACTTCATGAACATCTTCCTCCACGACCTCCTTAGCACTTTTTTGGCCTTCTAATCCATCCCCAATCGTATTGTTCAGCAATGCTTGCTTATAATGGGATGAGAAATCTTAATTGGGATCGTTTTTAACCTTGGGAATCCACTTCCAAATGGTCTTCTTTTGTGGATGAAGAACTTCCTGTTCTCCCTCTAGTTGACATTCTTTTTTGGAATCTCGCCTACATGACGTGCAACTTACAATCGCTAACAATTCTACCGTTTCAAACCCTCTTGAATGTCTGTAAATTTGACAAAACCATACTTTCTGACAGATTTTCTCCCCATTTTGTTCAGAATATATGCATCCAAAACATTTCCACAACTACTAAACATATCCTTAAGTTTGGTAATACTCAAATCTGCTGGCACATTATCGGCAAAGATAGAAAAGACTTTCGAATTATTACACAAAATCTCATGAATAGGTTCTCAATTTGACAGCGGAGCAAATATGAAGGTACGCTCCTTAAGCCGTACATCATTGTTCTCGTCAGGCACGTACCAGCATCAACCAACCGGCGCCTGGGAAAGCCTTTTTCGATGCGACGAGGAGGATAGCCATTGACAGTCTATGGTCTGTTCTTTTCGTTGGAAAATAGGGGTTGAAAAATAGGTGAAATTGGTTGAAATATATTGAAATCGGTATTTTTCTTATTGAAGTGGGTTGAATTGAGCTGAAGTGGACTGAAGTATATTGGAGTGGATTAAAGTTAGTATATCTTTTACATGATGGGTGAAAATTAGTTAAAATAGTGGGTTGAAGTGAATTGAAGGTTTAAAATTGGTTAAAATAAATTAGAGTTGGTTAAAGTGAGTTAAAATTGATATTTTTTTTTATTGAAGTTCATACAATGAGTTGTCTCCGTGTGACCAAAAGGTCACGGGTTCGAGCCGTGGAATCAGCCACTGACAAAGTCAGGTTAGGCTGCCTACAATTCACCCCTTAGGGTGCGGCCCTTCCCCGAATCCCGCGTGAACGCGGGATGCTTGTGCACCGGGCTGCCCATACAATGGGTTGAAATTAGTAAATTGAGATTTACCAACAAAAAGAACAGAGCCCAAGTCTCATAATCAACCCCCTACTTGACTAATGAAATTACCCCAGCTTTTATTCCCAGAAACCCAAAAAAAAAAAAAAAAAAAAAGAGCCCAAATCATAACTCAATTGATTCGTCTTGTATCGCCCACTTGATTAATGAGATTAGCCAAGGCTTCACTTCTGGGGGGAAAAAAGTCAAAAGTATAATTTAATTGATTTGCCTTGTATCTATCAATTTATCTATAAGTAGTGATACTTGCAAAAATAAAGTTGCTTATATTTAAATCTTTCCAGACCCTACACAAACAGAACCCACATTAGAAGTTTGTTTTTGTTGCCGCCGTTGATGTCTTGCATCTCCTAGGCTTTATTTCACAAAAACCAAAAAAGAGTCAATCACAAGTTAGTTGCATACTGCATATAACATTGTTTAATACCTAACGGCCCAAAGCAATCCTAACACAAGTTACCTTGTATGAGACTGTTTTATTGCATGATACTTTCTCATAGCCCGAAAATGTACCAAGCATTAATCATCAGACAATATCTTAACCCAACAATTTATATGATATATATTTTCCTATATTCATGTGGAACGCCATAGATAATTTCGTCAGACCAGATAATCAAGAGCGACCATGAAAATAAGCTGTAAAGCCTGCAATACGGTAATAGCATGACGTGCGTTCTATTCAAAAGCCTTTGTTATTTGACATTAAGAGAAAAATTTACATAATCGCCACATCAAAAGCAATAGATAAAACCAGTTAAGTAGCCAATTCCGATCTATCTTCGCCATTTGTCAACTTCTTTTGATGCTGCTACAATTAACTTCTTGGTGTTAACAACGAGCTCATCGAGCAATGCAGCCATCTCGTTTCTGAGAAATAAGCACCACAGGTCAGCGCAATCCAGAAAAACAAGAAAATTCAGGACACAAGTGCTTGCGAAGATTAAATTCTATCATAGGCAATTGGTATCTCACAATCTTCAGAGTCATCACGAAGGCACAAAGTGGCCAATTTCCTCCACGGTTACGTTATGTGCTATTTGAAGATTCAAGCCAGTACCGTTGGCGCCAGGAAGCAACAAGGAATGAATCCTTTGGTTCAAGATGAAGACCTTAAAAAATGGTATCAAATCCCTTTCATCATCCACTGAAATCATGGACTCGAACCTATTCAGGAGTTTATCCGAATGTCAGAGGTAGGAAACCCCCCCCCCCCCCGAGAACAGTCCATGACTACCGCTGAAGCAATCTTTGATGCCAACACCACAAAAATAACCAAAGAGGAAAAAACACAGTACAGTGGCCCATTAGTGGAATAATAGTAAGAGAGTGGAGAATTGTTTGGAAGCGTCAATGCCCTCACAATCAATATAGGGTGCAGACAAGGGCTCACTAATTAGATTTCAACATGAACATTGGCAAAGGTAATGAAGTTGCAGATTCTGGGTTAAATTCAAGGAAAGATACATGGATAATTTCCATTTAAAAAAAAAAAAAAAAACATACACGGACAATTGGCTATCATGCGACAAGTGTAAGCACTTTGTTGTTGTGGTCACCAGATAGTGGTTAGTGGCATGCTTTGTCAAGTTGCTGTAACCTGTATGTCCCATAATCGTGTTTACTAAAGCAATGTACACACACGCACACACGCCCTATGTGCCTAATGTCAGAATAGGACGAGAGATCAAAGGGTTAATTCTTGACCTTTAGATTAAGATCTAAGGGTGTAAATTAAGGAAATAAAACAAAAACTCTGAAACACCGTAATCATCCTCCTCCTAACTGGCCCCCGCAGTAGCACCACATGCCACCCACTCCATCATTAGCCACGACTACTGCAGCTCAGATTCTGGCAAGACTGCTAGGAGCTCAGTTTCCTACATATAAACAAAATGTTGTTCCATAGTGCATGACTCAAGTAACAACAAACACTAGATGGAGGAGTTACCACTCCAAGTCTCTACAAGGAGTCGCAGCTCCCAAAAAAAAAAAAAAAAAAAAAAAAAAAAAAAAAGATTCTTATCAGGTACCTAACATTCCAAAACCCATGAATCCTATCGAAACCGATAACCCGAAAAAGTATCCGTTCATGTACCCCAAACCGAAGACTTTGACTATTTTGGTTCAAGCACTTGGAAATTCAGGTCAGTATGTGGATTTTCGGTTTAGGTTTTTGGTTTCGGTCAGTTCTGTACAACCCTACGCCCTTACCAGCCCCCCCTCCAAAAAAAAAAAAGAAAAAAGAAAACCCCCAACACTTACACTGGTCATCACTGCCAGCACTCACAAGACACAAGCCTTCAAGTTTTCCAATGGCCAATATCGACCTTCATCACTTCGCTGCCAACCACTATCTAAAACATTCTCGCTGGAAAGTCCAAGCTTTCACCAAAAAAGGTTGACCGTGCCCAACAGCATACGTTTTTGGATAAATGACGAAGGATGTGGATAGCCTGATAACGGCCTGGGAGGGAAAATAGCGGTTGCCAATGGGTTCTATAGTCACCAGCTAATTGATCGGTTGTTAGCTCCCCCCACTACACTAGCCCCCAGGACGGTTTGAATGGCTGCAATGTGGGTGGAAGTTTGAGAGGAATTGAAAAGGAACATTAACGTGGTGTTTGGTTGGAAGTAATGTAAGCAGTATGCAATGGAATCAACCATGTAATGCAATTTTCAATGTAATGGATTAGGATAATAATTACATTACAATGTTTGGTTACAATGTTTATAAAATTGTAATGGAATGAATTCATTTACAAATAACAATTCATTTACACGTGGCATGAAGCACTCACAATTCAATTCGTATTTTATTTTGTTTACTGTAATTATTTGGAGCTTTGTTGATAATTATTATTCAATATATTATCATCATGATTATAATACTTCACATGAGATTAATTTCACTCCATTTCCTCTAATTAACAATAATGCAACGTTGCTCGAGTTTAGCAAGTAGAGAGAAGATGATGACGATGATAATGATGACAATGATGGGAGGGGAGAGATGATGACGTCTAGAATGTACAAAAATATAGTTACAATAAGATGATCATGGCTTGGATTAAACTTTATCTAATATGGAGGGGACAGACACGGGAGTAAGAGGGGCTTCAAACTTAAAAAATGTGATGACATACTAAGAGATAGGAAGCAAAAGAGAGACAACGGAGAGAAAAGAGAGAAAGTCCCCAAATATAGTAGTTTATAATTGAGTACACTTTGATTTAAAGGTATCTAATCACAATAATTTAGGAAAAGCCAAGTAATTATATTCGCATAAATTGAGGTAAATATACAATGCAATTTTGATTGCATCCTTTAAGTGTAACCAAATATAGTAATGAAATCATCATTACGATTTTGATTGCATTACAACCATGGATTCAAAATGTGGCCGAACCGCGACGAATCGGCCGCGTTGGAAAGGTTTTGGAGTTGGGCGATCTGCGTTTTCATGCCGCGATAGCCGCGATATGGAACGCGATTGCCGTTTTAGAGCGATTTTACCGTACCGCTACCGAAACCGAAATCGCTATCGAAACCACATTTTGAATCCTTGATTACAACTTTGATTAAATGGAACCAAACGAGCCATAAGTAATTGGGTGATGTGGCCAAACACCCTCCCTTGAATCACCTGCGGGCTCAGATGAAGACTTCTCAGTTCTGACCCTAGATGCTAATTCCCAAGGATATGCCCTCTCCTCCCCCCCCCCCCCCCCAAAAAAAAAAACAAAAAAAAACACACACACACACATAGCTTGAGCAAGATACATGGACAGATAGACTTTACTCACAACTCACAAGAATCCCAGAGCACAACAAACTCCTATCTAGGCCATGTCCACGAAGCGATTCCATTAGGCTGCATCATGTTTCACAACCTAAACCAAAGATCTCTTTAGGACTCCTTCCATCTCCTATATCCAGTGTAATGATCCTTCCAAACCTACTTACCAGAAAGCCTTGTTAGACATGCCCAGCTCCATCGGCTTCATATTCTGTCTTCTCCTTAGTGACCAAGTCTTCTAACTTTTTCCATCCAGTCAACTTCAAGACAATTGAGGACACATAGAATTCAGAAAATCAGTCATCCTAACCACCTGATGACAGGCACCAAAGCTACCACTTCCAGAGTTCCAGTTCAATCTCAACCCACACAGCACCCAAATTATACTACAAATACACTGCAGCAAGCTAATTGCCAGTTGGGTTTGACGTCGTGAATTCACGGAAGTGATAACGAAGGAATGCGCAATCTAAAAACCCAATGTCCCACATCATTGGCTCCAGTGCACCAGCAATCATGTCACTTTCCGCCAACATTTTCAGACCTACGCGTTCTTGGTGTTCTTCAAGATAAGGCTCAAACTTGAGTTACAATTCTATAAATTTATTACCTTATACCAACAATTAAACTTCACCTTCTGTCCATTCGCCTTCCATTTAGAGGAATAGAAATCCCTATTTCATCCTTCCATTCATCGGCTCCTTAACATTTGAACATCAAACTCTAATATATAGACACAATTTCCTAGAACCATGCACACCATCATCAAAACAGGCCAAAGGAAGAGGGATGTTGGAAACCTGTTGATGGTTACCACCACATGTAATTTACCAATAAAACAGAAATAAAACCCTGAACCATTTACTTCTTCGTTAACTATTGGCTAAAAATGATAAAGCAGAACAGTTTGAAGCAAAAAAGCAAAGAAAGTTGACAACTACATTGAAAAGATGTACTTACTGAGATGGAAGGTATGACCCATGTAGAGGCCTTCCAACATTAGAGTACCTCTTGTTCTCATCATAAGCAATGCCTCTGCCGACACCATATCCAAAACCCAAGCCAACACCACATCCAATACCAATTCCAAAACCAAATTGCAGCCCAGGAATTCCAGGTCCAAAGCCTGCACCTATAATTCAAAAATAAAATTAAAGCTAAAAAAAAGGACAAAGTCGAATGCAAGGGAGTCCTACCCACAATTGCAAACTATTACTGAAGGATATCCAAAAGCACCAAAACTTATCATAACAACAACAGCAAAAAAGGAGCTTATATAAATATTTTTTTTTAAAGAGAGTTACTTTAAACCAAAATTTGAAGGAACTAGAATAGCAACGGGAAGTCAGAGTGAATGTCAGCACAATGATCCCTGGAAATAAATTATATTAGCCACTGCTAGTGACAGAGTGCAATTATACATGCATATACTCGCATGTAGTAATTAGTCAATGATACATTCAAGCAAACAGCTGACTATTTCTAGAACAATTTCAATAGCTAATGATTAAACATAGATCAAAGTTCATTAATTTTAAGATGCTCAAATTGGATATAAGGAACCAAGATCAGTTCCTAGTAGGTCTGGGACCACGTCCAAAATTTAAGCACTTAATTTCAATCAGTTTCAAGCAGACTCCAACATTCGATCCATATCTTCTAATCTTACACCTGGCCTTGCTCACCCTTATAATTTTCCAGCATTAATCATCATAAGGTGAAGGTCTGCATTTCAGCAAAGTCTTTAAAAATTTATTCAAAATTTGGACAAATTACAGAAAAAATATTGTTGAAAAGGTACAGGAAAGCAGAACAATTAAATGTCACGGAATACTTGTGAAAACCATGAACCCATAATCAACAATTTTCATGGGGGCTATTTCCATCACCATAAAATGATCATATGGGTCTATTTCACGGATCCTCACAGATTCAAATTCCTCATCAAGCTAGTAAGACCAATCAAAGAACTTGCTTTTTTTTGTGGGTTTCGGGGAAGGGGGGGGAGGAAGGCATTTTCCTTGATAATTATATACCATCATTCCAAATTTGATAATCTTGATCATAATCTCATTAACCAAATATCTTTGGTTTTTCTGTTACGGATTTGACCAGTTGCAAGGTATGGGACTTGTCCCACATCGGTTGTATGGGCAACTGATGAGAGGTTTATAGACCAAATGGACTCTCTCTCCTAATAGGCTAGTCTTTTGTGATGAGTTCTCCTATTTGGTCTGTAACAATTGGTATCAGAGCCAACTCGGAGTGGTAGCCTACGGAGTGGTGGCCTAGGAGAGCCAGCCGTGACCAACGTGGCCGTGACCAACAAGGACTCGGAGTGGTGGCGTGGGGGAGCCAGCCATGACCAACGTGGCCGTGACCAACGAGAATTTGGAGTGGTGGCCAACGGAGTGATGGCGTGGGAAAGAATCAGCCGTGACCAATGTGGCCGTGACCAACGAGAGCTCGGAGTGGTGACCCACGGAGTGGTGGCCTGGGGAAGCCAGCCGTGACCAACGAGGACGTTGGCCCTTAAGGGGGGGTTAAATGTTACGGATTTGACCATTTGCAAGGTATGGGACTTGTCTCACATCGGTTGTATGGGCAACTGATGAGGGGTTTGTAGACCAAATGGGCTCTCTCTCCTAATAGGCTAGTCTTTTGGGATGAGTTCTCCTGTTTGGTCTGTAACATTTTCCCCCAAAAGTTTCAAATTCACAGACAAAACCAAACCCTAAGACAACACACTAGCGAATGCAAATTACACAGCCTATTATAGCATACCAAAGTAACAAAACACGTCGGCCATACAAGTAAACAAGGGGTTAAGCAAATGAGTGGTTAGGCCAAAAATTAGGGTACAAGCATAACAATTGATCAAACAGAACCAATTTCTGGAAGATAAATTGAAAGAAGAAGTAGAGAATAGTTACCACCAAGAAGACCGATTCCAAAGCCAAAGCCACAACCAGCACCGAAACCGAAACCAGGACCAATCTTGCCGAGCTCCTTCGTCGACATTACTGGAAGCTTCCAGAGTAACCCTCTGTCTTCTACGTCCCGACCTCCCCCGTTCATTTCGTGCTTATTGAAACAAACAGTGTCCCCAGCCTCCAACGAGCTCAGTATTATTCTGAGTCCGGTGTCACTGAAAATATGAAGCAATTATATTCGCAAACCCCCGCGTTCACGAACTTTCCCCTCAACTCGAATGCTGTCTCCCCCCGCGATGCCAATTGAGGCAATTATATCCGCAAACCCCCTCGTTTACGAACTTTCCCTCTACTTGAGTGCCCTCTCCCCCCGGTGCGAATTGAGGCGCAATGGTCGATATACGTGGAATTTGAATCTAAGTCTTTGTGATGTCTCTAAATACTTTATCGGTTGACCTAATTAGTATCTATAATGCTTTCTTTTGCTATAGACCAGGACCGACCCGTGACCGAGCCTAACTTTAATAATTGGTATCAATGTTTTTGGGCTGGAAAATTTTTTTCTTGTGTAAAATTTCGTTGAATAATAGAACATTTGATATTTTAATATTTTGAAGTATGACTATCGAATAAGTTAGTCTGTAGTATTACTCTTGGGTTGGATATGTGTTATAACTCCTACTTTTTTTCTTTTTGTGTTTTAATCTCTATGGATTTTGATTTTAATCACCTTATCGTTATGACTTTTTGGAGCGTATTTTTTTTTGGGGGGTAAAATGAGATAAAATAATGGAACATTTGACACGTTAATATTTTGAGCATAGATACCAAATAAATTAGTCAATAATTTTATGATAATATAGCTTACTGCCTTGAAATTATAATGAAAATGTAATTTAGTTCTCTTTCTTGACAAAAATTTCTAAAATTATTTTTTCCCTAAAATGGAATATTGTTTATAATTTAAATTTTTTATTTCTTAAGGACTGTACTCTTTGTATGATATTAACAAGAACATCAACTAAGCTCCAGTAGTAATAATCACAAAATTATGGTCATTAAAAGATATCCAATAAACCGATTAACACCACTGCAATTTCCAAAAAACCAACAGAGACAGTCAAATAATAAAAGTATCCCATTTTTATGGGTGAAGATATAATTTTTGTAACTTCTTGTCTAAAAAAGCTAAACTATTCACCATTCAAAATCTCAGATCATGAAATTGTTATTTTTACAAATTGTTGGACCACTTTATTCAATGGCCATACCTTAATTACAGTATTAAGGCACTATTCTTTTCGTTGGTAAATCCAAATTTATCAACTTCAACTAACTTCAACCCACATCAATCTACTTCAACCCACTTCACGAACTTGAATAAAAAAATATCAACTTCAACCCACTTCAATTTACTTCCCACTATTTTAACCAACTTCTACCCATCATACCCAAAAAAATAAAAAATCAACCCACTTTAACCTACTTCAACCCACTTCAACAAAAAACTCACTTCAACAAAAAAATACTTACTTCAACCTACTTTGATCCACTTCTACCAATCTTAACTAACCTTACTTATTTACCAACCCATATTTCTCAACGAAAAAAACAGGCCTATTGTATCCAATTGTTTTAACTAATGATGATAAATTATGTACAAATAAATAAGAAAATACAATTATATTGAATAAAGATTATTTTGCACATCACATAAATTTTAATTCATATTGAAAAGAAAATTTAAATAACCAATAAGCCCAAATCATGTGCAACAGAATAATAGAGCTAGAAGTATAAAAAAAGTACCAACTAACTCTTTCCAAAATAACTAATTATATCAAACATATTTCCTAACGGATAATAATTGTTTGCTAAACACCACTAAAGCTAAAAGTACAAAATAACTCTTTCCAAAATAACTAATTTTATCAAACATATTTCCTAACGGATAATAATTGTCTGCTAAACACCACTAAAGCTACTTGTAAGACAACCATGAGATTGTAACCATCAATTGCAAACTAGCTGATGATTTATATATTTTTACATATTTTGCCAAAAAAAGGGGATATGATCTATATATTGACATTGGTGATGATTTCCAGCATCATGTGCTTGTACTGTTGCCCTCAGGCTTTGCAGTGAAGGATGATTCAATGCTTTCCTGCTACAACAAAGACCACAATGTCAATTGAGTGAAGGGTACAAATGAAACAAAATAAATCAGAGAAATCGTCAACTTATTTTCTACCAAGATGTACATACTCACGTATGTGGACTAGACAGTAACATAACCGACTCGGTTTTTCGGATCTTTGGACTCAGCTTAAGATTGAGTCAAAACTGAACTCGAGCTGATTCCAAGCAATTTGAAAGATTACGAAGAAAGCTCTGCTCAGTTTGGTTTGATTGGTTCTTTTTTCTTAAATGCTTTTGTGGAGAACATAAAATTATCATTAAATCAACAAACTTATATTTCAACCCTTATTTCTTGAATCCAAGGTAAAAATCAGGAATTTAACTTTGATTATACCATTGAATTTGCAATCTTTTTAGGAAAAAAAAAAAAAAAAACAACTAAAAGAAGAATACCATCCAGTGCAATCGAACAATATGCATCTAATGCCAAACCTAAGCCTAAACTCTATAGCCAAGCTTGAGTCATGCTCATATCTAATCGAGTCAAGCTCAACAAGCTCAGACTAGGCTCGGCTCATTAGGGTGGATTTACCCTTTGCAAACTAGTGTCTTTGGCACGTAGCACCCGCCAGCCGCGGAAGAAATTTCAAATATCTTATATTAAAGATTATAAATATTTTAAAGGGCGCACCATAAAAATGAGTTGATATATATAAAATCAAGGGAATTCAAAAGAAGAATACTATACACAAAATTTCTGAATCTATCATCATCGGGTTAACTCAGTTATAACCTTAATCTAGATTATGCATTATCCTAAGCATGGATATATAGACTAATTTAGCCCTAGGAACAGTTCCAAAATGACTCTACTCTAACCAGAAGGTAAGAGGCAAAGAAAACAAAACAAAGAAGAACTCTATGCTCATTTTCTACCAGCACACATACTCGCAGTGTGGAAATTTAGTTATGTATGAAGAACCCTATTTTAGGAGAGCTGACTGTAAACATCTGGTTTAGTTAGACATTCTCACTGGCGTGATGTAAATGTTCTATCCAGATAACCATGAATTATTAGTTTGCTTGCTTAACACATTTGGGTGATGGGCTACCAAAGATCTTTTCTCATTGCTAATGAACAAAGAAAAAGTTACTAAATCACAACAGTGCTGCGAGCAATATGTACAACAATACAATCTTGATCGGAGACGAACACAGTCCATCCCCAATACACCAAAATGGAAGGTTACTAAAGATTATAAACATGAATTGTGAAGAATTGTGATTACTACGATTATGGTACATAAGTAAGCTCTGCTCAAATCGCTCTCTCTATTTATTATTTTATTTATAAGGGTAAGATATTCTACCCCTAAATCTCCCTACATGCCACAAAAATGGAACCTATATTGAATGTTGAGTAACACATGAGCACAGTACAAGTATTCTTCCAATCCTTTATCATCATATGGAGAACTATACTTAACAAATAGGTTATTCAAATTAAATCTCGGCTCATGTTAGTCTCAAAACAAGCCATGTTCGGGTCATTGGGAATTCAGTTCGACTTTGGTTTGGGTTAGCCAATTCAGTTTAGGTCAACTTCAGGTTAATACATATTCAATCTTATATAGCTATCTTGCGAAGAAAAGTAACTTCAAAAGAAAAAGTTAAAATCGAATTTAGTTCAATTTGGGTTTATTGGAATTGAGTTGAAATAATATGAGCCTATTTCAGATGTCAATTCGAACATTATCTAATTGTTTGATTCGAGTTTTAGATTTTAGGTCATTTATGCCAAGTCTGTATGGAACCTTGACCGTACATGAAAAACGACAAACAACTGCAAAGCCAAAAATTAATTTAAGGATGCCGGCTGAGAATTTCCACTATATTGTCACAAGAATGCGCAATTGATATGCAATTTTTTGGACAGTCCAAGAAATCTGATAAGAAGTTGAGAATTAACAAATTTTGGTAAGAGCTGATGTCCATATGAAAACACTTCACAGATGATTGTACCCATAATGCAAACACAAAACGTACTCTATGTTCAACATTAGCAAGGTATTTATCCAAGGCACCAGGTCCACGTAGAATTTTGGCCCCACATCCAGGAGAGTTGACAGAACCCACAGATTCTTCATCAACCACAACAGCATCCACCTTGTTGTCGCCCGCCTTCACATCAGGAATCTACAATTGAGTAAACAGGCATCCACGTAAGAAACCGTGACAATAACTCCCAGTGTGGGTCTCACTCCCACAAGGTTATCCGTGTAAGAAAGACAAATCAAAACAGAAACCATCGGTTATTGCAATTCTTGAAAAGCCAGATAGTTTTGAGGATGAGCCGTTGGCTGGCCATACCTCATACATTGCCTCAGCTAGTACGCTCTCCAGTATGGTTCTCAAACCTCTTGCACCGGTATTCTTGGCCATGGATTTCTTGCCAATTATTCTCAAGGCCTGCTCTGTGAAATGAAGCTTCACCTGATTTTCATATAGCAGGATAACACATCAATACAAGGAGGAATAGGACGATGAAATTTTCATGTTGTTCACATTGGAGCTAGATCAGGGAAAACAGGGACTTGTATCCTATTATTTGACTCAAATGACAGGAAACCAAAACAGACCCAAGAACCAAATACGTCTCATGTGAATCAGTCTATATCCCACATTCCCACCCAACCTGAACTTTTTCCACCCAATGTTGCTTGCATCCATTTATAGGACAACCTTATATGCCAAACCAATGGCACGACCAAACTTGATTCAAGCCCGAAATGAACTGAAACCGAATAACCCCAACCCAAACTTACAATCAACACGAACATGATCAACCCAAAACAGCGCAGAACAAGCTGTTTACCACATCTAAGAGAGCATCTCGCATGTCCAAGTTCGCTTGAAAGATAAAGGCAACACAATATCAAGCATAACTCGGGTGAGAATTTTCTTCTTCCCCACAATAGTAAGGACATGGTGAACAGGAGGAGTGAAGTGTCAGAATCCTTACATTGTTCATATCGAACAACTTCTTGTACTGCATACCAAGAGCATTCCTCGGCTGAGTAAGGACCTGGACAAACAATGAGAGTCAGCCACAACCCATTTGCTCCTTTCTTTTCTCAAGAGAACTGATAATTACACTGCAGGCATGGTACGGTACCCAGATGAGATCAACAACTACATATAACAGGAAGAAGCAAGAATGTTTCAATCATAGAAGGGCGGCCAAGAATAGATTAAAGATGTGCTTAGAAAGCCAAAATTGAATAAACTTGAAATGTTCATTCCTAGATTAAGCAGCCTAGCTAGCAATTTAATGTAGTTCAAAATTGTACATACACCAATAGACTACTCAGATTCCAAAACCAAGTTTTATACTGCTATCAAATCCTAAGAACTCAGTAGCAATTTCCTTATCTGCATGACCACTGGGCGAAGAAGCCGGGGCAACACTCAAAGTCAATAAATAGGGCGAGACAAAGGAAAAGAAAAATACGCAACATCATGAAAATAATTTATTTCAAAATTAAATTTTGATCTTTTGCTGTTTTCCCTGTTTCTTCCAGGAGAAGCCCCCACCCTGACTTTTTCACACAGGAACAGAAAGCATAATAAATATCCAATAGATGGTGAACACAAGACAAATTACCACTAGGAATATTACCTGAACAAGTTGGTCCTCACTGAGTGATGACAGGCTAATCAGAATTGGCAAGCGACCAACAAATTCAGGGATAAGGCCACAAGCGATGAGATCACAACTTTCTACCTGAAAATGAGAAGATAACTTGTTCACCTTGCAGACAATCACTTGGCATTGCCAAATCCAAACTACAAGAAACTAGGAAATAATAAGAGGTTTTTTTCCTTCTCTTTTTTCTTTTTTCCCCCCCTTTAGGGAAGAGGGATCTTTTAAAAAAAATACATAGGGCTAAGTTCTTACAGATTCTGATAATGCTGATGTCGCTAAAGCACTAGTTAATCCGCCAGTTTTCCAGTTTGCTCGAACAGAAGCTCCGAAACCGATAGAAGAATCTTGTCGTCTGGTAACAAGCAAGTCAACAGTCAACATCCCATGACGACGGTTTTTCTTTATTCCTCAATTTTCTCAAAGACCCTCTTCTTGGTAGGGGGGGTAATCTAGTGGAGAGTCTTACCTCTCAGAAATTGTCCTCTCCAGATCAACAAAAGCACCACCACAGATGAAAAGAACATCTTTAGTGTCAACCTGCAAATGACAAACATGAAGGCAGAAAGTCAAATCATTAGTGCAAAACAAAATTTTCTACTTATCATAATAAGACAACATGATCTCTCACAAAGCATATTTAAAGTAGATTTGTGCAGAACACATGAATACAAGTTTCTGATCCCAATCAAATATCACAAAGAGCACTCAAAGATACAGAGATATAGACACTCTCTTCAGCTTAGCTTAGATTAGTGAATCTCCATCTGCCACATATCAGACACCTTGCAGTCTCCTCGTATGTCAAATAGACAAGAAATTGTATCTGCAACTTCTATTAGTTTTTACATGTGCAGAACACACACATTTCAAACAATTTGTTCTTCTTCATGTCCCAAAACAACTCTCTGTAAAACCAATAGAAAACACGCAAAAACGGCACATAAAGTCACAAAGAAGATTTGTATCTTGCCTTATCTAGGAAAAAAAGTCACAGACTAGTAAATTAAGTGTATGTAAGCAAAAGTTTCAGACCTAACATGTATCCCATGCTTTTTCCTTTTCAGAAGAATCACATTTTCACATATCAACATCATGCCATGCTGGTGGGCCGTGCCTACTGTCTAATATTGGTGCTCTTGCTCCTAACTCAGATCTTGCTTATTGGCCAGCAGGTTAGTGGAACGCAGAATAACATAAATCAGTTGAGACATTGAGAGAGAGTGCAAGAAGCACGATGCAATACAAACAGCTAGAAAATCCAGTCTCCTGGAACTTCAGAATTTGACTGTCATGCTGAGTGTACTATTGCCATCGTCTTTGACTTCAGGCTCTTCAGCAGGCCTTGACACGTTGAAATTCCATGACAATTTAGTTCCGGAGCATCAACATGCTTTCTTCATTATCAAAATGGACTGATTGCAAAGGGGTCAAATACACAGTAGAAAGTTTGGCAATCTTCAGGTAATCTTCCCTCTTTTTCCAATGCTCTCCTTCCAAAGGCATGCCTACCCACCAGAAGGTGCCAACTACTTTTGTTGTTTCTTCTCATTTTACAATTTTTCTAAAAAAATGTACGCATCTTAGTTTGCGTCATCACACCTCAGCGAACCTCTTATTAGGTGGATCAAACTAAACACTGATAGAGTTGGAGGAAGGCAATACTGATATTATGCACTCAATATCATAAAGAAAAATGCTTTGAGTATGTAGAGAGCTTCTACAGCACAGAAGACAGAAGCACCATCAAAATTTCAATTTTCTGGATGCATAGCTTATGGCCATGCCCTCCAAAGATAATCGAGATAAGTGGGGGTGAAAATTGTATCTTTAGCAGATGCAATGATGAATCAGAAGGCCACCATCTTTACACAACAGAATCCAAAGCTTGATGATCTCAGACAGTGTCATATTCAATGCAATTGTCATATGCAGGGTAGGCAACAGCAACCAGCACGATGTTACCATCATCTAGCACATCTCTAGATGTTAACAATGTCTAGCTATCCACCATATCAAGTCCATCTTCTCCAGCAAGCTCATCACCTCTAAGAAGTGCATCAAGGCAATAAAGTTAAACTGTGAAATCCAAATCCTTCAACTTGTCCTCAACCAAAACACAGGTACAAAAGAAATGGACATCCTTCACAGACTTAAAAGATTATCATAGTGGCCATGCTATCAAGAAAGCAAGGGACAAAAAAATGCAGTGCAGGCATGAATGGAGAAACCAAGATGACCAAGAAAGACACCCATGAGAGGTTGTAGACAGGCCATGAGAGTTGAGACACAAGTTATCGGCCTCAAATATGTCTACAAAATCAAGCACAATGAAGATGGCTCAATTTCAACAATAGAATGCTCATCTGATGCCAAAAACACCTTGTAACAACCAGAAATTCTCTTCAGCAAGCCATTCACTCATGTTTTCACATTAATCAGGGTAGTCTTGACTCTAACACTGCAACTCAAATACATGCCTTTCAACTAAATGTCAAGTGGAGATTCATCAACAGAGAACTTGATGATGAAGTTTACACTCAGCACAACCACAACAGTTCATCATAAACACATACGAGGACCATGTTTATCACCACCAAGAAGCCTCTTCTGAAATTCCGAACTCAAGCAAGTACCACGTCCATGAGCACAGAAGGGCAAGAGTGCAAGACCAACAAATACCTTCTTCAGCATGTCTTTTCAAAAAGCCTAAGTGAGCCATATCTATATGTTAAGACATATCAGTTCCTCAATTTGTGCCTTTTGGACCTTTTGCCAACGGTTTCACCCACATTAGCACTAATCTTAAGACGATTGAAGAATTTAAGTGATGACAGAATACGGATGATGAAGAACTACCTTAGCATGCTAGTAAAGCAAAGTTGGCCTCTTCTCCTATCTAGTGACATATGCATGAGATATAGTCAAGAAATTCGAGCAACATTCTTCTCTTGGACAAGTAGTTCAGACTTAACATAAAGGCCTTGGATACATTATCCTCCAAGTTCGGTTCCCCTTTCCCCCATTGTGTTACACCGGCCTGCGCCTCATTTGATCCCTCCCCCCCCCCCCCAAAAAAAAAAAAAAGCAAAAAGTAATAAGCTAGTTGCAACAGGCGAACCCCTATATATGACTACAAACAGAGAAACCTTCCAAAAAATGGAACCAAAGAGAAGGTGAACGAGTTGGTATCTGAAAATATCATTAGGCCCCTAATATTTTCTGAATAAACTAGGCCATATATTCATGCAGTCAGACTTGTTTTTAGGTGCATGAGAAAATCTCATAGCCAGGAGGATACTGCAAGGTATTTAGGGAATAAAGAGTTATGGTATAGTGTATAAGACATAACAAGCTTCAATAGGATACGAAGCGTCATCAATAGCAAAAGCACAAGTGGCTACCTCCGGCAGCTCTTTATCTAAACTTATCTCAAGGTCCTCAAAGGAACAGGCAACAATAGCACTATTATCAACTGAAGAATAGTAGAATGCAATACGTGAGGATGTACACAGGAACAGTATCCCGGAAAAAGCGAGCTTGTTCTAAAGGAATCATTTGCACAAAAAGATAACTGAAAATCCATTTTGCAGGATTAATATTATTTTAAGCAAAGACATGTCCGAGGCTCATAGATCTTTTACCATGAAGGCAATTTCCAGTTTTGCAGCATCAAATGATGATAATTGTCAGTTGGACACAACAGATTGCTAATTTCATAAATGCAGCTTCACCTTTACTGATGATGTTATAACTTGCGCATTGAATGTCTTGGAACTGGATGCTTACTCTGTTATGTGGGAGAACATCTCATCACCAATTAACTCTCGTTAAAGCTGTTCAACTCATCAGCTAAAAAATTCAAATCGTAGTTCCTTAGAACAACCCCCCCCCCCCGGGGTCTGCAGCAGGGGGTTGATCTGGGGTAAGTGGGGTGCCATCCGAAGTAATGGTGACCCGTTAAAACTCGCAAAACATCAGTTCTCATGGATGCCTTGACACTCCAGCTCCTACCTCTGAGAATATTGTACAGGTAGGCCAAAACATATGGTTTAAGGCTTTACGCCACAAAGCTTTGCTCAAACAGATAAGGTTCTGGTTGACCCTTTTAACATAGATTTTTGTCTCAAAAATCATTTTGTATATCTGGAATTTTAAACCTGTCTCCAGTTATGGGACACATAAATCTTACATGCAAAGCCAGCACTCAATCAAATCAGAGAACATTGCCAGATATCGCCATATAATGACACAATGGTCGCTACATCAGAGAGATGGTTTCCTTGCTCATGCATTGAGAGACAATGTCATTTCAACGTGAAAGCCAGTGACATGTTGCAGCGCTTGCAAAAGAGGACAATGTCAATAAAAGCCAGGACAGATGCTAAAGGACTGTCAAGAAAAGGTGGGGACAATGCTGGAACTGGCAATTTAAGTAATATGAATATACTATTACTCCTAGTCCTGTAAAAGATCTCAAGCAGTCTAAGTCAACATTTAATGTAAAATTGTTAGAAGGGAGGAAGTTCTATTATACCTGAATATGTTTACCATGAGGATGCTTTCTTACTCTCTTTGTAGGAACATCAACAATCTGAAAATAGGAAAACAACAAAGAGATAAAATGTGATGAGACAGATTTATTACTGGCCAGAATACTACATTAACAAGCAGAAGCAGAATATTCAACAGTCAAGAACACAGAAGGATAAATAAAACTCGTGTGAATGCCAATTGTGACTATTGATGTGACATGTTTCAGACAAAATGATCAGTATTTCCTCATCTGTTGTCACCTTATATATATATATATATATATTTTTAAGCATAAGAAAAGTCCTAGACACATTTTCATAAACATTTCAAGCCCTTGCACAACATTTGCATTTCAGAAATGTGCACGGCCTGGGAGGACATTTCTCTACCACATTTCTGGTCTTCTGAACTTGAGTATTCGTCAGTTTCACTTTATACAATGAGAAATTGAGAACACACATCACAAATATAATTAACAAGATAGACATCTAGTGGACTAGAAGTTTTCCAATAGGCAACCAGAGAACAAAACTGACGGCCAAACACGTAGAACACTGGTCAACAAAAGCCCTCAGAGAAGCCCCTATAGAAGCCCGTCGAAAAGTGAGGATGAGAACTCAATTTCATGAATGATTATAATAAATCACTCTATGTGGGAAGATAGAATGAACTTCGGACCCCAGAACCCACAGGTATGCAGTGAATGCATGCATGTACAAACCCTCTGTCCTCTCTTGCAAAAACGCTATATCTCACTAGCAAATGCACCTATTGTGATTATTCATTTTCGTAATATGCATCGATGACTAATTTTTTCGAATTTATGCTTGGCTTTTAGAAATTTCAAATATGTGCACAAAGATTTAATCTCTAAAAGTTCAATCTTTGCTTTACCTATAGCACTTTGTTTTTAATATTTTGTTTTAAAGCAGTCGCTAGTGGCGGTGGCTGAGAGCCTGAGATAGTAGTGGCCAGGCAGGGAAAAGATCATGGTGTTACTTTGCATGCCACAATTGCTGTAAGTACGCTTAGATTTAGGGGAACACCAAAATTGCAGCCTAGGAGACAATTGTTCTCCAAGGTTTAGGGTTTCAGACTGGATTCTTCTAAATTTGTGACTAGAGAATTCTTAAATCTCCAAAATTGGGGCTTTGATGGTGCAAGAAGGGGGAAGGAAGAGGCCTTGGTGTTAATTTTCACATTAGTACTGTAGTAAGCATGTTCAAGGCTATGACCTATCAGCCATATAAACTTAAAGGGGGCCAAATTTGTGGCTCATTGAACAAGTGCCCTCCAAGGTTTATGAGTTCAAATTGGATTTTTCTCAATTGGTGACTGAAGTATACTTATTCTCAAAGATTTGGGAGACAGAAAAGGGTGAAAGACAGCCAAAGATGATTGGCTGACCTATCAGGGCTCTTCGGCATGATTTAATGATGGTTTCAAACTTGATATGTGTTTAATTGGCTTTCGTTTTAGCCTTTTAGGTATATATTTATATCCTCAATCATGAAGTTCCCCCCTGACAGGGTTGATGCAAGCTTTCCTAATGTGACTACCAGCAAAACTTTTTTCCGAGTTATGGTTTGTTTTAAGATTGTTCATTCTTGTTGCCATATCCTTCTTCAATGTGAATATTGTTGGATTGTTGGTTGTCTTGTAAGTTTTCAGATTGAGATATAAGTTTTGTGCCAAGAAACTTCACTACTACCAGACTAAGCTAATACGGTTAGTTTCTATCATTGTTGTTTGAAGCGACTCTCATGGATATGTTCACCTGCCTCCCCAGTGTTGCTGCATTTGAGGCTGTATGATGGTGAGAGCCCAAGATTCAGAAAGCCAATCCTTGTCCAATTTGAGTTCCATCAGTCTCTCTAAATCAGTTCATCCTGTTGTAGCTGCCAATCTTGTACATGAGCTCAAAGATTATCATGATGTTCCATTTTCAGGCCTTGCATGGCCTCATGCCGAAGTCTGTCACTTAGAGTTCTCTGTGTACTGCTCTTAATTAAGTATGCTTATCCATGTTATTTCTGTTTCTCAGTCTTTCAGATAAGCTGGATTGAGGGCTTTCTTCTTTGGTATAGATTGATGTTTTGGCAGAATTCATTCTTCTCATGTGGCAAGCCTCTCCATTTTATTTGTTGGTGCATCAAGGTTTAAGGATCTCATCTGCAAAAACCCTTGGAACACAATGCAAAGGAAGTCAAGTCGAGTCCCAACCAATTGATTACCGGAGAATCTACTTCTTGGTTCAAATATTGCTAATCAATTCAGCGTAGGTGAATGATCTCTGAGGTTGAGGAGAATTTACCGGGTTAGAGGAACTATTGGTATACCACCCATTGAAATAATTTTCTGACCAAACAGGTTGGCAAATTATTGGACATCATCTACCTTGGTTGCCAAAGCAGCAGCAAATCGATATGAGAAAGTTTTTGTAGTCATGTAGGCAGGTACCCATTTACCAATGCCTTGAAAAGGAAGACAGTGCAGATTGGGTAGTAAATTTTGTGCATCATGGAAACAATCAATCGTCCCACATTGTACCGGACAAGGATCTTTCAGTCCATTATATGTAGTCAATCGAGGCAGAACCTGCATAGAGCGCGCATCCTGGATGTTGCATCTCACCCAACACACGCACGTGCGTGCACTCATTTCTCCCAGCAAGCAAAGACATGAAAAAGGTCCCAATTCACTCCAAGCCTGACGTGGTCTCAAGATCACCTTCTAGGCTATTACTAGTCATCAAGATGCCTTTCACATTGGAACCATTGAACAGAAGGACACTTTCAATCTTTCATAGTTTCATTCAAAGCAAGCTGTGCATATTACATCACATCAGCAACGACATTATTACCCCAACATATACTTTCCTGGTTGGATTCTCCCGCTCTCGTTTAGCCATTGAAAGAGCATCTGTGGAACTCTATCAGAAGCTAGGCCCTGTTTTACAATCATCTTATCTCATTGTGACAAAAATATTATCTTTGTGTTGTAGAAACTCAATAATTCACGATCTACATAGCTGGTAAACCCAAATGCACTTGGCCAAGTTGGTATTGTAATAGGAGCTTCCACCCTCAAGACAGTGGCAGAGGCTGGCGTAGCTGAATATTAACATTATAGCAATAAATCTCATGAGTTTGTTTATGAGTTTAGGTTTCAAATTATTTTTATCCACCACTAATTAATTTGCCTCCTTTTTTCGGATCTTTCTAAAATTATCGGCCTCCTTTGAAATTAATATTTATAGGCCTTTTTATTGTAATTCATTCAGAACAAAATTTTGAACAGGTAGTTCAATTTTACCTCACCAAAATAAGATAATAAAATCATTTTGTTAAGAAAACAAAGGAGAAGGAAGGGGGGAAACAATGAAGACCACTGTGTTAGTTAATACTAAATAGAAGGAGGGGGAAAGAAAAGAAAGAGAAGCCAAAAAGGCAAGTGAACAAAATTAGCCCATAATAGAGTAAAAAAATAATAATAATAATAATAATAATAAAAGGAAGCAAGAGTTAGTTGCCCTTAGAGCTGGGTAATAGATCAGGTTGGGTCAAGTCCGTATTCGTATTGAACTTAAACGGGTTGAGAATTCCTCAACCTGAACCTAACCTGTTTATTAAACAGGTTAAAAAATCTTGACTTGTACCCATTTAGTTTCTAAATGGGCTAACCTGCTTAACCCGTTTAAGATAAACATGTCGAGTTCAATCACCTAATTACCCATTTACGCATTTAACATTTTCAACTAATATGTAATTATAGCGTTAAAAATTAAATTTACATATTATATTAAACAATTACTCTCTAAAACTCCCCTAATTCATCATAATTCACATTTTTTTAATTTTTATATTCTTGATTATTTAATAAAAAGGTAAACGGATAAATGACAAATGGCTATATGAGTTGACTAGTTTAGCCCAGTTAATTAAACAGGTTAAATGGGTACTTCTTCGTGTCGAAATCTCGACCAGAACCTAGCCCATTTAATTAAACCGGGTTGAAGTGTCAACCTATTTAATTAAACGGGTTGAAAATTTATACGCAAACCCACTTAACTTCTTTTGGTTTCGGATCGGTAATCGGGCCGAATCAGCTTTGCCCAGCTCTAGTTGCCCTTTAGAACAACCAAATGGGGCTTAAAAAAGGGGAAAGAAAAGCCAAAATGGTAGAGGAAAAAAATTGGCCCATTGAGGAGGGGGGGATTAGTCGTCATTGTCAAGATTCGAACCCAAGACAACCTGGTTTCCTAATAATTGCAGAAGCAGCCCTTCTACAATGTAAACAAAGTTCAAACACCATACCTCAATATGTAAATACCTCCTCTAATATCACCAGTGGAACGAGATGTACAACTAGCGGATGCCAATCCTTACCTCACCATCCAACCCCTCACACACACACGCGCGCACACACGCACGCACAAAAATCCCCTCTAATCTCACAGGGAAGAGCAGTGAAACAAAACTTGCCAGAAAGCAAAACCTTCTAAATTTCATTGCTCAAACATCTTGAAACCACAAGTATACAACTAGAAGTCATCAATATAAACCTAAGATCATATGGCATAAGAAAACATAGGGTTCCCGAATCACTTACAGTTCCTTCAAGCACTTTTAACAAGGCTTGCTGAACACCTTCACCAGAGACATCTCTGCCGACATTCGAGCTTCCAGCCTGTACAAATCAATTAGATGTATAAGGGCCCACCTCTTTCTACACAAGGGAACCATTCTTTGAAGTAATAGCATGCTTATCCAGAAAATACAAAGGGATAATCAAATAACCTTTTTAGTTATCTTATCGATTTCGTCAATATAGACAATTCCTTGCTGAGCTGCTTCAACATTGAACTCTGCAGCCTTGGCATTACAATTACAAGGGCGATTAACAGGGTTTTGTAAAATTGGAGAGCTGTGGATAAACTGGAGGTCTTCAGATGAAGATGGATGACAGGATATATTTCCAAATAGAACAGTACACAACAGAGGATGAGAACACAACAGCACAAATGCACCATGGAAACATGCCCAACAAGTAATATATTGACAAATTTCCAGATGAACATATAAGAAAGTCATAGCAATTTGCAAACAAGAATCACTCCTGACTGGAAATATGGAACTGGATTAATCGTTTGTCAATTACTCAACTGGATCAACTGAATGCTAGGTAATTATGGGTCTTATCTTAATTCCATAAAAGAACAATCATCAGGGATCAAGATCTCTATTCTTATTCTCTGTAGTCCTGAAACAATATAAAACATGTATGAATTTCCTCTACATAATATTCACCCGTGTACTGAAAATTTTGCAAAGCTATGTAGCCTTAGTACCGTAATTGTTTCCCCCTTCAAGCCCCCAACACTTTAGGAAATGTGTCTGCCTCCTTGATTGCAGGTTCATCATCTTTAGGGGCAGCCCGCCCTCCAACATTGCCAGAACACCGATACCACCGGTCCTCCATACACTTCTTTTCTTTTTTCTGGATAACAACACCTCTATAAACCTTTTCCCTAAGCTTTGAACCAACTCATCCGGTTGGTGAATCAGACAGAGAAATTTGACAGACATCACTATTCTCTGCAGGACAACCACAACCCTATCCCATAAGTTAGCAGCTAAGTCCAGCAACGAGCAAAATCTTGCCAAACATCCAAAACTCATATTGTTTAAAGAACCATGAAAGACAGAATCTCGTCCTCGTCATAGCCTCAGCTTCTCTGTCCAACGCTCCTATCCCACAGACCACAACCCCCCCCCCCGGCATGCTTCATAGCCAAAAACACAACTTCTATCGGAGTTTCTTAGTTATGCAATTGAAACATATTGCCTCGACACTACCTAACCGTCAATCATTTCCTTTGCTATCTCCTAAAATTCCATTATATGAGCTTTTCCAGAAAACTAAAGAAGAAGACTCTGAAAAATATAAAACGGTGAACCTTTCTGGGTAATTCAAACAAAAAATCTAGGTGAATAAAATACAGAAAACCCCAAGATTAAGCCCAAAGAAAAAAAAGGAGAGAAAAAGAGTAGATCTACTATCTGATTACACCACCAAGGAAGACCGGAATTACACAAATTCTGCCCTACGAAACTAGATTGCTGTCAAAAGGATTAATGCTGTCGACAGTGGCAACTACGAATATACCTTCTCAAAGTGATATTTTAAGTTTTACCATTGGTGTACCCCTTCAGCCAGGCACTATAACTAACTTTTTGTCAGAACATAATACAGAAATATCCACCCTTAGATGGTCCTTATAGGCTAAGCCTTTGGAAGTTCATATGTTTTTTTTTGGGGGGGGGGGTTATCCCTGTGTTTCTTCTAAAGTTGGTGTTGGGTCTACCATCTTTTTTCGGCATAACCGCTAGTGTGAAGGTGCTTCCTTGAGAGACATTTACCCCTATCTTTGCCTACTTCACCAATGCAGTCGCTTTCAAAAGAACATTTCCCATGGAAGCCTATTTGGAAATCTTTGTCTCCATTTAAAGTTTTTTTTTGGTTTGGGACACATGACACGGGACTATTTTGACTTGTGATAATTTCCAACATATGAGTAAGATCTTGGTGAATAAGTGCTTTATGTGCAAAGAGCAAGTGGAATGACCATATCATTTGCCGCTTCATTGTCCTTTAGTAGGAGCTATACGGGAGCTAGCCTTTGCTTGGGAGTTTCTTAGTTGTATCTAACTCTATTAGGAATCATCTCTCTCATTGGAAGAGTTTCCATGGTAGGGAACCAAAAAAGAACAATGCTTTCTTATTCCCACACGTGATTTTTGGACCATTTGGGGTGAAAGAGACCGAAGAGTCTTTGAGGTTGTGAGGATGCCTCTTCAGCGCTTTAAAGATAATTTCATCAAGACTCCCTATTTTTGGGATAAAAGGAACTTTTATTATTCTTCTTTTGATCTTTTTGATTTGCGGACAGTTTTCATATTGGATGTGTATAGCCTTTTGTAGAATGCTTACTTTGCATCCAACCTTTTTGCTCCTGAAATATACATAATATTCCTTTCCTTATCAAAAATAAAATACAATAAAATATGTCCACCCTTAGATCTCTTCAAAAAATATGCGCTTTTGGGGGGTCAACAAATAAAACGCAGACCATGGATGCCAAAATTGTAAAATAACACTGTTACAAGGTAGTCGAACAGCTGAGTTAAATGAGGACCCTCTTCAGTTCCACATTACCCAATAACGGCAGAAGTGATTTCCACCAAAGAAAGACGCCACTTATTGAGTACAATTTGGAAAAAAACATACAAATCCTCTCTCCGATATGAATATCCATAAAAATAGTAGCCAGTGTTTGAAATATCAGATTCTCAGCCATAGTCAAATAAGAATCTCCAACCCAACAATTCTGTATCTCTAGATGAAAATGTGATAAAAATGCTGGACGTCCTTCACCCAGATAAAGGCCGCCACCCAGCTTTTGTCCTGTTACCTCAGATAGCCTAATCCTATAACACAGACTCAGGGCCTGGTCTTTTCGTGGGTCAATCCACATTTATCAACTTCAACCCACTTCAACCTACTTCAACCTATTTCAACCCACTTGAAAAAAAAAATACCAACTTCAACCCACTTCAACCTACCTCAACCTACTTTAACCCACTTCAACCAACTTCAACTCACCCCCTTTATAATTTTAATAATTTATAAAGTATCATATGGGATTTAGGGCCTGTTGTTTTCGTGAGTACATTGGGTAGGAAAAAGGGTGAAGTCGGTTGAAGTAAGTTGAGGTAGGCTGAAGTTGGTATTTTTTTTTGAGGTGGGTTGAAATAAATTGAACTAGATTGAAGTGGGCTGATGTAGGTTGAAGTGCGTTGAAGTTGGTATATTTTGTATGTGGTGGATTGAAGTGAGTTAAAATAATGAGAATGAAACTAATATGTGATAATTTATGAAGTTATCAAAATTTTGTGAAATTTTTGTTCATTCTTTTTTATTTTTTATTTTTTATTTTTTATTTTTTTATTTTTATTTTTATTTTTTATTTCTTATTTTTTATTTTTTTATTTTTTAGTTTTATTTTTTTATTTTTTATTTTTTATTTTTTCTTTTTATTTTTTATTTTTTTATTTTTTACATTGTTTGTTTTATTTTTTACTTTTTATTTTTTATTTTTTATTTTTTATTTTTATTTTTTGAATTAAAAATTAAAAATTAAAAAAATAATAAATTAAAAATAAGAACCAAGAAATTAAAAAAATAAAAAATAAAAAATAAGAACCAAGAAATTAAAAAAATAAAAAATAAAAAATAAAAAAATTTAAATAAAAAATAAAAAATAAAAAATAGAAAAAATAAAAATTTAAAAATAAAATTTAAAATTTAAAAATAAAAATAAAAATAAAAATAAAAATAAAAAATAAAAAATAAAAAAGAATAAACAAAAATTTCACAAAATTTCGATAACTTCGTAAATTATCACACATTAGTTACATTCTTATTATTTTAACCCACTTCAACCCACCACATAAAAAATATACCAACTTCAACCCACTTCAACCAACATCAACCCACTTCAACCTACTTCAACCTATTTCAACCCACCTCAAAAAAAAATACCAACTTCAACTTTGCTCAACCCACCTCAAACTATTTCAACCTACTTCATCCTTTTACCCACCCTATTTACCCACGAAAAGAACAGGCCCTCAATCGACTTGTGGCATTAGGGAGTGGTCAGCGGGACCCACCCACTAAGCATAGGGTAGCAAGACAAGAGGCACCCTTGGCAGGCGGAGATAGTTTCTTGGTATATAGAAAAACCACTTTCTCACCTGACCCATTTTTCGTCACTTCAACAGAGATCAAATCTGAATAAAGAATTAGAACTAACACTGTGAGGTTCTAACAACTTAACTCTAGCTCCCATTCATACTCTATACAAGTGGAGCAACTCTAGCGCTTTTAAAGAGAATGTAACCAGAGTCTGGAATCAGAATATCAGGGGTGAAAAATGTTTGAGATCATGAGGAAATTGAGGGCACAGAGTACTGCAGAATGAATTAAAGGAACTAAGGCAGATTTCCTCCTCGTTGACAAAGAGGTTTTAAAGAGCAGAACCCAGCTGCAGAGTGTTGAAACAACTCTTGAAGTTGATCCTCGTAATAAGGAGCATCAAATGATGGAAAGGAAGTTTATATAAAGACTATTGTAAGAAAAGTGATGCTGAACTTTGTCTTTTAAAACAAAAGGCAAAGCTGAATTGGGTTCAACATGGTGACCAAAGTACTAAACTCTTTTATGATTCCCCTAAACAGAGGAATTACATCAATATGTTCTGTCACTGCAGGATACCAAAGGCAGAGTTGTACATGACTTAAATGAGATCAAGGAGTTATTTTTGCAAAAAATAATAAAAAATGGCGACAGAGACAAGTGGAATACAGAATGTTCAAGGCCATATAATTCAGACGGGCAACATCTGAAACTCATATCAGTAGATGGAATTAACCAAGCCATTCATGAGACTAGAGGTAAAGAGCGCTCTTTTTTATATGGATATAAACAAAAGGCTGGCCAGATGGGTTATGGAAGTGTCTTTTTTAGGTAAGCATGGAATATAGTGGAGCATGTGTGCAGATGTCGTTTTACAATTCTTCAATAATGGGAAAGTGCTAAAGGAACTGAATTCTACTATCCTTAGAGGCTCTTACAAATTGTTTCTGAAAACTTCACAGGCTTCATGCACTCAGTTGAACTTGCTCTACCTTGCCAATGTCTTAAAAAAAGGCAGACATCCATCAAATGACCTTAACATGGAAATATGTGAACTAAGAGTTGAATGCATATCATGATTCATTAGATTTTCCACTATGTCGGCAAGTGTTTCCAGGTATCTACAGCTTGCTTCCCATGACATTGCCGCCTCTTTTGCCATAAGGACATCATAGTTTAACACATGTGAAGGTGAAAACCTTCTACTCTGAAACAATATGCTCATCTCAAATTGAAACATTTCTTTTCACACCGATATTCTTCAAAAGCAATCCCCTCCCATAACAACCCATTGCCTTCTGAATGTGAATGTTAGGTAACTTTTCAGTTTCTGCTTTCTTCCAACAGTTACCCTCGGAATGTGCATGTTAGATAGCATCATAACAATCACCAACTTTGAAGATTTTAGGTGAAGCAATAACACTTCCTATTTCATGCTCTAAAGTCTAATCCCAGCATAGTTTCCCACCAAGTTATATCAAGTATATACATTTTAAAAAAAGTAGATGAATTGAACTTATTAAGCAAATCTGTTAAGCTCCAATTGAATTTGCTTAAGCACTACTATTTTTATCAGAAACATATTCAAGGTGTTCTGCATTTGCTTTTGAAAACATATCGTAGTGTTATATTCCAAATTCACATTAAAAGGCATAACGCTTTGGTTCTCTATAAACCGAAATGGCAAGCTTTTGCCAAAGCATGCCATCAGTAGTAGCATATCCAAGAGGAGTAGCCCGTTGTAGGAAAGTGTCCATCATGAAAAAATATTTCATTGAGTTCTGAGATTTCTGGCATCACCTACTTAAACAAAGGCTTAACTTTAATTCTCCATCCTTGATAGACTACAAGCCAGCCAAATGTAGTTCATGACTGGCTAGAGAAACTGAATCTGAAAGTGTGCAGAAGGCACGTCCCAGACACAGCCATTCATTTTCATAAGGACACACAAATATATGCACCAAGGAGCCCCACTATGTCATGTGGCTTTGCAAATATTTGGAAATAGAATAAGTCCAACTTCATATGATATATCTTTAGTCCTAAGTTTCAAGCATTTAAGAAGATTCACAAATGAACATCAATAGATTTTCAGGTTATAGATTCGGCATGATAGAATATCACGTAAATAACAAACATGAAAATTCTAAGCGTCCTAATCCAAGTTTGTCAGCTTATACACCATAGGTCACATGAAAGTAATTAAGTTTTTCAAATTACATACCATAGCTCACATGAAAACCAGTTCATCAAATTATATAGCATAGTTCACACACTAGTAACCACGTTCAACAAATAACACACCATAGCTCTCATGAAAGTTATTAAGTTCATCAAATCGGAAGTAATTCTATGAATAATAAGCTGAACGTACCATAAGCAACTTATATAATATTGACTCAACATCTTCTCCAACATAGCCAGCCTGGAACGAAAAAGAGCAAGGCACATTTATCCAAAATCCTAGCAATGGGTAAAATGGCTTAAAAGAGAAAACAAGTGCTGAATAACACCCTTTTTTTGTAACAAATCCAATTTTATATCCTCAATAATAGGTTAACAGCCCAAAATAAAACACACTCAAATAAAGGTAAGAAGTAGTCGTAAACAAGTTCTATAGACTAGGGAAATTTCATTAAGGAACTTTGGTACACATGTCAAGATAATCTTCGAACAACGGCAAAACTCAAACACTATGATAAGATCATTACCTAAAATATTATCATATAGGTTTGCAAGGACGGTTGCAAGTTGCAACATATGCAAATACAGTTTACTTCCACAGAATTATAAAAGAAAGGAATAACGGAACACTACAAGGGTGGGGTTCTTGAGTGGCCTTGTGGGACATTCTTGAATCAATAATCCTAAGTGTTTAAAGGATGCTGCAGTTTAGCACTCTAGAGGTCTGCTTGCTGTTTTAACAGTCGAATACGCCTGTTTTGGAGCACCTTGAAGGGCTTCAGAAGTTCAGATTAATATTAACGAAGGGCTGAATCAGAGAAACCTTTTACCAAAGGCAAAGTTAAGGAATCCACAAGGGAATGTAATGGGCACAAATGCACTGAGCCCTGATGGCTTCAATCTTCTCTTTTTGAAACTGAACTGGGAAATGACTAAAAAGAATGTCCTAGATTCATAAACCAATTCCCTACTAGTGGAGTCATTCCTCTATAACTGTTTTCTGATGAAATACCTAGCTTCAGCGAAAAAGACCTTTTATGCAAGACGGACAAACCAATAGGGCTTATACTCAACTAGTGACGCAAATCCTCGACAATTGTCTGAAGGTCATTGATGCAATGAGCACTTGGCAGTACAATCTTAGTCACATGTTGTCAAGTCCAGTCCTTATCATTCATTTTTGATAGTTGAAACTAGAATACTTAAACAAGACACTTATAGACACCAAACCAAATGGCAATTGAATAGTAACGCCTTGATTCACCAGTCACTATCATATCGAGGTTGCAATCCAAAGAGCAACTGCAATCCCAATTCTTATAACAAGAGGCAAGGAGAATTTAAACTCACGCTTTTTTTCCCAAACTAAAGTAACCTCAAATATAGTCACTGCATAATATAGAGCATGCAAATGTAGCATAAAATGTGGCCCTTTTGCCCTTTATCCACTCTCATTTTCCCTTTGACGCCAACAAGAAACCGCTATAACACATGGTGTGAACCATGAAGTGTATTTAAAGTGTTTGCAAGTGAATGCTGTAGAGCAAGAGCTAAAAAGTAAAAACAGAAATGAGAAATCTTGCCTGTGTCAAGGCAGTTGCATCCGCTACAATGAATGGTACATTTACTAAACGAGCTAGTGTCTTTGCAAGTAATGTCTTTCCTGTTTCACAATTAGAAAGCACCAAAGAAGTCAGAAGGGAAGGATATAACCCCCCCCCAACCCCGGCCCTGCGCGAGGACGAATACAACCGAGGAAATGAATATGAGCTAAATCACCAGAACCAGTTGGGCCTATCATCAACACATTGCTCTTCTCCAATTCAACCTCATCATTATCCACATCTAAGGTAGGTACCTGTGACCTAGTATCAAACTCACGTAAGTACGGAACACTACACAAGAACTATGAAGCAACAAGAGATGAATAAACAATATGTAAGTGGTCGTGTCTCAAATATAAATAAGAATCAGTAAGACCATCAGAACAAACCCTTTGAATGAAGCATGGTAGATCCTTTTGTAATGGTTATGAACAGCCACAGAAAGAACCTACAAATGAAAACTACTGATTCAATCCACCAAGTCTTAAGCAGTCTGGTCAAACAAAGAAAAAAGCATGATCAAAAGAACAATACAGTTCTTATACAATCATCCCTATCAGTATTACCATGAAGGATAGAGAAATTAAACTAAATTAGGGAAATGTAAATCATGGATACGCTCTGCTAATGCCCAGTGCCAGCCAATCAAAACATAAATGAAATCAAGAAATCAACATGAAAGTACAAACCTTTTTTGCACGTTGCTGTCCTATAACAAATTTGTCAAGACCCCTAGTGATTTCTTTTGGGGTGGGCAAATTCTTTCCTAAGTTTGATCCTCCCCAAGTGGAAGGATCTCCACCACTGCCACCCCCGCCACCCAGAAGACCGGCGGCTGTAATATGGGCACCCGGCACAAAAAGTGGGTTATTTAAAGAACGCACAGTTAGACCATTCTCTGTAGGCCACTTTTCAGGTGGTTCACTGCCACCACCAGCATATGATGACGTCAAAAACTCCCAAAATGGCAACCTAAACCTCTTATCCATACTCTTAATTCTACCCTCAACCTTATCACTGCAGTTTAACCCATCATTGCCATTGTTTTTGCCGCTTCCCGTCTCCAAAAAGCTGCCTTTAAGAGGACCCAACTTATCAGGCCGGAAATAGAATGCAGACTTACACTTGGGGCAAATACCCAGAGCCTGATAAAGATAATTGCTGCCCATTAAAGCAACAGACCCAGTGGAAGCGGGACCCACACTGGGTGTTGTCGTCGTTGTTGTTCTTGCTCCAGCTGCTGCTATTGGCTTCTCATTTGGGATTGCTGGGGACGACTTGGGGTTGGGGTTCTTCGGGTTGGAGAGAAGTATGTCCATATGGACGCAACATCTAGGGCAATTAGCCTCGGCCTTGATTCTCCGAGTCAAGATTGGGGGCTCGTCTGATTTGCACCTCTCTTGGCCAAACGCAAACAATGAGTACTGCCCAGAAGCACGACAGTCGGAAAGGGGATTGAATTTGAAGCCGCCATTGCTGTTTAACCACGCCACCCACCTTGCTCCCTGCCGAAAGCTTCTCGCCATTGTTTGTCGTAGAAGAAATCGAATGTGTGATGTTTGTGGGACGACATGAATGAGATGGGATTGGTGTGAATTTAAAGAGATCCAGGAAAACGGAGATTGACGGCGCGGAGAAACTCGAGCGCGGAATGGTGAAGCGCGACTGTAGGAACGCCGGCTATTTGGACGTTCATGGAACAGGAGGTGAGCAGAGGAGGACTGGGGAAAGGGTTGAGGCCAATTTAAAATTTTGAATGGGAATGAATTTATGCCATTCAAGATTTTCCTTCTAATTTTGAATTTTCGATGACCAAATTAAACTAAACTCGTTTTTCCTACCGTTTCAACCTTGGACCAAATTTATGCTGCTTCTTCCGGTTGTTATATAGTCAGTGTAGGTGTATAGGTACTAAGAGCAATGAAGCATTTTCAATCTGTCACATTAGTAAAAATTTACAATTTTAAAATTTATATTTTATCACATCTTCAATTTATGAAATTTCAATTTTAAGCATCCAATAAAAATATTTGTCATTGACTCACCTTATAATACACAATCTATTTTTTTAATCATTTAAAAATTATTTACTTACTCAAATAAAAGACAAAATAAAAATATATTAAAATAATCAAAAAGTTCCAACGCGGGGAGACACACACAGGCGTTCTTCCCTGCGTGCAAGTCTCCTCTCTCTCCTCTCATTTTGTGACATGCTCTAATGTACACCCATTTCGTCCAAGCCTAAAGACATTGTGTTAAAATTTGGTATTCAATTGAAAAACTAGACAGGCCATAGGTGATAAATACTTTTATGCACAAATTGTTATGGTAGGGATAATGTAGAGCATGGCAAGGAATTTGGGTTTTGATTTTGGAGGTCTTAGATTCAAATCATGCTAACAAGAAGGTTTTTTTTAAAAAAAAAAAAAATCTTTATATCTTTGCATCCTTTTGGGGGGGGGGTCTTTGATTTTTTTAGAAAGTAATTTATTAATCAAAGTTTAATTTTCAATTGTTCACAAACAGCTAACTTATTGCTCTCAAAATGTCTTATTATTCACAAAAGGTTAACTTGTTGTTCCCAAAACGGCAGCCTATAGTTCACGAAATATAAACTTGTTGTTCAGTTAATTTCTTATTCACAAAATATTAACCTATAATTTACAAGATATAGCCATATTATTTACAACAAGATTGATCTATGGTTCTATAGAAAACCCACTGAATATTTTCTTTTTGACTTTAAAATAATTTTGTGCTAACAATGTTCTAGTGTTTATTGGCCAAAAATTGTTTTATTGTTCAATGAATGATAGAGGATATATGCTCAAATACTAAGAGTTAAAAATTATTAAAAGATAAGCTAAATAATATTAATCACTAAGAGAAAATGTTATATTGTTCACAAAACAGTTGGCATGTTGTTTACAAAATATTAATCTTTTATTCATAAAATATAAACCTATTATTTAGAAAATAGAATTTCATGCTAACAATGTTCAATTGTTTACATAAAATTATGAGGGTTTTTTTGAAAAAAAAACACATTATTAATCAAAGTTTAATTTAAAAAAAGTTTTATTGTTTACAAAAGTTAATTTATTGTTCACAAAATGTTAATCTATGGTTCACATAATAGAAACCTATTATTAATTGAAATCTTAAAAATTGTTCTCGCTAAAGAAATTTCCATTGTTCACTAATAAGTTTTCTATTTTTTACAAAAAAACCAACTAATTGTTCACAAAAACTTGATCTTTTATTTACAAAAATGTTAACCTATTGTTCACAAAAATATAAATGTATTATTGTAGTGGTCACCAAAAACTTTTAATTTTACTTCAATATATTCTATTAGTCAAAGTCTGGTTTAATATCAATTTTTTTCCAACAAAAAAAAATTAATGTTGTGATGTATTGTTCATTAAAAACTAATGACCAATAAACAAAACGTTCAATTTTTCAAAAAATGCTCAGTCTATTTTTCACAAAACATTAACCTAATGTTCACAAAATATTGCTTCTATCAAAAAACAAAATATATATTCCATGGAAAAAATTATGTGTTAAATTTATTTTTAAAAAAAGCTAAATAACACTATCAATAAAAAAACTATATATATAACTTTTTTGATAATATTATTTACATGTTGTCCATGGATATTCACGTGTTATTCACAAAAACTTGACACTTTGTTTACAAAAAGCTAACCTATAGTTCACAAAACATAAACCATTTGTTCACAAAATATAAAGGGTATTGTCTAACTTTCACCTCACGCCCTCGCAAATAAATTTTGTGCCCCTCCCTCCTCACTAATTGTTTGCCCGATAGCAAGAAATCAATAAGATGGGTTTTATGGGGGTCGGGAAACTATGTTGAGACTTAGCTACCATTGTGCCTCGTTGTTAGCGGTTGGATGGTATAAGCACTATTTAGGGTTTTTGTGAGTCGGAGAGGTGAGATGGAACTTTTTGAGACAATTGTTGTGGTTTAAAACTGCTAGAAATAGAGTCGTCATCGTCCAAGGACTCCGACCATGGTTTTTTGCCATGGATAGTTCAAATGAGACGGGGGTACAAGCAATTAGGATGGCAGGGGAAAAAGCACGAGAAGTTAGTATGACGTGTTGCAGATTAATTTGGTTGTGTAATACTAACGTGCGTGCGCGGAAATGGGTGTATAGGAAAAAGAAGCACAGAGGTCGACAATATAAGTTGCGTCGCTTCGTCCATTTTATTCTTCTAGCATTGGTGAAATCTTAAGTTTTTCTTTTTATTTAGATGTTTCGACGTGATTTTTCGATAGTTGCAAGTTCTTCCTTTGGTCAATGATTAAACAAAAAGCTTGTTTTTTCAATTACTAGTCGTAAGACCGCGCGCGTTGCGCGCGGTTTCCCGATGGAACCTAATTTATGTGGGTGAATTTTTTGTAAATTGTTCTGTCAAGTTTCCTTGGGTTTTTGTATTTTGTTTACTTATGATTGTAACTTGTTTTGAATTGTTGTTGAGTTTATTTAGGGAAAGTTCAATTGACAATAGCTAAGGTGATGTTTGAATGATACTATGAAAATCCATAACCACTATGATAATATGAAATTTTAAAGTAAGGGACTTGGTAAATAGTAAGAAGTATTTATAAGTATACATTTGAAGCTTGCAATAATATAAGGGAAAAGTGGTTCTCTAAGGCAAAATACAATCAGCTTTATGAGAGTAATGCTATTGGAAGTTGTTGAGAAATCTTTGTGTAATGTGGCAGTAAGGAAGGTGAATCATTTTTATATTGAGACCTGTTGAATAATGGAAAAGAAAGTAGTTAGATTTATTAGAATGCATCATGATAGGGGAAAATTGTTGTGAATGCATGACAAAAATGAAGTGGCATTAGCAAGATTATTCATAAAATGAATTATGATGCCTGTGGTAAATACATGCAAAATTATACTGCTTGGATATATGGAGTTTGTGTAATCCGTGAATGGACTATTACTTCTATAGAGCAATTTTTGAGATAACTTGTTTTGATAGGAATTTTAAAGCAAGTTAGAAATTGTCAGAGGAAGTAGACATTCAACAGTAATAGAATGAGCCAGACTACAAAAGGAATACAGATGAAATAAGAAAATTAGTAGTAGTAAGAACTATTGGATTAAGAGAACATTAAGAGGGAAACTTACAGTTATTGAATATTTGCGTGTAAAAGAACCTCAAAGGCAATTATATTTTGTAAGTATCCTTGTTGCTCTGATGTAAGTGTTTTCTCATTGCAAAATATCCTTAAGTTTTCTGATTTTCTTGCTCTTGACAATGCTACGTACAGTTGTCCATGTGAGAAGCATGGTTCTTTGAGATGAATGCGAGCTTGTTCTAGTGTTTGACATTGAGATTTATTTATTGTCATTGCAAACGATAGTTTAATTGGGAATTGTCTGCGTTCAAACTGGACTGGAAAGTTCGAAGAGGATGATGGTCACATAGATATTCTTGGTAGTAAAACAGTTTCTCCTTTGTGGTGTCCTGTTGCAATTGTGCACTGGATAATGTTGGGGAAGAACTCTTTACAGATAAGTCTGGTTCCATTGCAGAGTCCACCACTGGGAGCTAAATTGCGCAACAACATAACCAGGCTATTAGGCTTTAATATGAGTGCATGGGGTCTGATACCAGGTGGACATAATGTATGCAGTCAAAGCTATTGTATGTAATAGCTTTTCCTGGAAATTCAGCTATCATTGATTGTATCTACTTCTTCATTTCTTGGAGACCATATAGCTCTTTTTGAGAAGATGTCAGAGTCTATGTATTCTTGTTGCAATTCTGGTAAGATATGAGCTATTAGGTCAGAGGATTCTGCATTGATTGTTTTCATGGATGACATCATCTGTGGTGGTAGTTTCACCTGTGCAATACTTTCTGTTTGTAAGTTGTCATTTCCGAGGTTAAGAAGAAAATCTGAAAATGGAGGGTCTTCTTTGGCTCTTATGTTTTCTGTGAGACTGACTTTTTTCAGTTGAGACCAAAGTGAGGAGCTTACTAAACTTGCATCAACCGCTTCGGCTTGTATTTTGTGAGGAAATACTGGTAACACTTGTCTAAAGTCACCTCAAAATACGACAATTTCCCCCCCAAAAAGTTCATCTGAGTTGTATAAATCTCTAAGTAGGATGTCCAGTGCTTCGATGTTGTGTCTATGAGCCATTGAGGCTTCACCCCAAATGATCAGCGAGGATTCTTTTAATAGAGCTGCAAGGCTACTTTGTTTTCCAACATTACAATTAATATTGCTTTCATGATCAAGTGCTAGTTTAAAGCGAGAATGTACAGTTCTACCAGTTCGAATATTTGCAGCAGCTATGCCAGAACTTGCTATTGGTAAGACAATTTTGCCTAATTGCCTTATTCTTGCATATAGTGCACAATATAAGAATGTCTTCCCAGTTCCTCCAAGACCATCTACAAAAAATGTACTTGGTTTTTTGTGCTTGATGTGGTGCATGATTTCTTTGTAAGCCAATTTTTGCCCGGGGTTTAGCTTTTTGTGAGCATAAAGGAGGTTTTCTGGAATTGGTGCAGCAAGTACATCTTTTACATCTTTTATCCAATCAATCACACAGTTAGCTTCTGTTAATAATTCTGATAAATTGAAATCTGCTAGTGACTTTCCCATGCTTTCTAAGCATTTTTGCACTGCTGTGATTGTTTCGTGTAAGATCCAAGCTTCATTGTTATTTGTCTGCTGTGTATTGGAAGTTTTCTGATAAGTGTGTATAATACTTGGACCGTACATCTTTTGCATTTGGAGTCTCAGAAAAGATCAATAGTGTAGCAAATAAGCAACGTAATGCATATGGCATTTGGACTCCAATGCCTTCTTCCATATACGTTTCAACAATGTTGTTTGATTCAAGAAATCCATGTTGTGTAGCTGCTTCTTGAAATGAGCTACATAATTTGCCATTTGCTGTGACTAAGTCTGTGAATGATATAAGCCCTCCAATATTAGCTAATAGTAGTCGAAGGTAGAATCTTTCACCTTCTGATGGTGTTGCATAGGCAATTCTTCCTACTGCTTTCCCTTTTGTTCTTTCTCTCCATTCTTTTTCTTTTCCATCCCAAGTGAAATGCTCTGGGAATTCTCGATGTAAGTATATGTGATTTGGTCCCAACTCTGAATTTTTTTCAAAAAATGCAAGCAACATAGTCTTTGTTCGTTGTTCATCTTTCATAATTCTTTGAAGTCTTTCTTTGCCAGAGAATTGAACTGTTTGCCTACTTGATGTATGCATAGGCATGGATACTACAGGAGGATACATTGTGTAAAGATCAAAGCCGAATATTCCCCATGCAACTTCAGGTGGTGAAATCCAACGAGTTGATTGGTATCTTACAATTTCATCATGTTCTGTTTCTTGATTTGTTGAAGATAGCCTAAAAGAAACTTTGTCATGACCTTTGTAGACGTATTTGTATAGGTATTTGACTGCTTTTATTGTTGAGCATATTTCGACATTAACATGACTATCAAACATTGCAAGGAGGAATGGATTATATGGAATAACCCAACGGTTATCAAGCACAACTCCTCTCATGTGTATTTCTTCTCCTATATTTCTTCTTGTATAAAGTGGGTATGACTCAGCATTAGTTGTCGTATACTCAGAAAATGCCTTTGGATAGTTGAATCTACATATATTTTGTTGACCTTTTTGTTCCATGCAACCACAAGTTGAGAAGTTTAGACCTCATGGACTATGCATTATATGGTTAAGCACTAAATTCCTCAGGTACATATGGTCAGTAGTAGGTATCTCTGCACTCACATACCTGTCAAACTCCTTAGGTCTTTTTATTTTGTATTGCTTATCAAGGATAATTAAGATATGTGCATGAGGTAACCCTCTTTTTTGAAATTCATGTATCTTTGCTGCAACTTGACCAAGAATGTGCTTGTTAATTATTTTGTCTGACAGTTCTTATTTTGGAGTGGAATACTCTTGCAATGAGATCTGGTCTGTTCTCAGCTTTCTCATATTTTTGGAGCTCATCTTGGACCTCTGGCCATTTAGGATTGCAAGTAATAGTTATAAACAAATTTGGTTTCCCATATCTTTGGACAACAGATATAGCATTTAGAAATCTACGTTTCATATCTCTTGGACCTCCAACAAATGAAGGTGGGAGTATGACTCGATGATCAATATCTTTACCTACTGTTTCTCCATGCTCTAAACCATCAAGAATTCCTTGATATAATTTAGCTTTGATCTCTTTTTGCTTCTTCCGGTAGAAGTCAAGCCTTGTGTTTTCAAGTTTGACATATATGTCTACTATGTACTGCTGAAATAATCTCCCCATTTTGAGTATATAACTTGTATCTGTAGGTCTAATCTGCAGCTTGTAAGCATAATACTCTCTGCAAGATATGCGTTTTGTCTTGTCTAGTGCATCTATTTTAAACATTGCATATTGAAAATAAAATTAATAGAATTATGATGTAGCATATGACAGTACAGAATATTCATAGTATAGTGTAAGTTAATGGAATTATGATGTAGCATATGATAATTAGTAATATCAGGAGCATATAATTATGTACTGATATTAAGTAAATACTTGAAACAAATTCATCAATTACCAATTTCAAAGATAGGATACTGTATCAAAAAATCACAATATTGAAACTTATGTAATATATATTATGAAGTGTATTAAGATGAATATCATTTTTTTTTTCTCAATTGTTTGTGACAAAGTAACATGTTACAAAAATGCTTCATATTTATATATATGATTGTCTAGTTGAAGTTATGGATGATTAGGTTTGTTTTTTTTATCTTAAGTGGTGCAATCCTTCAACGACTAATAAATCAATAGCAATACCTACTAACAATTTCGACAAAAATCATTGCATTATTTCTATGATGAAAGACTGATAAATTAGTAGTAATGTACTACTTAGGATTCTGATAGAGATTATTCTATTACTAATATGATCTTCCATGAAAATACTTTCTTCTGTTTGCTGAGAAGCATTTGAACAATTAGATGTTTGTATGTTACAGAGCTGTTTCGTATTCTTAGACAACTTCTCTAACTCGGGATGCCCATCACAATCTCCAAAAGGGAATATAATTGGGTATTGTAAAGGATCATAACAACCATAGTAATGCTTTATGTGGTGTAATTTGTTTGACTTTCCATGCACAAGTATATGTGGACAATGGTCTGCATCACTTTGAGGTGTATCAACCCAGATTCCTACTACCTCTTCTGAAGAAGGTTTATTATATGTTCTTTGATCTGGAACAGAATTTTGGTTAATGGTGATTGTTGTTGTATCATGAAGTACATAATCTCTAAGTGACCTGAAAAATTTGTCATAAGGATTTTCCTGAAGAATGTAAATCAATTGAGTCACTACATCTGCCCTTAGCTCATCATATACACCAGATCTGCTTTCAACTTCATGAGATGGATCATAGAAATATAGTTGTAGATACTTTGGGGGCTGTGTATCTGAAGGTATAAGATTAGGTAGACAATGGTACAATTGACCTTGCAGCTTAAAGACGTATATTCCTTTCATTGATTTGCCCTCATGATTCCCACCGATGGAGCTAAATGTAAATAGATTGTTGTAGATTCTAACAAACTGTCTAAATTGGATAGCATCTTCATTCCTTGAAGTGAGAAGACGTTCCAACTCTTTAGGCATCGAGTTCGTAGCAAGCATGATTTTCCCTTTTTGACAACATAAATAATTTGTCTCATGCTTAAACAGTTTTGCTTGACAATATTGGCAGATTGTGCACTGTGGTAGTCTGAGAGGGAACTCAGGTACATGATTTTCATGCAAAGGAGCACCTATTCCTGTAATATGTATATTTTAGCTTTGCCCTTTTCTAATTTCAGGGTACAATGTAGACACAAAATATGGAAAAAGGTTCAGAAACTGAGCAGAAATTGTACATGAAATCATACTCGGTTTTTGTGTGTGCCTTTTTTTCCTTGCAAATGGCTTTATGCATTCATTATAATAACTGTTAGTGATTATGTATTTGAACCTTTTTGTAGAAATAAATTTGCATACTTCATTTGATAATTTATGTATATCGAAAGTCCTACTTACGTAGTTGTTCTTCACATGTTGTTTGGATTGATGACTGTGCCTCTTTCTTATATCTTTGGCTTGACCTTTTTTGTGGATTTTCTGATGTCCCATACGATGTACACATCTTTTGCTCTGAACTTGCAGTAGTTGGTTCTGACATGGAAGGCATCATACGAAAGCATCGTTGCCTACTACGAAGGTTTGGTAATGTATTCTCAAGATCTGTAGTTGTTTCCTTAGTAGTTACATCAGTATACCACTTTAAACATTTTTGTTGATGTTGTGTTAATATGGTTGTTGAGTTTTTAGCATCCTTCACAAGGATCTGTTTTTGTTTTCTATTTTTCTGTGCTTTGCTTCTTCTATGAATTGGTATACTTGAAATCGGTTTAGCTGATGGGTCAGTATCATTTGCCATTTGGTAGCATCATTGTCTACTTCAAATATGAACTTTATCAATTGGAATAGTTCCCTCCGCACCATCTTGTTCTAATATAGCTGTTCCAGATACTATGTCTTCAGTTTTGCTTTTCTTCATTTCAGTAGATGCCATCTAATGTAGGTGTTCTTGTGAATTTCTACACAAAGAGTAGCCTCAGACTATATACTTATATTCTAAGAAACATAATTCTATATATAAGCTAAATGAAACATATACCAAATACAATTCTAAAGTTAGAAATTCATATCGAAGAAGACTTAAACAGAGAGACATTTCTAAGAGCCCATAGGTTATATATTATGATTGTTACATTATAGCTGCATATTATGAACAAGATACATTCATTGATTGCTAAGACATTCAGTAGTCAATTGTTGTTTTCTTCGGGGGAATGCTGGAGCAGTTGATGGTCTAATTGCACTGTAAAATTCTGAAGTTTGATGTATTAGCCTTGATGCTGAGTTGTTGGGAGTGACTTTTGCTAGTTGTGCTGTAATATTCTTGAGTTTGCTCTATTAGCCTTCATCCTGAGTATTTCACTATGGCTTTGCCCTTATCTTGCCTAGCAATTTTACTATGTAGCAGTTCACACTTTTTACGCCTCTTGCAACATTGAGCCCATGCTGTTTGCATTGCTTCATAGTTAACGTCATACACAATGAACTGATATGATGCTTGTAGGTAGCTTAGAGTTTTCCTTGTAGCATTTTGCATTGCATCTGCTAGAGTCTTGCAGATATCACTTAATATGTAATGCTCTTCATCAACATATCCAGGACATTCTACCATGAGGCATGACTGATAGCGGTGATTATCTGAAGTTACATTCTCATAGGAGTGTAATCTGATAGGTAGCTTAGTGGCAATTTGTTTAAGAAATTCCATGAAGTTCATCACAACCGTAGATGCTAAGGTTAAAGTTGAGTTATTTGTTGCAGCTGCCAGATATGTAGAAGGTGCAAGGATAGATTTCAACTTTTGAGCTTGCTGCTTGTAGAGGTGGACAGATTTCTTGTAAGCAATTTTTACTTCCCAATTAACATCATAAACAGTAATATCATATCTCTTTACTAAATAGGTCACGGCTTATAGAGCAACACTTTCTTTAGCTTCTACAATAGTGTTCTTAACAACTCCTTGATAGATCGTAGATATCAAGCTATGTTCACTTTTTAGGAATATATAGCTAAACCCTTCAAGTCGACCACTGCAAACATAAACTAATGGCAACAGATTGAGAAGAGCAGCAATTTTTGCCATAAGACTTTTGTATGAAATTTCAAATGTCATTTTTGGTGGATTCGTTCTGTTGAAAGAAATGACAATCAATTGTTTATCAGATGATGCTTAAGAAGGGCATGCATGGACAGTTAGCTATGATAATTAATCTAATATGCTTACGTTAACATATTTAGTTGCAAGTAAAACGTAGAGCTTATTTTAAAGATAATAATCACATAATAAGTAATTAGGTCTGCAATACTAATGTCTAAAAGCATATAAGTGGAAATCTAAACTATAATATGATATGCAAAACTTGAGCAGAGACTGTAGATAGCATTATAGTAGAGAATGTCAAGATATTGCATATCTAGTGGAAGAAAGGATACATTTAAATATTCACTCTGTTAGAATTTTAATTTTCAGTGTCTGCATTGAAGAATACAATTTTCTCTTCAATTATTTTATACACAATTTGAGTAGGATGCAGCAAACTAAGGCAATGTATCATATAGCAAACAGAAGATATATAATCTGAAATGCTAAACAGTGCATGATAGATGCATAATATTTGTAGGAAAACGCTTCTTTTTGCATGAAGATCCAGTGTTATCAAATTTCAATTGCAAATTTCTAATATCAAGAAAAGACTTTTCTATTTTAATCTTACATGCAAGCTAAAATTCATAGAAACACAAATGCACAAAGAATCTCTGTGTTTCTATCCATAAGACTGTTTTGTACAGATTTCGTGTAGGTTTGACTAAAGTATAGTACTATCTTATATGGTAAATAGAACATGTAATCTGAAGTGCAAAATGCTCCATGATACATGCATGCTATTTGCAACCAAATCCTTCTTTTTCCATAAAGATAGAGTGTTATCAAATATTACCTACAAAGTTCTGACATGAAGAAAAGAGTTTTCTATTTTGATCATACATGCAAGCTAAAATTCATAGGAACAGACATAGATAGAGAGCTTCTGTGTGTGTATCCATAAGACAGACAAAGAGACACAAAAAGAAGAAGAAGAAAAATACATGGAAATATAGAAACTGACCTTTGTGCTTGTAGTCAACCAGTATAGACTTTTTCAAAAGTTATATGAGATTCAATTTGACAAAACCAACATGCATAGACACCTATATATATAGCAGAAAAGATAATAAAGCACTGAGATAAAGCAATAGAATGAGAAGATATTTTCTATTTTGATCAACATGCAGGCTAAAATTCAGAGAAACACACATACACAGAGAATTTATGTGTCTGTGTTCATGAAACAACCAAAGAAAGACAGAAAAAAAGAGTAAGACAAACACACAAAGGTACAAGAACTGACCTTCCTGCTTGTGCTTTGCTGAACCAGAATACACTCTTCCTATATGAGCTTCACACCTATATATATAGTAGAAAAGATAATAAAGCACCAAGATAAAGCAATAGAATGAGAAGATATTTTCTATTTTGATCATACATGCAGGCTAAAATTTAAAGAAACACACATACAGAGAGAATTTAAGTTGTGTATTCATGAAACAAACAAAGAGAGATAGAAAGAAAGAGCAACAAAAACACACAAAGATACAAGAACTGACCTTCCTGATTGTGCTTTGCTGAACCACAATACACTCTTCCTATATGAGTTTCAATTTGACAAAACCAATAGAGATAGACAGCTATATATATATAGAGGAGAGAAGATAATAAATCACCAAGGTAGAGAAATAGAATGAGAGGATCTAGTGTTGCGTACTATGCTAACCTACATGAGATTTCCTAGTGAATAATTATTACAGTCTGTTGTGAATAGAAGAATATTTTATATTGAAATTACCATATAATTTAATAAGCACATGCTTCCCACTTTCTCATATATGTTAACATGCATTGTAAATAATTTATGTTGCCCCCCTTTTTTTCCTGGCCTTGATTGGTCAATTAGATTCATTATTTAACTTGTTCTTTCTAATTGCTAAATTTTGGTCAGAAACATTCTCTCCTTCTGTCATACTTGAGCTAAGGTGGTTATGCTAATCAATATGTTTGTGTTTTACCCTACCCTTTGTTATTTATCAGATGTCTCTGCTTCATAGTTTTTTTTTTTTTTTAAAGCAACCCTTCATTACATTTAAGGTCCAATATTTTCCATATGCAACTGTACACAAATTCCAATTACTTCTAGCAATTTTGATAATTTATTGTTCCGAAAAATAGATGATTAAAATTTGACCATTTAATAACCCAATTAAAAAACATCTCAACAGCAATGTAACTTTAAAACCTCTATGCTTATACAACAAAACCATTTACTGATATAATTTTCTATTTTTTGTATGAAAGATATAAGTGCAGCTAGGAATAGCCAAAAACCATCAGTCACCACCATTCATGTACTTTAAAACCTTTGTACTTATACAACAAAACCTTATATTGATATAACTTTCTATATTTTGTATAAAAGATCTAAGTGCAACCAAGAATAGCTACCATTATACATAGTCATAACCAAAAAATAATCTAAGTATGTACTCTTTTGTTCACAAGGATCAACCATCACTGTCAGTCTTGACAAAATACCCAAAAACCATTAGTGACCACCATTCATGTTGACGAGCAAAATCAAAACCATCTGCACAGCCAAATTTCTGCACCCTGACATTCAAACCTTCACTGTGATACTATATATGTCTGACAAAGTCACCATAGCTAATCCGATAACCAAGCAAAAAGTATAATAGTGAAGAATTCCAAAAGTCCCTTCTGTACAGTTTCACTTGTACTTGTGTTTTCAGCTGATCCTATTTGCATCCTGGCATTAGAATCTTATGCAGACCACCATATACACCTTGATTCCTTTACTTAGCAGCTTAATCTAGCGAGACCTCTTTCATTACCCATTTCAAAATCCTACTTGTGGCAAACGTTGCTCCTGGTGTGAACTTAATATAGATTGGTTTTTTTTACAAGCACTTGAGCAGCTTCAGCATAAAACTTTTGACGATCCTTAATCAAAAAGCAGCAGTTAAAAAAATTTCTCTATAAATTCTAAGAAGGACATATTCTTTTATAAATTATATCTGGTAAGCTAATATAGAAGTTACCTCATATTCCATCCCGTATAGCTTGTCAGCTTCAATGCCAAGCACTTTACTTGCATCATCGGAGAAAAGTGTGACATTCCATGATCCAGTTATATCAACCAAATCAAATTGGAATATCATTCTGTTCATGTTTAAAACTATTGAAGTGAACATTTAATTGATAAGCTTAATTTACTTAACAAATAAATATAATCCACAAACCTAGCTACTGATGTGCTCGTCCTGGATGTGCAAGATGACTTTGAACATTTGTAGTTGGTTCCTATAGCTTCATATGTTTTACTTCCACAAGCATCACAGCCAGATACAAGCGAATCATTTTTCTATCTAAGTTTTAAATGCAGCCGCATATCCAAATGCATTGTCCATTTGTAGTATTGTTGCCCTTCAAAGTTATATATTTGTCATCACAAAGAGACAACCACAGTTGACATAATATCACATAAATTAATAGGTAATAGTAAGGTACAATATGAAATCTGAAACCTTCGTAATGGCAAGTCCACATTGATAAAAATAGTGTCAGAATGAAAAGACTACATTTCCCTGCAGGGGAACAATAGATTAAATACCTAGGAGCATATTAAGGTTAACTAACCTTCATAGCCTTGAAATCGCTAATGGATCACAATACAGCTTTCTTTACTGATGCTTCCGCTCATTCAACAGCCTCCCTCAAAGATTTCAGATGATCAACATTTTCATAAGACCTATACATGTAACAGAAAACGCCACTACATATATAGAAGAGAAGTATAAGCTAAACAAAATACTATCACAGCGAAACTAAACCTAATACCATTTAAGCAATTCCTCAGCCTTTGCTCCTTCAGGATGCAGATTCATCAAACTTGACATGGATGTCGACAGTGAGAAACCTAGACCAAACAATACTAACTTAGCTATCATATTCATACAAATGAAACATGAAGATCAGATGAATATATAGAACATCAACTAAAAGCATACCTGCATAGCGAGAAATCTTAAGTGCTGTAAGGCCAATGACAGGGAATGACTCCACCAAACCAACCAACTCTTCACAATTACAGGTTGCTAAATCATTCCAGACTGATACAGTCAAAGTCTCTTTCCCTTTACAGCTGCAAGAAATTTCTACATGCATTAGGAAGAGCACTGAAAACAGAACAGGCAAGTTATACTAATTTATAAACATATCTTCACATACAACATTACTTCTTTCAAGCTTAAGCTTAAATCTCATACCTTTGATCAACCATGACAATTTCTCTAACAGGAACTTCACGATGACCTTCTTTCTTATCACCTTGAGGATAAATTGTCCGTAATGGTTCAACGAATAAGACAACACCGAGGACATCTTCAATTTTCACGTCACCAAATAGAACATGCAAGTTATACTCAATCAACTGAGTTATAAACTACAGTAATCATAGCTGATATATATAATATTATATGCAATAATCACAACGAATAAATGTGCTGAAACAACAAAAACTTAATTACCATATCTTTCTGTAGACCAAGCCGCATGATTAATCTGAGATATTGCACGGTACTCAGGAACATCATCCATATCTGTCTCTTTAAAAGCTGGTCGTATGATTGTTCGATGCGTAAATTCCATCTCATATTTTTCTGGCCTTGATGGGAACTGTCTCTTCAAAGGCTTCACCACTGCATCTGAGATCTCGTACTCTTTCCTACATTTTATAACTTCAGCATATGAAGCAATGTCATCACCATATATGGTCACTCCCATTTGACCACCCTACCAAATAGCAACAAACAACAACCAGATAATACACACATCAATATCATGAAATATTCATAATGAATCAACCTCAACTTATCAATGTTAATATAGCAAATATTTTCTTAGAATAGTTGCACCGTACCTTTTCATCTTCCATGTGAATTCTCTGGTATATTATCTTGCTTGAGGATACTTGTGGCCGGGTTTTCTCTATAATCTTCACTTTTCATCGTAAAGTGTCGTGACTTCTCTATCAAATCCCTGAGGTATTTCTTACATGGAGCCATAACACCACACTGCAAAACATAATCAAAATACATTCAGAACTATCACTTTGACATTTAACCATTACAATTCATCTCCAACAAATCTATTTGATGAAGTCCTTTATCTGTTCTAAACTACCAGCCAGAGCCACCCAAAACCAGAAACAACTAACATGCAACTAAAGAAGAAGAAAAATGTACCAAAAAAGCTAATTTAATCTCAAAAAAAAAAAAAAAATAACATGCATTGAAGGAAGAACAAAAAACACTAACATCCACTGAAACAACAAGAAGACTACATAAATACAGATTGATACAACCCCAAAGAACACTAATATACATTGAAGAAATAGTAATTACAGGATCCTAGAAAGCCAGAGTTGACAATATGCTATGTAATGGAGAAATGAAAAGAACAGCAGTCAAAGAACTGTAAAATAATCCAAAATACGAAACATGCATTCAAAGAAGAGGAAGAATGTACCAAGGAAACTGATCCACACTCAAAAAAACTAACATGCATTGAAAAACATGCATTTAAAAAAGAAGAAGAATGTACCAAAAACACTGATCAGACCTCAAAAAAAAAAAAACCTAATATACATTCAAGCAACAAGAATCACAGAACCATTAAAAAAAAAAAAAAAAAACCAGCTATGACAAAATCATGCAAAACCAGGAACAACCCCAACAAACCAAGAACAGCAAGAGTGTACCAAGAGAACTGATCCTAGCTCCAAAAAACTAACATGCATTGAAGCAAGAATACAGAAGAAAAACCTTGAAGATTACTGAGCCGAGGAGAAATGCAAGCAAGATGAATCAGAGAACCTGGAAATGAGGAGCACAATGCAGGGAAAATGACACATGTAAGTCATATATATACACTGCCACAATGAAAAAATCACTAACATGCATTGAAATTCTACCTAATATGTGTTTAAAAAAGAAGAAGAATGTACCAAAAACACTGATCAGACCTCAAAGAAACAAACTAATATGCATTCAAGTAACAAGAATCACAGAACCATCCAAAAAAAAAAAAAACCAAAGGAACAACCCCAAAAAACCAGGAATAGCAAGAATGTACCAACAAAACTGATCCTAGCTCCAAAAAACTAACATGCATTGAAGGAAGAATAGAGAAGAAAAACCTTGAAGACTACTGAGTCGAGGAGAAATGCAAGCAAGATGAGTCAGAGAACCTGGAAATGAGGAGTACAATGCAGGGAATTCACGCCTACAAGTCGTATATATACACTGCCACAATGAAAAAACCAGAATTGGGCCTCAATATCATAAACTTGAAAATAAATTCCAGCCCAACACTGTAGACTGCTACAGTGCCGTATTACTGTTCATTGCTACAGTGAACATGCATTTGGAGGGTTTCCACACTTAAAGTATAAAGATAATAGTTAAATAAGGTCGGCATATTTTTTCCGTACTTTGATGTTCAAAGTCACATTACTTCTAATATATGAAAAAAAGTTCAAGAAAAAAATTAGTCGATCACCTTTTAGATTTCACAGTATTATATTTGTTTTTAAAGTTGACGCACTCTCTACCCTTATCATATTGTACTTGTATCATCACTTAGTCTTCATACATGACACTGTAAGGCAGCAAATAAGTGGAGCAATTCAAGTGGTTTCAGAATAGGTCCAACATATTATTTGCATTGAGTTTTCTAACACTCTTCATACCCGAGTGCCCATCAAGTTGATTGAGGCCCTATTCGATTTACCATTTTGCAATTGCTAGTTACTTTCAAGTTTCAACTGACTCTTAAGTGGCCATAACGAGTAATTACTATGTATAATTGCACATAAATGCTACTATTTGCTTATAACCATTGCTTTCTTTTTTAACAAGGTTAAATTTAAGAGACCTGTGCAATAGACCCAAGCTCAGGAGTTTGTGTTCAAAAACCATCTCCACCCGAAGTTTAAGTTGGTAGTTAAAGACCAAGGAATATGTTTATACTGCAACATGACCCCTTATGCGAATGCCTTCTGGGCTTAAAGCGTGGATGTTGCAAATGTCTATTTATCTTACGCAATAAATCAATGTGCGGGCTTGTTGAGATTCAAACTCGATATCCTTCACTCGGAAATGCTCTGGTACAATGCTCAAGAATTATCTCAACCAAAAAGTTAAGTTGGTGGTTAAAGGTCCATGAATATGATTATCCTCTAATAGCTTGGTTGATTCTTCTCACAAGCAGTATAAGCAAGGTGCAAGTCAAAGCCATGAGATACAATCTCGAGCCTCCTCAATGGAGGAAATGACCTCACGACATCCACGATACAAACATGCTGACTCTTAACCACTACTTGTATATATGCTTTTATTTATTCTTAGCAGCCTTTAATCACTTAATTGCTAATATCAACAATTAATGAACGAGCCCCTCAATATTATGTAAAAGACTTGGATCATGATAACACACCCCTAATCACAAAACATCATTTCACAGCAACAAGATGGGTAGTACCCTCGTTGCCCTATTACTCTATATGTTCGACCGAATTGAACTTGATTTTAAACGCTTTTGGATTATGTTGTCATAAATAAAACGATGTATTTGCCATCTCATTTAAATTATCCCATAAAATTAAAACTATAAACCCCCTCTTTGGGGTTAAAATAATTAAATTAGTATATTGAACACATACAAATAACAACTACCAGTGTGAGTCCCGTTTTAGCAGGGTCTAGGGAGATCCAAATATAGGTAATCTTACCTCTATCGGTAATTCTGTCTATAGAGAGGTTGATTTTTAGAGACCCATAAAAATAAGATTTTGTGAAAATATTTTATAAAAAAAGAATTTTATAAAAATATTTGATGGAGAGAAATTAAGGATAAGTCGCACGAAATAAATTAAGAAATACGAAAAAAAACCAGGTAGCAGAGGAAGATATTGAACACATACAAAGTTAGCATGTAATCCTTGTTCCTCGTTTCACTGCCGTGTACTCACTCACTGCTCGCTGCTCACCGGCTCAGTAACTCCCCCTGTTCTCCGCCGACTCTCCGAGTCGTTTCCGCGAGGAGAGAGAAAACCCTTGGCCGACTGGTGCTCGGCTAATTTGAGTAGAATACGCCGTCGCTGACAAGATGATGAAACTCGTAGGCATACTCAAGTCCAGGTGGGGATTTCTCCCTTGAATTAGGGCGCACTCATCCTTACTTAACTGGGTTTCTTCGCGTATCTTTGTTGTGAAATGGGTATATGGGTCATCCTCGAACCCCCTCATTATGCAGTATTAACCCTAAATTTTGGGCGCATTTGTTGTTTAATTGAGTCAAACTAGCAGCAAATTTTGGTCCCAGCGAGGGTTTTCATTCTTTATGTTGAAGTTGATTTTTCATTTCGCTGACATTTATCTATTTGTACCAACAGGGGACAAATTTCTGGGCAAATTCTGAGCATGAAAAATACTGCAACTGATGTTCATGGCGTGCATTCTCTAATGAGCTCTGCTGGTATTTCAACAGCTGCAAAGAATTTTGTTGGCAGTGGTACTGATCATACTTTGCAGTTTTTTTTAAATTAAAATTTGAGCTGCACTTGTTCATGGCGAACTTTTGTTCTTTCCCTTTATTGTTGTGTTGAGACATTTGTTGAACTGTTCAGACCGCATATTTGCATCATACAATGTCTACAAGGGCAAAGCAGCACTCTCTGCTGAACCTGTTCCACCGAGATTTGCTAAAATGAACGTATGCATTACAATTTTTGCTTATTCTCGATTTGTTATTGTTTTTACCGTCTTTCTAAACGGCTTCAATTGGTAATGGCTTGCCTTGCATTTTCCTTGTGTGCAGTCTGGGGGTATCAGAGTTAAGCGTCAAGGTTTCATTATGCTGAGCTTTTCTCCATCCATGGGAGAACGCAAATATGACTGGCAGAGGAAGCAGGTAAAGTTTGTGGTTTTTTGGGGAGGGGAAAGCTCCCTAAAATGTTGGCTCAGTTACGTGCTTCAGGCGCAGGGGGTGATTTCCCAATGTGTCTTATACAATGCATGTAGCTCTAACAATGTGTCTGTTAATTAAAAAAAAGGGGATTGAGGATTTGATGTACAATCAAGGCTTGAATGTGAATGACGCCGTCCTTAAGGAATTATTTGCTCTCTCACACAAAGTTGTTATGAAATATTGGCAAATATCCCTCCAGGATTCACTATAAGTTTTCGGATATTCTTCTTGTTCTTCTTCTTTAACTTGAAGAACAATAGGAATTTTATTTTTGACACTGTTACTTGAGAAGAGATGAACACGAGGCCCAAGTTCCTAGATGTTTGACTCTTTCGAGATTCCGTCAGTGGGTCATGTTGCTTCTCTTTAGTTCCTTATCTATTTGATATTTCAGGAACTTCATCTTATGCAAAAAGTTGAGCCATATCAGTATTTATAGTATGTTAAGCAAGATCAGTGCAGCGTTCATCCTTTAAAAACTTTTAATCTCTTGTTTCAATAGTGACATTAGATTGTGAGTCGTATAGTCTATGAGCCTTTGAATTTTCAGGGGCCTGCAAATGCAAATGCACTGCGATAGGCTGCAAATGCAAATGCACTCCTAATCGGTTGAGGTCCCAACTTGGTCTTCTTATGATCAGGAACTTTATAAAAGGGAAAACACCCCCATACTTGAAGGTACTTTAGTGTTGGCTGCCTACCTTTCCATATCTCATATTGAGATATTTTCCTTTTCTTAAATATTATCCTGTTCTGTGTAAACAAGCAGTAAGGAAAGCCTCTCCTTACAATTTCTTAGGTAGTTTGGCCTTCCGAAGCTAGAATTCACCATCTAGACTTCAATTTTTTCTTTAGCCAAGCCATTTTGTTGAGGTGTGGAGGGGGCAAATCCTTGAGTAATCATTCCATTTTTTCACAGCAGTCATCGAGTTATGTTGGGAAATATTTTCTCCAACTTTGAAAAATTTTACTCTTCTTTTCCTTTTGATTTTGAACTTCACTTTTATACCGTTTGCGCTCATCAAATGGTTCATCGTTATTCCTACGTAAATACATGTAAGTATATCCAAGACAATCATCTATGAATGTTAAATAACATTCATATGCTTGCCTCTTCTAGTTAAACTCACCATTTAATCCATATGTCGTAATGAACTAAATCAAGAATATGAGTATCTTATTCTACTGTAGGGAAAATGTTTCCTTGTGATATTTGGTTGAATACAAATTTCACACATTGACAGAAGTCACATAACTTTGCCTCTTCTTCTTGTTTATGGTGTCCCCCCCCCCGCCCTGTGTTTATGTCCTGTCACCCCCCTTCACGGCATTGACCAACTGTTTGTTGTTCCTGTTCTTCAGATTTTTGCTTTGTCAGCCACTGAGGTTGGATCTTTGATTAGTATGGGTCCTAATGGTTCTTGTGAATTCTTTCATGACCCTGCAATGCAAACAAGGTTAATTTTTGTGGTGCAACATTTTTTCTGAATCCCATTCCTTCTATCTCTTAATTGCCTTCTTATGCAACAAGTCACATTCCAGTAATGCTGGTCAAGTGCGGAAGAGCTTGTCAGTTAAAGCACATGCAGATGGCTCCGGCTACTTCTTTTCTTTGGGTAAGGTTTTTTCTATATTCATTCCGTCTATTGCACCAGCTGCCCCCCTTTTCTTCCTCTGTTTTTTTTTTAAATTTTTTTGGGAGTTGTTTCGTATCTCCATCCCCACAGATTCTGGGTCCAACCATGTGTGCATGTATGTGTTCGTTCATGCATGTATTTTTCTTATCTTTTTGGTTATTTTTTTCATTATGGGATTTGTTAGTCTTTATATAACCCTTGATATTCCTGTATATTCCTTGTTTGCTTCCATTTCAATCTTGAGGAGTCTCATCTGCGCTTTTCTCTCTGTAGTTTCTTCGCTTTTTTGTTTATTTGCTGTGATGTGATGCCTTTATGTTGGACGGCATGTTTTGCTCCCTGGATGAACTCTTGAAGTTTTGTCTTAGCTTGCACTGCAAATAATATTCTTCTTTAGGGGTGTATATACATCACTAGCCCCCCCAGGATGACTTAATCATTTTTTTTCTCCTATTGTTCTAGCTGTTGCCAATAACGTCACGAAGACCAATGAGCGCTTTACAGTCCCGATTACATCTGCTGAATTTGCTGTGATGAGGACATCTTTCAGTGTATGAATCCAAAATTCTCTTTGCTCTTTTAATTTCAATTTATTTGTCACATGCATAAATGAAAGAATGCTGCCTTATCCAGTGCATACCTGATTTAATCTGAACCATAATCTGAACCAATCTCCATGTTTTCTATTGCATAGCTGGGAATAAGTTTTTCTGTTGTTGGGCGGTAAATTCATCTTGTGTGAGGTCAAAGGTGGATGTTTTCCTGAAAGCAGTAGCATATGACTTTAGAAACTTATCACTTCCCTCCCCCTTTACCGTTTCTGGAGACAAGGATATTGACATTCTTTTCTTTATCTAATTTAGGCAACAATAGTAAGGTTTCCTCAGCTAGTTAGACATGCCTTCTCGTAATCAGGCTGCTGAAAAGTAGGTTGGTTTTAGAAGCTTTTAGAATCATGAATGGCAGATATTTAGGAGAATGTGGTTTTGGAGCGAACGACCTTGGACAAGCTTGTAAGCCATTGTGCTCATTGCATAGCTTATCCAGGGATGCGTTTGATGTAATAATAGGACTTGTACATGGAAGATTCTAACTGGAGGATTTGTCTGAAACACTACGTTATAGGCCTATTATTTCAATTGAAGATAAATATAAGAAACTATGAAGAGTTGTAAAGAGTTGTAAGAAGTTGTAAGGAATACTTGTAAAGAACTATAAGAATTGTATAAGAAACTAATAATAATTAAAAGAATATAAAAACCTGTGGTGATCTATATATAATGTATATGAAGCAGAGAATTAAATTTGTTTAGGTAACACGAAAATGTAAGTTTGGTCTATGGTCAAAAACTTATCTTTTTTATGGAGTATAGAGAATGCACATGCTATTATTAGAATTCAATTTGTGAGGGGTTTTTTTTTTTGGGGGGGGGGGTTTAAACTTTAGATGAGATATGAATTTTGTAGTTCTTTGAACTAGCAAATCACAATGTTGCTATTATTGTTATATTGAATAATGAATTATCTACATTCATTCAACCCCTTTGTTGGATTTTAGTACAACATTACAGTACCAAGTGTAGACTATTCCTTGAAATATAAAAGAAAGCTGAATAGCCAAATTAATGTGAAAAAGACAAACATCTAATTGAAGTTTGATCTAGATCACGAGGTTGCTATTATTATTTTACCAAATAGCGAATTTTATTTTTTTAAAACACAAAAGGAAAGCTTATATAGTTTTGTTTAATTTCTTTTTTTTAGTGTAATGATTTTTATGTGCACTTTTGATTGTCTCGGTTCAATATTTTTTTACTCATTAAAATGAGATATCTAACCTTAAAAATTTACAAAATTTTACACTTTTTAGTTGGATGAAACTAATATGTGTACAATTAGAAGTTTTCAAATTTCCTTGTTGGCACTAAAAGATTTAAAGATCTAATCAAAAAACTGTTTTAAAAAAATGTTGGAGGGAATTGGAAAATTGGAAGGAGTTGGAAGGAGCTATAAGGTGTAAGGATTGATAAGAAGTTGCAAGGAGGTGTAGGGAGCTCTAACTTTAAACCTTAAAATTGAGATAAAGCTAGAAAGAACAAACCCTAAATATGCCTTATGGCTCCATTGCAGTAATGTCCTTTATACAGTTATTTCTTTGGTTGGAATTTTAGGTGGGGTTCGAATGTATCATGTTTGGTTTACAATTAATATATGAGTTGGAATTTCATATGGCTTGGAAAGCATTAGGTTAAGTGGTCATAGAATTCAATGAGCAGGTCATTGTTCTGCTTCTATTTTTTTTTTTTTTTAATGTAGTGAACCTTCTTAGGGGTAAGGCTACTGGATGTCTATCCCTTCCCTAGCTGCTTGCTCATGTAGTACCTTGGGGTATGGATTTGGACTTGGCACACCTTCTCTAATGGTGAAATTTAAGACTTAGACTGGAAATGTGAAAACATGCGTAGATAATTTATTTCCTATGATATTGTAATGAAATGGAGGCCAAGATTTGAAGGGATAAATGGGTTGGGATCATTGTGGTTGTGTAGGGAGGAGGTAGTAAGGAAGAGAGCAAGAGATAAAGGCGGTTGAGGGTAATTTAGGGTAGGGAAGAGTAGCTGCCTTTCCTATATTTGCACATTTTAGTGAAGGGCAAGGGTTAATAGGAAAAGAATGATGAAAAATAAAATCAACTATTAGTTGATAATTATGTTCTAAGATAAAATTTCATCTGTAATGATTCAAACTAATATATTTGTATATTAGTAAACTTCATCTGTTTTGATTTAAATATAGCATGCTCTTCTTTGCACTCCAATTGAGGTGCAAGGAAATAGAGAGTAAAGAGGAAAGGGAGTTATAGGATGTACTCTTTATAATTTGTCCTTACTCTTCATTAGAAACTCCTAAGATGGGTAAGGCATGTAAGTTAGTCGTACCAACTCTCCTCAACTCCTGCTAACTCTTCCAAAGAACATAGCAAACTTGATTACTTGAATGCATTCTTGGGTGACTATATGACTTTTACCTTAAGATGTCTTTTTACTTGATTTCTTGTGGTGTTTTTCCTTTCCAATGCAATAATGCTTCCCTCCATGCCCAAACTGTTCTGGAGGAATGGATGCATTGAGGTGGATTGCTCCATCGTCTCAAGTTAAGGGGGCTTACCTGTTGTGTTTTTTGACATCACTTGGTGCTTTTTCTTTCACTTCAAAAGAAAAACTAATTTAATTAACTTTACAAAAAGCCATGTGGCGCTCCGTTACCAGTGGTCCTGAAGTAACTAATTTTGATGTGACATCTTTGGCAAGTTTGGTGGATTGCTCAAAAAATATTTCACAACATTTTGGGGAACATGTATCCTGTTATCGGACATAAATTGGTGGTTGTTTTCTGGGAGAAGATTAAGAAAGAGTTGCTAATTGGACTAAGTTGGTACACCGGTATTTCAATCCTATGGTTTGATTATATTCTTGGAGGATGTAGTTTTCCTTATCCAAGGGAAAATTTAGCTCTCTGCAAATGTCTCAGAGAGTTTACACTCTTTTATGCTCCCCTATGGGAGTAGTATGTTAGTCATTTGATCTTGTACCACAGGGCATATGGTTTGATGAGACTGTGATACCAGGCAAAAGGAACCCTATTTAGCTTATATGATTGCTTAGGTTGGCAAACCAGAATTTGCTCCCATTCTTGCCCGGCTAGCTAATATTGTTATGTGATTCGAATGGACTCCACAGACCCCACTTCATACAATCTGCATCTCTCTTAAAATCAGGGATCTTTTGCATTTAAGAAAAAGGGAAAGAAAGAAGAAACGGAAAGAAGAATTAAAGATCTAATAACTGTAATAATTTTTGTTTTTATTACATAAATCCATGATAACTCAATTATGGCTTTAGCCTTCATGCTGGTCACCATTGATAACAGTTACATGATAATCTGATTAAGTTAATACGGTAGGCATGTGTGTGCTGTTAGACTTCCAAATCAACTGTCATCCACGAATGTCTGCTTTAGCTCCTAGGTCTCCTCCTGCTTCTCTTTCTGGTTATAGCCAGACCATTTCTTCCTCCTTAGAAGGGGGGCAATTTGCAGCCTGCACGATGCGATATTTTTGTCCAGAGCGAGCTTCTACCTGGACAGCAAACTGAATATTGATTATCCTTTGCCTTAACTGGATATGCTTTGTGGCATTTTTATCATATTGGCGTTGTGGTACAGATTGGTTGGTTGAGCATGGAGATCTGGGGTTGGGGCTGGGTGGGGGAGGTAGTAAGGAGGGGATGTGGTGGTGCTGATGAAGGTTGGTGGTGTTATGGTTTCCTTTGAATGTGAGGCTGATGGCTGATGCGGGTGGGTGTGGAGGGAAGTTGCTCGGGGGTCCCATCAGTATTTTGGGGGGGGGGGGGAGTATGGTTAACGGACCAGGAATGGGGTTGGGATTGGTGCTTCAACTTATGGAGCCTCTTAATCCTGGGGAATGTGCAAGGGAAGAGAAAGAGCAAGTGAAAATTTTCATATTGAGTGCCCTAAGCCCATTGAAATATCAAATACATGCCCAATTTTTTTTAATTTCATTTCTTATGTCCAATATCCGTATGTAAGAAACAATGAAAACTGGTTACCAAAATGATGGTTGGGGAACCTGTTTTCTTTTTTTCTTTTTTTGGGGTTTTTTTTTGGGGGGGGGGGGGGGGGGGGGGGGTTTCGGAGGTGGGTTGTTGAACAGTAATCCCAATTGGAGAGGTACCAAGCATGGTGCTGAAAGATTTGAGCAGATATGTAGTACGTTCCCCAGATCTTATGAGTTATTATGCCCCCAGCCAAAGTGGAAAACAAATATATAGAAATAAAAAGGCAGAAGCAGATGGACTTTTGAGGGTCCCAGCCCTTAAGAAGTGGGCACTCGTCATTTCCATCCCGCACATTATTGAAAGACTCCCCAAATCCTCCTTCAGGGTGGTTGAAAGTAAGAAGGAAAATAGCAATTTTATCTCCCTGCCCTTCAGGGTGTGTCTAAAGTATGCACGGCTAATCAGACAACCAGCTACATACTCAATGAGACCACATCTTTTCTGTTACATGTTTGGACTTCTATTGCATCTGCAATTGTTTGTTTATTAATAATATAGCATCCTTTTTGCAGTTTGCGCTGCCTCACATTATGGGTTGGGACCAGTACTCAAGCCAGGTGCTGAGAATGGAGGAGAATTCAGCCAAGGCAGGTCCACCAAGGTTGGATACTGAATGGAATAGGTGAAGCAAGACATGTCAGAAAGAAAGACATGTCAGAAACTTGGTTTCCAATTATCCTTTCTTTAGGGAGGCTTGTTTCAAAATGTGTCAAAATGTTCTAAGTTGCCGGTTTATCCTTGGTGCTGACTCCTCTGCAATTTCTTGTAAGAACCATCGTTTTTGAGATATGATGTAATCATCCAAATACACTTGACGATATTGAAGCGGTAAGTGCAGAACCGAACCTTCATCGTTGTGTTAGCGAAGGGGGCAATGGGGGCATGAATATGATGGAAAGGCTGAGAAGTGAGTAACTCATTGTACAAACTCGACCTCACTGAATATTTTGTTGGGGTAAAATTTCATATGTTTTAGGTCTGTGGTATGATTGCTTACGTTTTATGTGGAATTTTGAGTGCAATATGATTGAATGTGCTGCAACCATATTGTGTTCAGATAATACAAGTAACAGGAGAGAGCAAAAGCAAGTTCTATAGAAGACTAGACCCAAAAGAAAAAAAGCAAAACAAGAAGGTATTCCATACAAGGTAGTACCTGGAATAGTTAACAGAAGAAATTGGAGTTTTAAATCCATCAAATGTGGGGTTTGTCCCCTATTATGATCTTGCAATCTGTATCTTTTCACTCCTTTTATCGTGGGCTTTTTACCTTCAGAATTGAAGGGATAACTTGATTTAGAATATAATGTCAAGAAAAGAAGATATATGCACTTCATATCGCTGGCAAACGCAAGAAGCAAATCGGAAAACTCGTTTAGTGAAGGAGTAGGGGAAATCCCCCCCCCCCCTCCTTACTGAATTTTCCCAAACAATTGACCAACAATGAACATGTTTTAGATTGACATAGTGCCAATGTTCAATGAGTTTCTAGTTGATTGGTTGCCAACGGCACTAATCTCTATTCCTATCCCTCTTTTCATCCAGATTAGCTGCAAATGACACTAATCCCTATTCTCATATGCCATTTTGAAGTTTTGTACAAGTAAACATCTGAAAAAAAAGCTAAGATATCAAAAGAACAATTAGTAAATTTGATATTCTGTTGTGAACTTGCCATGTAAAATAACTGAATCGGTAAAAAAACAGATCAAAAGTTAAAATGACAAGTGAACATAAAACAACATGCCACATTTTAAACCCAAGACTATGAGAGAAATGCAATTTCAAAAGAAACATGAAACAAAATTTCAACGTTAGAAATATTGGTCCATATTCATAGACATTTGCAGGTGATACGCTAGTAAGTAGTAATCTAACATCAAAAGTTCCTCTCACATATAACAACATATATAACATATAATTTAGTTGTGAAACTTATAATTTTTTTTTTTTAGGGGAGTCAAAATTAAATGAAATATAGGCTCATATATTGAGAATCACGTCTAAAAGGGGTGTGAAGAGAGCCCAAATTTATATACTATTTAATTTTTCAATTGACATTAATATAAAAATATAGTAATAAAATGATAATGTTGTATAAAGACAACTATAACAGATATAAAAATATTGCTTTTGTTATATCCTATAATAATTAAAGTAGTGAAGTCATCGATATCTATCTTAAAATGCGGTGATCAAATTATTCATTTAAAAAACTAATTACTAATTATTGCGTTAAGCTATTATGTGGATCCTTGAACTTGCGTTGATCAAATTATTCATTAAAAAATTAATTACTAATTATCACATTAAACTATTATATGATCTGTGTTAATTATAAACCAGATAGAATACAAATTTTACATTGGATTGACAATCACTAATGTGTAATGTACTCCATATATGGAATTGTTCACGTGAGAACCTCTAATTAAATGAGAATCGTATTTTGGTGGTAACTTTTGATGAAAGTTGACGAATGCAAGATGGAAGACTACAATCTTAGTTCTCAACTTTTAAGAATGAGTCCTATCAATTCTGATCCCCAAAATTAACAATCAATGTTTCCGAAACTGCTTATCTGAAAATTTTCCCACACTTAAATCATGCAATCAAGTCCATAGTCAATGACATGGGGCATTTTGGGAAAGAGAATTAAGTTTTTTTGAAGAGGACCATACACATAAGGGTGAATTTTAAAAAATTTAAATAAATAACCACATATAATAATGCAAGTGTACAGACCCACAACTATCGGTGTAGATTTTTCCGACACCAAACCACCCAAAAAAAAAGCTTGAAAGAGGGATGCTGCAAAATAGAACTAAAAATCAATAACGTCTTAGCCTAATAATTAAGACTGGTGTCTTGAATACATTAGGTCATACATGATTTTCCCTTTAAAAATAATAATCACAAGAGGATTGAAAGAAACGTGATCATCTCTCTCCAGTTCGTCTTGCTTGAATCCGTGGACAATTCTTGTAATAACTCTGTAAAACGACTTCCCCATTTCCCCAAATTGGATCTTGGAACAACAACAAATGCCTATCTCAACAGTAGCTGTGAGGTCTTGGTTCAATACCAAGATCGTTGAACCTCTTCTCGATATGCTACGCAGGTGTTTTCTTCTCTATGATGTATACATGTTTATGTGAATCAATCGATCCATTTTTCTTGAATTTCCGACTGATTTCAGCTCAATTTGCGTTGGTTCCAATTCAATTACGTTTATTCATGCCTTGGCTTCCTAATTTTGCCCTAATCATCGTCGTTTTTGTTGTTTTCAGAGGGACGGAGCCAAAACAATTGGCATTTTCATCAGCTCTTGGGTTTACATTGGGCTTATTTCCCATTTGTGGTATATTCGGATCCTTTTAGTATTGAAGTTTTATTGTTGAATTGAAGTTACGCATTCCTTGGGTTCTTATACTTACTTTGTGGAACTTTGTAATTAACTGTATGTCACAAAACCCTACATTCAATTGTTCTAATGAGGATTTGGGCATGTGACAATCACGAAATTACTCATGCTCTGCCACAACATCAGACATTCAATTGTTCTATTGAGATCCTTGATTATGTTATCCCATAGCTTGTCCATGTTCTGGTGGATAGCATAATATGAGCATTCTCGGATTCAGTAAAGATGCAATCTTGCGATCACAAAATGAGGATGCTCTAACATGAACCGGCAGTCATTATTTTGTATGTCCATAATTCTTTGTTTCATATGTGAGTGTGATGTTGCGGATTTGCCTGGTATAAGTAATGTTTTCTGTGGTATATGATGAATGACTTCATGTCAATTTCTTTTTTTTTTTTTTTTAATAAAGATAATTCTATGAGCATGAGGCTTGGGTGTTTGAAATCCATCTTGTGCCAGTTTTCGTATATGTTGGTTTCATCTCACAAAGATGGTAAAGATGTTTCGAAGTCCATCTGGGAGTAACCAATAAGATTGACATTTGTCCAGCCGATGTTCAGCCGTGGTCTGTCCTATGACTTTTAACAGGTACATTAAGAGTAATGTCCGCTCATATTTCTTGCTGAAGAAATATTGTATGTATGCATGGAGGCTGGAGCTGCTTATTGTACAATTTCGACTCTGGTGTATTTCTCTATGTAGTGGCTTGCAAGTTGCTTGTTATACAATATTGACTATGGTGTATTTGTCTATATATTGGCTTGCGAGCTTCAACTTAGCTCTTTCGTAGCTAGTCGAAAGAAATATAGACTTGAGACATGTAACATTTAATCTTTTAACAGGGGTCACTGTATGTCTATGTGGAGTGGCTATTGCTATGCTTGGATCCCGCTGCCATCCCCCAAGTGTCATGCTAGCTAATTTTGTGGCTACTCCAGTGGAACTGAGGTAACCTTTATCTGGACTCCATGGCTTCTGAAAATGTGCTTGATGCTTGTAAAAAGGGTACCTTTTCATATGTGTTATTTTACAATTGTTTTACTCAATGATTGGAGGATAATTGTAGAGATAAATGGTTTAGTGGATAGTTCTTAATTTCTACCCTACTAAAAAAAAGGATTTTTTGTGAATTGTAGTCTGGTAGTACCCTTCCTCCGCTTTGGTGAAGTTATTACTGGCGGTGCCCATTTTCCATTAACTTCTGATGCTTTCAAGAAGGTCTTGACGGGCCAGGCCTCAAGTGAAGTTCTCCTGAGCCTTTTCCATGTGGTATGCTGTCAACTGCATCTACTCCTCCCCCCCCCCCCCCTTTCAGCCTTTTCATTCTTTCCTTTCTTCCTTCTATCTCTGCACTGCTTTATATCTTTCCAGTACAGGCATATTTCAAAATTTATCACTTCTGACACCGTGTAGATGCATGCACTTACAGTCGTGTGCCCTCTGAGATGCTCTTCCAATTCCTTTCGACATATTATTCATGAGTGGGATTGAAATGGTGGAATAGGATGCATGGTGATGATATGTCATTGACATGGATGATTAAAGAAAAGAAGGGCCTTTTAAGCCAGTATCGGAATTCATTTTGTGACCATATTCTGAAAATTAAGCATATAAGAACCACATGTTTGCAACCAGTTGTCGCTTCGAAAAAGAAGTTAACAAGTGCAGGCCTAAAATGATATCATGCTAATTCCTGACGAGTATAGTTTGTATGTCAGCCAAGTTCCTGATGAGTATATGCACCTCTAGTCTTGTGCCCCTATATAATTATAGATGCTCTGTCAATTCCCTTCAGTATATTTTGAATGAGCTGGGTTAAAATGATGGAATAGGATGCATATCAGCACTATATCATAGATGATCACGGACAGATCTTTGAACCAATATCTGAATTCGTTTTATAACCATATTCTGAAAATGAAGGGCGCAAGAAACACAGTTGCAATCAGTTATCGCTTGAGATTAGAAGTTAACAAGTGCAGGCCTAGAAGGGTATCATGCTACATGAGTTACAGTTTGTATCTCAGCCATGTTTTCCAACCAATTGTATTCACTTCATGGATAGTTATCCCTAAATAAGTGTCCACTGATGTAATTACTGGGTTGAGATCTCAAGGATCCTGCTAATTGAGGTTACAACATAATTAATGTTCTTTATGGAACTCATTCAGGTTGGCCCCTTAAGTGGCTCTGTCACCATAAGTATTGCATTTACATGAAGTGCTGCGTTGTGCATAAAGAGATGGCACTTCAAACTCGGCAAAAACATTCTGAGTTTCAGGATGATGGGCTCGCAAATCCTATGATCTTAAATAATGTCTGGTGCTTGGCATGGCCAATGTAATGAATTCCACCAAGGCCATTTCTACATAAATTCAATATGCATATTTTCGCTGTATTCGTAGATCAGTATATGGCTTAACTTCGCCTGCTTTATCTATAAGCAGTCTTGATTATGATGTTATGCATATTCGGGTAGCAGATGTTGGATCTTAAGTATCCACATCCACATCCATAGCCGGTGGTCCTAGCTTTTTTTGGTTTTTTTTTTTGGGGGGGGGGGGGGGGGGTGTTCAAATGGACACCTTTATCCTTGGATTGAATTACAGCGACTTTGATCTCACCGACCTAGATTTTAAACTTTTTGTTTGTGAGGGTACCCCTGGTTGGTTAGAATGTTTTGTTGTAAACCTAAGAAAAGTGGAGGCTTACGGCTGAAGGACATCTCAGCTTGGAATACAGCCCTCATTGCTGAACACATATTGGATGTGGGCATGAAAAACGATAATCTTTGGGCCAAAATGGGTTCATGAACATTACTTGAGGAGGGCTTGCAACTGGTGGGATTACCAACTAGCAGGAGATAGGTGTTGGTATTGAAAGAAAATCTACAAAGTAAAGGAGAAAATCAAGGCTGGGTTTAGCGCGACTTGGTGGTGGAATTTATCTGGAAGTGGGGAGTATTCAGTCAGGAGTGGATACCTCTGGCAATGAGGCGGGAGTGTCCCCTGCAGCTGGGAAATAGTTGTGTGGCATAAAGAGAATATACCAAAGCATGCTTTCATTCTTTGGATGCTGATGCTCAGCGGATTATCAACGAAAGACAGAATCAAGAAATACCCTCCTGAAGTGGAGTTACAGTGTGAGATGTGTAATGGTGAGCAAGAAGAAGATTGGCATCATCTTTTCTTGAGCTGTACATTATGGCTGCAATGAGAGAGCAGATTTTTCATTGGCCACAAATGAAGCATTTCAGGGGCATACCGCCATAGCGTACAAAATCTTCATGATATGCTGATTCAGGGGAGATGGGGGAGGTTGAAGAAAGAAGTCATATACTCTGTACATTTAGCTTTGCATTATCATGTATGGGTGGAGAGAAATAATAGATGTTTCAAAAAAGCAGAAGCAGGAGATGCATCAAATCAGTGAGATTATAAAGGTGGAAGTTTCATGTAGGGTTGACCATTTAGCTAGACACAGCAGGAAGCTAAGGAAATGGAAAAAAGTACTATGATGACTATGTACATATATAGTGTGACAGAGATGTGATTATACTTGTCAACAAAAAAAAAGAAAAAGAAGAAAGGACAGAGATTTGATTATAGTTTGTAGAGTGGGATTGGGTTTGGTAATAAAAACAGTTTGCCTTTATTACTTCAAAAAAGGAAAAAAATTTGACTACATGCTACTCAAGAAATAAGTTGAGAATAGTTCCGTGTGGCAATTTGCTATAGTTCTCTATAATGAGCGAAAATAAAAGCGGCACTTTGGCAAGCTCAGTGCATAGACAGACAAGCCATAAAATACTGTCTTGTCAAGACCTGTGCGTTTACTCCCATTGGTTAGTTTAGATAGTACTTTCTATGCTGCTGACTAGTTCAGTAGACTCCAATTGAGAATGAGATCTATATGGAAGCTACTATGCCTAGGTGGGGGATTTTCATATTGGTGAAATGGTGGTGTTGAAATCCTTATGCAAAATTTGATTTGCCTCTCAAAGGTGGTTTTTTAATTTGACAGTTTTATCTTGTCGTTTTCCTCAGCACTTTTGATCAATGATACCCCTCTCATATGGTTAATTTGCTTCCCACTCTACTTTCCTTTCAGCTAATATTTCATCTATGTATTGTCTTTCGCTGGTCCTACTGCTCCAGGTGCTCCATCACTGATGGGGACACCTAGTGTGAGCAGAGCGGGAGGAGAGAGGGAAAAACCTCTGCCTTCCAATAACATCTAGTGGAATTTGAACCTCATAGCTTCAAGATGGAGGGTGGCCAATGGTTGTACGTCACCCTTTTGGACCTTGTGTTGCTGGTATAAACTCATTTCCCAGTTTCCTCATTTCTGAGTACTTCTTTCATGTCTGATATTTGTGCTATTGTCCTATTGGTATCTTTCTTAATTTTGCCACTCTCTTCTTGTACTAATGTTCCGATATGTTTTCTGGTGATTTCTGCAGTTGTTGGGATGGGTGTTTGCAGCACCATTTATCTTGGCCTCGCTGTATGTGCTACTTTTGCCATGTTTCAAGGTTCTTGTCCGAAGATTCAACTCTGGTTCCATGAGCCCTAAGAAGTCATTGCATGGCTCCTCAGAAACGAAGCTTAAGGTAAGGGATGTCTGATCCTAGTTTCTTTCTAGTGCAGTGTACATGTTATACAATTGGTCAGTATTATGTTCCATACGGACCAGACCCAAATGTATACTCTTGCGCCGATGCTTGTGAAGGTTTATTTCATAGTGTAGATGTCTTTATTGAATTTTTTTTGCAGAGTTGATCTTCTCTTGGTGCCTTATCTAGATGTAATTGCAGATGACTTGAAAAATGTATGTTTGCTGTATGGAGGATGGTTGTTTCTATTGGCATTCAAGTCAAAGCAACCATCAACAATGAAGGGCGACCCTGATGCGGGGCGATCAATTTCGGTAGTTTATCATTATCGCGAATATGTGACTATCCAAAAACAAGGGGGAAGAAAAATAGCATATATAGATCCTCTAGTTATCAAAACTGATCCGCTTCCATTTGATGCAATGGAGATTTCCTTGGGAGCTTCAACATTCAACACTCACACAATTATTTGAGAGGAAACCAAACAGGCAAAGAAGTGGGAGACTTTTCCTAGTTCAATATTTTGTTAAAGCAGGGTAATACATGCATCTTTTTTTTAAAAAAAACAAACGTTTTTGGAGGTTTTTGGGTAATATATTTAAACGAGTATGACATATATGTATGTACTTGTAGTGTATTCCACTTTCTAGTAAATAATCATCCAACTTCCTCTTTGGGCCTAGGAAAATATGTCCGTATTAACAAAGCCCTTTTTTTTTTTTTTAAATTTGACATGGTGGCAAAAGCAAAGACAATACACTAGTACAAAGCTCAAAAAGAAAAGCAACAAACAAGGCGAACTATAAATCATCAGTGTACAAACAAGCATGACAAAGAGAGAATATATCTATTAAGGAAAAAGGAGAAATGCATTGAAAAAGGTCTAAGTACATGGGAAAAACTTTGAATAATTGTCGTTAAAATTAACTTCACTGGCTATATCTACAACCTTACAAGAATTTGTTGAAAAATGAGCACGATGAGCCGTACATTTCGTACGAAAATACACTGGATCATTCCCCTTGAAAGACAATAAAATTGAACTTTCTGCCCCCAAAAAAAAAGTGCTCATCCTCATTCCTATTTTCCAATGTAAGTGAGTGGAAAAAATCAATCAGTTGCGTTCCATGGTACCAGCTCGATCAATAGATTGCCCAACAAAGTGATGCTCTAAAAGAGAATCGCTACTGATGCTCCAAATGAAATACTAAGGCAACGTATACAATCGGGCTATATTGCATCTTCAAGTAGATTTACATGGAAAGAAAATCAAATTTTGGGTACACAGGCAGACCAAATTTGTACAGGCCATACACATCGTAACAAGTAAAATCTGAAACTTACAAACCACTTAACTAAGAAATTCGAAGCAAACTGCCAAGTCCAATATAAGCCAAAGACTCATTCATACAGAGATCAAAGACTAGCAGACAGCAGACTTAGAACACATCGGACAGCAGCACAACAGAGGCAGCCAATTCATCGGATTACAGGAGCTTTTCTATCTCAAGCTCATGACCGGCCATGGAGCCAATCCCGGTGCTGGTAGTGAGGGTCGAATAATAGGGACCCTTTTCACCACAGAAAATGCCTCATTAAGCCGTGCAGCGCGACTCATGAACTGGGATACCTTCTGCAAAAATTAATTACCGGAATAATGAAACCATTGAAGGCCTCAAAGTGGATTAGCCATGGAGATAAAAATAAATACACCAGCAGTTGACTCGGTAAATGCTGCCAAAACAGAATTCTTCCACAAGCCGAAAAGAAATTTAAGGTTATGCAAACTCATAACGACTTGGCACAGAAGCTAATGGCCTAGGAACTTAAGTTTTTACAGCAACTATCTCCTATAACTATGCATATCGGTCAGGATGGCATAATGTCCATGTTATGGTTACTAACGCATGACTTAATTTCATAAAAAGGTTGGCAGGAGCTAGCAGTCAAAACCCACTTATGTTCAGCAAGACTGCAACTGTATAGCCTACATCCTTAGCTTTACTCAGTTTGTACTGCAAACTTATGGGCCAGCAACGAACAGACTCGATGAAAGAGTGGCAATGCGAACAGAGAGATCAACCAACTTCAGTAATAGAATTACATCAAAAGACTAGGGAAGTGCGGCATCAATACTAAAGGAACTGCAATGCCAAGGAAAGCATTCGATGGCACTCAAAATACACGGCAAGACAGAGAAACATGAGTGAAGCATCTCAGTCTAGAACTATGCACCAAGTTAACCCAAAAAAGGGAACCCCCCCCCCCCCCCTTCAAGAACATAGCATGAGACACAGGACATGTGCATCGTAAAGCGTTGCACTGCCAAAAAGAGCAGATATGACAGCTGCTGTACATAAACGAAGGAGAAAGCAATCATGAACAAGGAAGGTCAGCCTCAAATAATGGACAAAGTAATCCTAAACACAACTTACACAAGAGGAGCTTGAAACTACCCTAGGAGCTGAGGGGATGCATTCTCCACTAGGCGTACTTGTGGACTTTTGCTTATTTGAACTTCGAGGTCAAATAATGGTAAATGAATCATAAGCAAACCCCAACAAATTTTGGTCATTGGATTAGTTGGATTGTAATTTTTAAAAAAAAAAAAAAAACCTTCTGACCTAGCATAAGAATGGCAGTAGTTATCACTGGCTACCGGGTCAGGTTCAGAATTTTGATCAATGGAAATTGGTTGGGTCACCGTCCACCACTCCTAAGCACAAAATGATTTTATTGCTTTGCTTGTGGAGAGATTACAGCAACTGTGGTCTATGTGACACTGCACATGAAGATCCAACTCTTTTATTTTCAACTGTGAATTTAGCTAGGAAATAATCGGTGCTGGGACTAACTGGACTGGTTTGGATATGCTTACAAAATTGAACAGATGGCCCTGACGGCGCAATAGACAAAAAGATATAAAGAGCTTAAAGTAAAAAGACAGACTGTTGCAGCTATATTTCAATTGGAGGGAAACATGCAAGCAGAATTTACACTATCCTGACCCTTGGCAGGATCAAATGGGATCTCAGAGCTGGGATGGATATTTTTCATATTATGAAGTATCTAGAGTGATAGAGAATGGATTGAAAAGATCCAAAAATACCCTTATCAACAGAAATCCTCACTCCCAGTTGAAGGGCGGTCATCATGGTTTCAACAGTCCTTGTAGACAAAAATTCTCTTCCCGAGTGTGTGTGTGTGTGTGTGTGAGAGAGAGAGAGAGAGAGAGAGAGTGTGTGTGTGTGTGTGTAAGTGTGTGTAACAGAGAGAGAGAGAGAGAGAGAGAGAGAGAGAGACAGGGGAAGGAACATGAGCAAACTGGATGGAGATATGCTTTCCCCCCAGTATACAGTACAATATAGAGACCTTGTTTGGCAATTAGTTGCCAGTTGATTATATCAGGTGTTTCATTAGCTCACATGCATAGATCGTCCATTTTTCAAAGTGCTCCATAAGAGTAGCCTTTTCAGTATACAAGGTTCCACTTACACTCATAGGTCTCTTCTGTCAGATGTAGGAAGCCTAAATTAACAATTGCGCACACTTGTCTGTTCAATTTTGTTGCTTTGGGGAATTGTTCTTTAAATTCGACTGTTATTAAACATTTTCCTTTGTTTCCCAAAACGATTTCAATCAGTCACTCTGCATCTATTGATAAACAAACAAGAAAAATAGAACCGAAAGTATGCCCACTAAAAAATGGATAGAACTAGCTACTACCACAGCCTACAGTTCTCCTGAAGCTAATTTTGGTCCCATATTTTCCAGATATATTTTTCTATAAGTCCTTAGCATTCAATTTTAGCATGTTTAGGGCTTAAGTTTAGCGAATTCATTTTCAAGACCCTACATCTTTTGTGCAACTTTTTTGGGAACTTGAACCAGGGAATCGGATATGTGAGGGATGGAGGTAAGGAGAAATGTAGATAACAGAAATGCTAACATGCACAAGAAACATGGTTAACAGGGGCCTTAAAGGAGAAGAACTGGTGGAAGGAAAGATCAAAAACATTAAACCAAAAGAAACTACCCTTATTTTGAAGGATTTTTTTCCCGGGTTTTTGGGGGAAGGGATTCAAATATGCTTATTAGAAATACCAAAAAGGTCTAGCACAAATATGGTCAAAAATGTTGGCATTATCAGTTGGAGAATCATTGCACAATATCAATGCCATCCAAAAATACCCGAACTCAAAAGCAATTAAAAAGATTGGATTTTGGAAGGGGTATGAGGCATATTTTTTGGCTTTTCAGACCAGAAAACCCATTTTCAAAAAATAATCTTCTTGATATAAAAAAACCATACAATTGCTACAGTCGTACTTCTACAGACATAGTAAAGTTGATCCCAGAAATCATTTCTGGTAGCTTGCAGTAAAACACCTTATAAAACAGTCACCCAAAAATGTAGACATAAGAATAGGATTACAAAACTTAGGACCCAAAAGATAGCAACGCTAAAAATGACAAGCCTGAAAACAAGTGTGTGAAATTTGGGATCTATAAATAGTTTCACCAAAAACTTAAGTACTCATACTTGGATGACTTTATACACCAGCATTGAAGACTTGGTTTTTCACAGAATTTTCTGAATTCGAGGCAGGAAGGAACTGTGGAAAACAGAAGCCTTAAACAAAGTCCAATCCTTTCTTTCCAAAGGTTTTCTCCTTTTTTTTTTTTTTTTTGGGGTTAGGCGGGTGGTTGTGCGAACTTGCCAGGTTCAAAATCTATTTACAGCCGCAAAAGAGGAAAATCGTTTTTGTGAATTCGACAGCAGCCAAGAATTTTCATGAATTCAACAACAATGTAAGCATTTTTGTGAATTCCTTCCTAATTTTTTATATGGGTACAGCATTTTCTTGAATTAAACAGCAGGACAAGATCAGCTTTGTATACCATGTTCTGATTGAAATAACCATATGAAAACATAACTGAAAGGAGCAAATGGCTAGGATTGGCATTTGGATATACGGCGGTAATAGCAAAAGTGATAATAAAGGTAGAGCAAAAGGAGGGACCTTGTCATCAACCGCAATGTTGAGATGGAGACCCTGGCTCTTGCGCTTCATCTTAGACAGCCAGCTGCGACGGTAAAGAAACAACCCCACGATAGCAGCAGCCGCAACAGACAAGGACCAAACAGGGCTGACCCTCAACACACAATACCTGAGCATCTCCAAGGGAACCCTCCACCAAGCTACACTCCTCTTCTCATTCTCATTCTCAGGAGAAGACTTGATATCCTCCTTCTCTGCGTCCTCCTGAACCGCCATATTCACATGTAAATCCTTATCATCCTCGTCGCCACAGAACTCACTAGAATGGGAATGCTGAGGACCCCCATTTGCTGATTCTAGTTGTTCTTCTTTCTGGGCTTGGGATTCGATCTCGAAACCAATCTCAATCCCAGCCCCATTTCCATTCCCAAGGCTATCATTGCCGAGGGAGGACTTCGCAAGCGGATCAAAAGGTTCAAGGGTGTGTCCACTGAAACCTTCCTTGTAGTCGTAGTCATGGAAATGGGAGTGATGAGTGCACTCAGAATGTGGCTGGAGAGTGAGGAGGTGGTTGCGAGAGCCCGAGCCCGAGCCTGAGCCACCGCCGCCGCTAGAATCAGAAGATTCAGACGAAGAAGAGGAGTAGTTCCGCCTCCTCTTACCTACCCTGAACTGACCAGGATCCATCCAACTACCACTACCAAACTGGGTTTCATCGCATTGAGAACAACCATGCTTGCCAAGATCAGAATCGATACCCTTTTCCATTCCCTCTTCAGAAGTTGGATTTTGATGATGAAGACAACGGTGATCGTTGTCGATGGAGAAGTAATCAGGACAAATGACGTCACCATCAGTGAATGAACCCTCCCCTTCTAACCCTTCCTCCTCCTCATCTGAATTTGGGAGACTTCTAAGATTAGGGTTAGGGTTATGATGAAGTTGATGATTATCAGATTGGGGAACGAGGACCTCCTCCCAATCCCAATCCTGATTATCACTGGCAGAGTGACCACCGTCCTCCATCTGAATGAAAACCTAGATACCCACAACGAACTCAAGGACAGGTAGGAATTTTAGATGGGTTTTGCAAAAATTCAATCAATCTAAGGCGTTCATTTGGGAGAAGTTAGCGAGAGAGAAAGAGAGGCAGTCTAGGGGCGAGGGATCGCCATAGGCTCATAACCAGATAACCTATCAAGGAGGAAAAGGAAAGAGAAGAGAAGAGAAGGAAAGGAAGGCACCGGATTCTATTGCTTACTATCTCTGTTTCAATAGATTAGATTTGGTCCATTTGGAACCCCTGTACAGTGCACTGCCCAACCAACTTATTAATTAGTTTACATGCTGTTTGGATTAAGGCAGATAAGGGGAAGAAATAGGGATTGCAATGAAACTAGATCTCAAAAATGGACCGATTTGAATTAACTTATTTAATAAATAGGTCAATTTCATATTAATTTTATTAATTTTAATCTATTTAAAATTAAAAAATAATATATTTTCAAATTGAATGGTCAAATCGTGTCGACTTTGAATCGAAATCAATTCGTTTCGTGTCGGGGTCGGGTTTCTTTCAGTAACTTCAGGTCGGATTATCGTGTCGGGACAGACTTTTCCAACTTCGAATGAAATTTGTACTTATTTAAAATTTGCAAAATTCACCTCATTTAAAACTGAAGAGGGTAGTGAAAAAAGATTTTAAATGGGTATGGGGGAATATGGAAAAACAAGTACGGATATGAGTACGGGTATGGGTATAGCCCTCACCCGCTCCATACACGCACCCTACCCATATCCGTTTTTATAATAAGATAAAAAATTATTTTGGTTTAAGATTTTTTCGGTTTTAGTCCAATGTAAACCCTTCTAACAAAAACTTAGTCAACAAAATTTCACATTTCTAAACAATATGTTCTCAAAATATCACAACTTTAAATCTTATAATGACAAAAATATATATCCTATTTGGATATGGGTTGCATATAGTTATTAATTTTCATTCTTAATGTGAACCTAAATAAAACCCGTAAAACCTGATTGGTATGAGTATGAATTTTAATTTTTAATACCCTATACAATTTTCGAAAACGGGTATGGATGAGGGTATGGCTCAACCCGCCCCGTACCCGCCCATTGTCATCCCTATGAAGAAAATAGAAGCGATGGGAAGACAATGGAGAGGAAGGAAGGAAAGAAAAGAAATGTGATTTATAATCATCTTACTTGGATATATTATGAAAGAAGATAGAGGAAAAATGAAAAAAATTAACCAAATTTTTATATTTATTTTTTTCCTCCTATTTTGAGGATGAATAAAAAAGAAGGGAATGAAGGTAAAATATTTCCCTTTAATCCACTTCCCTTCCTCCTTTAATATTCCAAATAAGGGGAATTAATTAACCCTCATTCTCTTTCTTTTCTTTTAATCCAAATAGATTGTTAGTCTTCTTCTCCAAGGGGTAAAAAGGAAACAGGGAAAAGGAAAATGGGAATGGAAGGCCCCATGGATGATACCGGATCCTAGTGAGGGAACTATATACGTATGAGTTGGATGGAGCTATATCCATACTGATATTCTTTTTACAAAATTATACCTATATTTATCAGATTTTTATTAGCACACATATTCGTATTTATTAGATTTTTCAAATTAATAGATTTCATTCGAATGTAGGTGAAGAGTTCAATATACTACACATATCTAAGACATATTTGAATACACCATATACTTGGCGAGCAATTTCAATATATGAATAACTTTTTTCTTTCTAATGTAAAGAGAGATGTAAAGGTCATTGTAAATGAGATTCGAACTCAGTATCTGACAATTGCTTGCAATGACTTTTTACCAATTAAAATAATTAACACCCACATGGCAATAAAGAGTATAATCCAAAAAGGCTTAGAAAGTTTATACTGTAGAAAGTTGATTTAACAAAAAAAAGGTAATAAAAATAAGTCTATTATGGTTTCTCATCTTTTATTAGATTAAATTTTAATGCGAACTTCAAAAAATTAGGGTGAAAGCACATTTTTTTCAACCCTTGCACGAGTACTGATACAAGTTTTAACCCATACCCATTTACCAATCATTTTAACCTTCCATTTAAGGATAGGTGTTGTATCCAAACCCGAAAAATTCGGCCCAAATTCGCCCCATTTATAGCGGATATGGGTACAAAAAATTAGAAAAGAATGGGTATGGGGCGAATATGCTGAAAATGGGTATGGCTATGTGTTCGGATATAGGTATCACCCGCCTCATATCTATACCTGTCCCGTACCCGAATTTTTTTGGAGGGTAAAATAAATTTTTGAGTTGAGTTTTGAGATTTGAATGTTTGCAATTCATTTTAAAAAAGGCCCCATGCCCCAACTCATCCCCAATTATGCAATGCATTCATTTGTGTTGTTCATTTACTGTGCTGATATAGGAAGTCACGTGACTCATGATTCACAAACCTGAAATCCTAACTCATTTGTTGCATCTCTCAGGCCCTCATTTGCCGCGTCCCTCACTCCCTCATTCCAGTCATTTTCATAATGTAGTTTTTGTTTATAAGTTAAGTATGAACTCTTACACTTAATTTAATAGGTATTGTATTTCTTTAGAACATTCTCCATAATTGAATTTAGTTTTATGAATTTCTTTAGATAAAAGAAATTATCGTGCCCAATGGGTACTATATATGTATATACCTGAATAAAATTCAAAATACCTAAAATACTTGATCGGTATGGATATAGAGAGAGATTTTGAATACCTGATGGGGAAGAATGTGGTTGTGGGACGACTTTCAAAAATGGATATCGGCACAAGTATAACTTCACCCACCCCACGCCTGTCGCTACTTCCATCAGTCTTGAATGGGATATATTTTAATAGGATTTTTCAGTATGGGTTATGTCTCCATCCCTCCATCTATAAATATTAAATTTTTCCTCAAGGTCCAGGGAGATAACTCATACATTTTGAAATAAATTTTGTTCTCTTATCTTTGCATGAAACAATTTTAAGTCTCTTAAATTATTAAAAAACCCTTGATCTTGGTCAATTTGAGCTCATAAATAATTTATTTTGGAAAAACTTTTATAATCTACTAAGGCCCTGCTCTTTTCATTGGGAAATTGCAAGTGTGGAGTGAGTGGGAGTGGGAAAGGGGGAAAGCAGTGGGTGGAGATGGGTAGGAGTGACTTGTTATATGTGAGAGTGGGAAGGAATGAGAAGGAATTGAATGAAATAGGAAAGTTAATATAAGTTATGTATTTTATTTTTTAATGCAATCTTTTATTTGTGATAGTAATTGCGGATGATAAAATTTTTTTTAGAGTGACAAAATATTTTTCTATATTGACTCGGGTACGAGATATTATTTTGTGGCCATTTTTACCCTTAAAAAATCGTAGTTTTTGTTATTCATAAAATAAATTACGGATGTTTTTTTTTTCCATATATTAACCAAATACGAACAACGAAAAAAATACACATATGTTTAGGCCCTGTTATTTTTATTGGTAAATTAAAATTTATCAACCTTAATTAACTTCAACCTATTTTAACTTCTTTTACGAATTTCAATAAAAAATATCAACTTTAACTAACTTGAACCCACTTTTCACTATTTTAACCAATTTCTACCAATCATACAAAAAAATTCAATCTACTTCAACCAACTTCGACCCACTTCACAAACTTCAGTTAAAAAAATACCAACTTCAACCTACTTCCCACTATTTTAACCAACTACTACCCATCATACCTTAAAAAAAAAAAAATTTAACCCAGTTCAATTAACTTTAGTCCACTTCAACCTAAGTCAATCAACTTCAATCAACTTCAACCCACTTTTCACTATTTTAAGCAACTTCTACCCATCATATAAAAAAAATCAGCCCATTTCAACCAATTTCAGCCCACTTCAACCAATTTCAACAACCTGTAATCCACTTTAACCAATTTTAACCCACTGCAGTTCACTCCGCGAACTTTAATTAAAAAAATACCAATTTTAACTTATTTCAACCAACTTCAATTCATTTTTCACTATCTTAACCAACTTATACGCATCATACAAAAAAAAAAAAAAATTCAATCCACTTCAAATAACTTAAACCCACTTCTACCTACTTTAACCAATTTCAACACAATTCAACCAAAAATATATCTACTTCAACCCATTTCTACCAATATCAATCAACTTCACCAATTTATCAACCCATATCTCCCAACTTCACCCATTTACCAACGAAAAAAATTTAAGCATCTCTTCCACATACAAAATCAAACGCAAAATATCTACTACTCACAAATGACTAACATTTGTTTAACAACGCAGAAAAAAATTATTATTTCTTCAATATATATAACAAAAATTACTTTGTCTACAATTTTCGCTACGACTAACAAATATTTTCACAACATCAAAAAAATAAATAAAAATTTTCATAGTTGCTATTAGACTATTCGTAAACACAATTACATAAATTATAAAAGTTTTCAAATATGAAAAATAGTAGTTATATGTAGGAGTGGAAAAGAATGGATGAGACTCATGAGAGTAGGAAGGAGTGCAAAGGAGTGGTATTCTTTTTCAAGTGTGGGAAGATGTGGAAAAAGAGGAAGACATGAGTGGCGTTAGGAAGGAGTGAGATGAATCCATTAAACCACGAAAAGAACAGAACCTAAATGCTATTTTGAAATTTTTTTCATCCATTTTGGATAATTTTCGTTACATTTCACTTTATTACCTTGTTTTCTTAATTTAAATAATGGTTTAGAAAACATTTTTAATTTTAATTTATTTTATTTTACTTTTTACTTTGAATTTATTTTATATTGTTCTTACTTTTTCTTTTGCTTCATTTTAATTTTAATAGAGAGAGGCAAGGGGGACCAACACTTTCTATCCAACCACAAGACAATAATAGATGGTTGAGCGAAAGGGAAAGATGCGTGAGGTGAGACTGGCCAGGAAGTCCAGCGATAAAAGACAAGGAGATGCACAGGTAGTTGGAAAATTTTAACACATGAAGTCTGAAAAAGTCACTTTGGCCATAAGCAAAATTCGCCACAAATCTCAAAAAAAATCCACAAGCTCAACTTTTCCTAATAAAAAAACATATTGTTTACCATCACACGAACTCAATAATCAAAAAATATCCATAAACGAATCGTGTCCCAACTACCAACCCGTCGGCCAAGCTTTGGTTATACTAGGCTTATAGCTTTTTCAATTGTCAACATGAAGCACCGGCATGGATACACATGCACAATCAAAAAAGACCCTTCTCATTCCCTAGTCGATTTGTCTTTTGAAATTGTAAAAGGGAAATGTAGAATAGGAAAACAAAAAAGAAAAGGGCCGTTGATAATCAAAGCAAAGCGACTATTTCATTCCCAAGCCTGCATTTCAATCTGCTATCCTCTTTTGATAACGTCCACAGCTAACAAATTAGCATTCCCCCGACTATCGCTCATTCTTCAACCTTCAACCTTAAAAATGAACAAGTCTCAAGCAAATAAATGAAAACCAGGGGAAATAAATAGGCATTAAGGCAGTGCCAGAAAGAGTGCCTATCACTCATGCACTTTCTAATCTTATACACTTTTGCACTTTTTACACGATAGCTACTTCTCCAACCACGCTATTTTATGGACAGCAAAGAAAGCAAAGGCTAGAGATGAATAAACAGTGCTTTGTGATTTGGGGGTGACTATGATCGACTGTAAAAAAAAAGTCAACTGCTGGTAGAAGCTGTTTGGTGAAAGCTGACAAACTTGCTGGTGTTTTAAACGCTAGCTGAAAAACAGGTAGCTGAGACTGGCGACTGTTGGAGTTGGTTATCTGACATAAATTATGCAATGATTGGCAGATAGCTGGACGCATATCAAGAAGCTTTCTTTAGGTCGTCTATATGCTGGTTTCCAGTCATTCTATACATCCAGTTTTTCTACACTCCTCGTCTGTACTGTCAATTAACTCAATGGATCACAAGTTCACAACTCAAAAGCCAAACATTTGTTGGAACTTCGAAGGCTGCTCACATAGTAGAAAAATAAATGTAGATGACACTGGTGCCAACTAGCGAAAATGACAACTAGACGAAAGTTGATCCCATCAAAGATAATTAAGATACACAGATAGCCGAATGCTAAATAATGTTGTTTGTTGAAGAAGTTAAAGCTGCTGAATTCAATGCACATGCAGTGGTCACAAAAGCAATCTAAAGGACTAGCAAGTGCAGCTGTGCAGGATACCCGGCAATTTGTCCATATGATGTATATTGGCTATACTTCTACCAGGACTCTGCCAAATTAGGAAAAATACCAGAGAAAACACCAAAAAATAAATATTTATGTGAGACGGGGGGCGGGGGCGGTGTTGTCTCAGTGCCAATACATTGCCTTTTGTATCTACCAACAACCTCACACGTGCTCCCATCATGTATGCCTCAAGTTTGTCATCAAGATAGATTCCAAAACACAAATAGAGACCTCCCTAGAGTCATAGAGAAATCCATTTATAGTGGCACATAACATGCCATCATCTAACAATGAGGGAAAATTGTTCAATTATACGACCAAAAGCATTGGATATTCAGCTTGGTTCTTTTGAATAAATACTCCTACATACCAAAGTCATCTGATGAAACCGCTAACTCCAATAAGAAAGTGTAAACCATAGTTTAATGTTGAGGAAAAATTGTTTAATTAAAAAACCAAAAAAATTAGATACTAAGCCTGCTTCTTACAAACAAATACTCCTATATGCCAATGCTATATTTATGAAACCACCAACTCTAATAAGAAAGTGCAAGCCACAGCTCGCTAACTAGAAAGCCATAGAGGATAAATGCACATATGGACCCCTAGAATGTATTAAAAAACCACACATAACCTCTCACTTGCCTTAACATAGTAGCATCACTTAGAGAAACCTCTCTCAGTGAGGTTGGGCTCTAACAATGGCTTTAGTCACTAGAAAACAAGAATGAACATTTATCAACAATGTAATAGAGAGAAATTACCCAGAGAACTTGCGGTCATCTTCACCTAATCAAATTTTGGACTAAGGTAGAACTTTGGCTCCCTAAAGAACCTCATGATTGTCTCTGCCTTATCGGCTGAAAGGTCTGTGTTCTCCAAGAGACACTCCTTTGATGCCTTAGCTATTGCTTCAATTGAGCCAATAGCTTGATTGAGCTGAAATGAGCAAAGGTGTAGTTGTCATGCTTCATAATTAGATAACTAAAGTTCAGAATAAAAATCCAACATCATCATTCATGGACTACATATTTTATAGTACGCAGATCAAGACCTCAAGACAATATCACCATCAATGTAACAGGAATGAAACCTATGAAAGAGGGAGAGTATTGTGAACAACTTGTTGAACTCTGAACATCATTTGAATTTCTAAGAGAAATGTGGCATCTGGCTTTGTGACTAAGCTTCATTAAGGAGAGGAGATACACCTCCATAGTCCACTCACCGAATTTGCATCATGGTTGTCTATACTGGGTATTGATGTGACTACTCCGAGAAATGCATCCATTCCATGCGCCTGCTCTCTCTTTGGAGATAAGGGAATGGTTGACATTTAACCATCGAGTATTGAAGTATGATTAGACTGGGAGAGAACAGCCTACCTCAGCCTTCATCCTTGTTACAATATCAAGCTGCTTGCATACTGAAAATGGTTTCCGCAAGTCAATAAGATAGTGGAGGACCAGCTAAGAAGAAAAATGACACAGAAACTTTCTGTTTTATGACTTTTACCACCACGGGCATGAGCAATCTTCACAATTTTTTCAAATCCCATCTCCAAGTCCAGAACTGGTACAAACATGGGCCTTCCAACATTGATTCCACTCCTTCACAACCCAGATAAAATACATGGTGTGGCTTCAATGTCAAGCTGAGATGCACATATATACCATCTTCTTTGTTTTAATCGACACATATGTGATATTAAAAGAGTCTATAAGTTGAGTGATCACTTGAAGTAAGAGCAAACAAAGGAACGATTCTGCTCCTCAGTGGGAAGGACAAGAACAACATAGAGATGTGCAAACTGCTCCTTTAGCTTATTTACCCTACAAATGGAGATCAACAAATAAGCCCATCGACGAAACCCTCGAGAAATGACATCAAACAAACAACCAGGCTACCTGCTGTAGATCAGCGGGGCGTTGTCATGATGCCATGATGTCACAAACACGAACGCCACTGATACACCTCCACAGTTGAAAATAAAATCCTAGAAACAAAGACTTGATGAAGTAGAAGCCCAAAAGGAATCAAAAATTGAGCACAATATTTACAAATCAGCAAGTACAGGTGCAATAGGGACAATGTTGAGCCGGAAAGCATTAGTGGAGAGGAATGCTGAGATGAAGTTGATAAAAGATGAGTGCTCATCTTTCCATTTGTTGCTCATCATACAAACTCCACCAGTACTACCTGCATATATAATGCGAAAAAATTGACAAATAATGTATGATCATTGAAAAAATTGGACGTTGATCATGAACTTGAAGAATTACTATTGCCGAATTAGGGTTTAAACGACAAAACTCCATAAATCTAGAGAACTTAGCAAGCACATATCATACAGATTTCTAATCGATCGAAATTACTAAAATCTGAATGCGGAGAAACCGAGATCAGAAGAAATTGAAAGCGGAATTGCGAATGGCATGTTGAAGTAAAGAGAAAATATGGAGGAAGGAAGAATCTCGATCACCTACCTGTATGACATGCCCTTTGATCTGCTCTGTGACTGTGATCCGCCATTTTCTTTGGCGCTGAAGAAGGGAAGTTGATATCAGACACTTTGTCACAGAGAAATTTAACAAAAAATCAGGAATGTTGGTCAATGTTGAATAAGGGATGGAGAATACCAGGGCGGATAACGATGAATTGCTCTCGGTCGTCAATGGCGTCTTCTAGCTCGGCTTCTCTCTCTCTCTCTCCCCCCCCCCCCCCTCCCTCTTCCCCCGCCTTCTTTAATTTTACGAACCGCTAATAGCGCTGACTGAGTGTTTTCCTGGACGATTGGGAGATTTTCTAAATTTTTTCAAATTCTTTTGGTCACAACTTGGACAGTAATTCTAAGGTGCATATCTATATATTATACTCATGGATATATCTATATAAGAGGTATTATATAATTGGATTAAGTATTTATTTCAATTCTCCCAATTCAATAAGTATTTTCGTAATTTTTTAGCTTAATCGACTAGAAAAAAATATATTGCAGAGAACAAAATGTATACCGCAGATAATAAAAGATACATTATAGGTAAGAAAAGACATATTACAGAAAATAAAGGGACACTCCATAAAGGAAAAAGTATATTGTAGAATAGAAAAAATATACTACTGCGGGAAAGAAAAAGATATACTGTAACATATCCAGCGCGCGTCCACTGCACGATTCTAGAGTGTGTACCATGCCAGGTGCATACATTTATATCTAAGAATTTTCCCAACTTGGGGCCATGTACAAAAATTTACTAGAGGATCCTAAGGAGTTTCAACTGGTAGAACTCCCCTCTGTTATATTAATAAAAGTTTTATTATTGTTTTTAAACTTGTATTTTTTTTTATTTTTTCAATATATGAAATTTTAAGGGTCTGTTCTATTTCGCGATAAGATACAGTTGTAAGTTGTAAGAAAATGTAAGAAGTTGTAAGGAACTGTAAGGAGCTGCAAATAGCTGTAAGAAGATGTAAGAAGTTGCAAGAAAATGTAAGGAGCTGTAATAAGTTGTTAAATTATTGAAGAGTTATATACTATAATTTGTAACAATTATGATATATTAGTCATATTTACGACTAAAATTTGATACCATCAGTAGATAAAATATTTCTTAATATAATTGAAACGAAATATATTTGTTTTACAAAGAACATTTTAGATGAGAAATAATAATATTAAAATAATAAACTTATTGAAAATAAACCATTTATTAAAGCTATTTACATAACAATAAAATATATTAAATCCTATAATTTTTGATAAGAAAATTTCACACACTTGAGCACTGCTTAAACCAGTAACTACATTAGTTACCAAACACAAACATTTAACTAAGTTAATTACCAAAAATTAAATGCGGTTCCTGAAGAAATTGAGGATAGCCGTGACTATTATTGGCCCTATTTTAGGGTAAAACTTTTTTATTTATGAATCATTCATATAATTGATATAGATGTGCACATTAATTCAAAAGTGTTAAACATATGTTTAATTTATATTTGTAAGATTGCATAGGAGCATTAGATGGCTCTCATGTGCAGACAATAGTTGGAGAAGATGCAGGTGTTGCTCATCGATCACGTATAGGTTAGAACACTTGGAATATATTGGTTATGGTATCATTCGATATGATGATCACTTACTTAAACGTCGGTTGGGAGGGGAGTGCACATGATATGACAGTATTATGAGATAGTATGCTTTAACCTAAGTTCAATTTTCCTCATCGCCCTCCAGGTATATGAGGATATGTTCTTAACATATTCCTTTATGATTCTCATTTGTCATATACAACTCTAATTATTTCATATAATTGTTTATGAGAATACTATCTGGTTGACTCAGCATACACAAACACTCTTTGATATTTAGCTATGTACATAGGAAATGAAACTCGTCATCATATCCCATAATTTAGAAAATATGGCCCACCTAAAGAAGTGAAGGAACGGCTCAACGATCAGCACTCATCTTTACGAATGACAGTGGAGAGAACTTTTGGAGTCTTCAAGGGGATATGAAAAATATTGGCTGACAGAATGCCGCAAATGAGACAGGAGTAGCAACTTTACATAATTGTTTCTTATTTGTACTCTGCACAATTTTATTATTCTACATAACAAGTGCATATCAATCTCAGTAAGGGAACCAAATTTAGAACAATCACAAAATGTTCAATTGTATAATGATAGCAACAAAATTACCATAGATAAACATAGGGATGAAATACCTGTAATACTTTCGTCACATACAGATTGACAGTCTTCATATATGCTTTAGATTTAAACATGAACAAAAGCTTTGTATTATAATTTTAAAAGTATGGTCACTTATTCCATCTATAATAACATATATTATTTATGTTGAAACTCAAATATAATTTACGTCGTTATATTATATTTTTATGTTTATGTAAATGTTGTGTTCATAAGATATTTACAAATTTTGTATATTGTAGCATAATTAAAAAAGTATACATATTTTTGTAATTAAAATAAATGAATGTTATAGAAAATCTATATGAGATATAAGAAGATGCAAGGAGATGTACGAAGACATAAAGAGATGTAAGAAGATGTAAGGAGATGTAAGGATTATGTTAAGGGTGTAAGGAGCTGTAAAGATATGTAAGGAGCTGTAAAGATATGTAAGCTCTTAACTAAAACATCAAAAACACGAAATAGAATAGGACCTAACTTGATCACCTATTAAAATATCTGTCATAAACTTATCTTATAACACATTTTTATTTTTAATCACCCAAAATAATATTTTTAAAGGAAACAAGAAAAAATCCACAAAAAGACCAAAAAAATGGTACGAGTAAGGGGGCGACGGTCCTATCTAGCTCGTGGGAAAGCATGAATGAGCGCTGCAATTTATCCGTGTGGAACTTGGGCCTTACCACTGAAACATGTTCTAGTGGTTGGGGATGCCCTTAAACCGGAATTATCTTGGACTACGTAGCCCTTATATAGTCTAAGAAATGAAACATGACTATGAGACTCATATATTAATCACAATCATTTACTCCAATTAATAAAACAATTCGTGGTCACTAACACGAGAAGACGTTTGGACACTTTGGCAACGTTGGTTGTGATGACTTATTCTCACGGACCAAGGGAGTCACCCATGTTGTCCATGGCGCACTTAATGACTAATTCTTTGTGTATAGTGACTTCTGGAATGTAGAACACGGATTGTATTACATTAAGGAAATGAAATAAGAATATTAGGAAATAAGTGATAAATATATAGGATGTAAATAAAACTAGAATACGTTTGTTATAACATCAAGTGAGTCGTCCTAGTGATAGCTTTTCTTAAGTCATCGTGAGCCAATAACCACAACCTTCTTATTTGAAGTATTGTCACGCAACCTTGATTGTAGGAAGAACCCCTCCTCTGTACACCCTATTCTCATTCCTAGTTTATTTTCAATGGTCTCATGCCAAAATGTGGAAAAGGAAGGAATTATCTCTCTCTCTCTCTCTCTCACACACACACACACGCATGTCCATTCATTATTCTAGATATACATCTTAAGTGGTTTTCCATAATTGTTTGGAGTGAACTGGCAATGCCATATTTGCCTTCATCTCTACGACATGAGTCATGGATGAATTTGAATAGAAGAAGGATGTCATAAGAGGAAATTTCGTATCGAACAAATCCAATGATATTGGTAAGATAATTTAAGGTAAGATTCAATAGTAGTGAAGAATGTACTAGATTTCAAATATAGGAAAATCGGGGCCAATCAGATTCAAATATGGAAGCTTGCCCACAAAATAGCGTCATTAGAGATATAAAGTTCACAGACCGTATAATCAAACTCAAATGTCTTGTAGTTTTCTTGTTGTTCATTTAGTTTATCGATACGTTATATGCTAAATCTAACTGTTATTAAATTTTAATTTTAATCGTTAAAATAAATCAACTCTAGCAAGCTTATTTGAATAAAAACATGTCAAAGTCATACAAATTACCCCTTATTTTCACTACTATCGTTACTGAACAATTAAACATGTATCATTTTGGGACGTCTCAAAATCACTCTCCAAGAAAAACTGCGAGTGATAGAAGCAGGGATATTCTTCTATTCGGAACCATCCAGATTCGAGAGGGAGAGGCCTACCCCAAGAGAAGAGGCCTCAACACAGCCACAACCACTGCCAAAATCTTACACAACACAAACACAAACAAAAACCCAAATCAAATCTCAAGCCTTTTTCATAATCACAGAACACCCCATCCACCTCCTTCTTACACTGCAGTTGCAACTGCCGTAGGTTCTCGTTAAATGTGGATGGTGCAGGAACTCAGAGATAAACAATAACCAGGGGAAGCCCACAAAAAAAAAAGGAAAAATGAGAAGTGTCTTGATCATGAGACCCCCATGTATCTCTTCTCTGTCATCTTCATTCCCTCCTCCTTATCACAATCCCTCATCATTATCAAATTCATCTTCAAAGCCCATCAATAGATATGTGGGAAAGCAATTGGGTTTGGGATTGCATGTGTTGTGTGCTTCATCGAAGAAGCAGGAGCAAAGTACACTTCAGAAATCTTCAAGCACTGCTCCTAAGACCCTCAAGCGCCTCTTGAATTGGAACCCTAACCCTGATCCCAATTCTTATTCGGATAAGAAGGGTGGCGATTTTGACGCATTGGGCTTGGAAGGGGATGCCTCTACCGCCGTTAAGGGTTCCCTTTTGGCCGGGTTGCTTCTTGTTGGTGTTGTGGGTGGATTTGGTGCTGTGGGTTATATCTACAGGGAGCAGATCAATTCCTTCTTGACCGAGTTTTCTTCTTTCATTGAAGGTACACATCACCTTCCTGTTTTTGCTCGTTTTAAGAGAGAGTTTCAGGGTATTATTTGTGTCTTGTTCTTATTAACTTTATGAATCGTTGAATATGTATTCATATAATTTCATCCGATAAATGCTATGTAGTCATTGTAGTGTATATATAATCATAAGCAACGTGACACTTTTTACCCTTGTGTATTTGTTATATTTGCAAGTTTTAATATGTGTGTGACTTTATGTAACTTATGGAGTAGATACTTCTAGGAGTATGATGTGGGAATTGCACTCATTCCGGATTCAAACTGTTAGATATTGGTAAAATGTATGTATTGCCATATATTACAATCCGGTTGCACACTACTAAAATGCTGATTGTTGATAGTGTACAATTGTTTGCTGATGAATAATTAAGCCCCTTTTATCCCATCGGAAAAAAAGGAAGAAAAAAGAATGCCCTTTTAGAATCATATTAGTTACTGTAGCCCTCAGGCTTATGCTCCTATTGTTTGTTTTTCCCTACCTGCTGATTCTCGTTGTTTTACTATGATAAAGAGCATGATGGTAAGAAATACTGAGATGTTTTATAGATTTTACATTTGTATTCTCGTTTATAACCAAGCAATGCACAGGTTATGGGCCAGCAGGATATGCCTTGTTTGTGCTGGTTTATACAGGGTTGGAGGTAAATTATCTTATCTCCGTCTTTGCAGTTTTTGTGAAGTAAAACTTCAACACTGTTATATGTATGTAGCTTGAACCCCAATTGTATGACTATATCACTTTATTTAATATAAGAGATAAATGTTGTGTCGGCATGCTTGGCTCTTGCTATTGGTACTAATCACCCGTTCTGCAGCTGCTTGGGCAATTTCAAGTTTATCTTGCTAACTATCTTTTCCTTCAACTTCAGGGTTGGAGGAGGGTAATTTAGTGCCCAGAATCCATACTGAGATTTAACTTACAAGGACAGCTTCTTTATGAGTTTGAATTATGCATACTTGGGCTGTTCTGAAGTTATATGATTCTGTTTTTATCAACTGATTTTGTGTGGGTTTTTTAGGTATTGGCAATACCAGCTATACCGTTGACTATGTCAGCAGGTCTTTTATTTGGCCCTGTCACTGGTACTATTATTGTCTCCATTAGTGGAACTGTGAGTTTCCTTTTCCCAATTTCACTTGAAATATTCCAAAACGTAATAATCCTGCCGAATAGTCTTTGTGAATCTTCTATTTTCTTTTCAGTTAGCAGCAAGCATTTCATTCTTAATTGCAAGATATTTTGCCCGTGAACGTATCCTGAAATTGGTTGAAGGGAACAAAAAGTTCCTTGCAATTGACAAAGCAATTGGAGAAAATGGGTTCAAAGTTGTTACACTCCTTCGCTTGAGTCCACTGCTTCCGTTTTCACTTGGGAATTACTTGTATGGATTGACGTCTGTCAAATTCGTTCCTTATGTTCTGGGAAGGTGTGCTTCTTGTCCACATTGAGTTATGCTTCTTTGTTTCTGTTTTGGAAGTGGGATATGACTACTTAAGGTGGTTCCAAATAAGGTGATGCTGGTTGATTTTTTTTTTTGGGGGGGGGGGGGGGAGGAAGTGTATGTAAATGGTCTCCATCAGCAGGGCATGGTCTTGCTTGCTCTGATTCAGCCAAGCTGGATGAACTGCATTATTTAGCAGATGCTGTCGGTTAAGGATATGGTGCTTATCTCTGAGTCTGCACTAGGCACGTCTTAGCAAGGAATCTCTACCCCATGGTGTAAGTTTTGGCTAAACAACAAGAGGTTCATATATTTTCCTGATAGTTTTCAGTATGCTACATTAGAAACCATGTGGGGTTTGAGAGAAGATTTGAAGTTCTAAGACCTGCACCAGGGCCTAGACTTGTCAAATTTTGGTGTATAGTAATAGAATTACTGTAGCGACAGAAAGTTTATTGTGTTTAAAGGAGCTATGGAACTTCTGGTTCCCATTATAATACTTGATCCGCTTTGCAGTTTCTTCATCAAATTCCCGTCTCTAGAATATGAAGATTACTAGGAACTCAAGTGTTTCAACTTTAATGATTTTGGTAGATTCTTTTCAGCTGAACAAAGACTAGACTGTTACCTTCATTGATTTGAAATTGTGATTATTAGCCTGCACAAATGGACTTGTGCTAGACGATCTATGTCTTGTGCCATGCTTCTTGTGATGAAGTGTAGCAGACTTAGAGCTCTGTTGAGCTCCATTAAGATGCCACTGCTATTGTCATGCTGCTTTCACTGAAGTTACAATTAAAATTCTTTTAGTAGTGCACTTACTGAGCACTAAATATTTCGCAGTTGGTTGGGGATGCTTCCAGGAACTTGGGCCTATGTGAGTGCCGGTGCGTTTGGGCGGGCGATTATTGTGAGTTGCATTCTCTACATCTATTTGCATTTACTCTGAATGGGAGTGTGTCTCCTTGTGCACATTTTGTTGTTTCTTGCTGGCTTCAGGTATTAATCACTAGTGTTTCTTAAAGCTGTGGAATGTCTCTGACTAGAAATTGATCAAATGGTATGGTATGCTTATTGGAGACTATTGGTTGAATTAGGCAATCAGCTATGATTAATAGGTAGTATGAGCAGCCAATGTTTGAAAAGGCAATCTAGTGGGGCCCTATAGGCAAAAAGGAAATCTTGTGGGTACTGAATAATTTGATTGCTGTTCTTTGCATCTGCTTTTATGTTACTAAGATATTATACAGCTGGTGGTACTTGTTACAAGTTTTTCAAGGCCTTAAGGCTTGCAAGTAAGTGTAAGAACATTCAGTCAATACAAGAGTTTCCTTTGCCCTTTTCAATGAAACTGAGAATATTGATCATGTTCATGGAAAGGCCATCTATTCACTACTGTTCATCTGGCATCATGTATTTGTACTTATAGGATGTACCTTTTAGGCATTTCTCATATTATGTCTCTTTTTATTCTTCTCTTACATTGTTCTCCAAGACTTATTCTTAGTTCTGTGATGCTGAAAATTTTAAACCTTTTTTTTTTTTTGGGGGGGGGGGGGGGGAGGGTAGTACTATTCTAGAATATGGTGGCATCAAGATCATTCTTATTGGTTTCAGATTGAGCACTGAAAACTAACCAGAAACTGGCTTGATTTCTCTGCCCCGTTTCTAAATATCCACTAGCATGCTATGATTGTTACTCATCTTATTCTTGGATTCTCAATTTAGCTAAATCCCTTTAAACATCAAGAAATTTAATAGCATATATGTATAAATACTACCTATATGTATAAGTACTGCGGCATTGCACACTAGCTCTCACTTGTCATCTGCGTCCCTTTTCTCTCTTCTTCCAACTCAAATTGCCCTGACATTGATGTGAAGTCCTCATGGCTTGTGTGTTTCCAAATGAAGGTGCCGTTCTATTCTGGCCTTGAGTGAATTTCCACTGAGCCTAATTCTAGCGACAACTTTGCCGGCAACTAGTAGCAACTCCCATTACCATCCTTGTTCTGTTGTTCATTCTCCCAATGATCTGCCAGTCTGCAAGCTGCGTTGTCCATTCATTCATGTGACCGGAGCATAGTGGAGCAACCATCTCCAGCATGCATGCTGATTGCTGTGAGGCTCGACCTAGACCTGCTTGTTCTTTAGCATACCCTTCCACACATTAGAGATGTGTGTCTCTTTGCTTTTTCCCCCTTTGGCGTGTAGAGATCCACATTATACCTCCCTTTATGTTGTTTATATATGACTGCAGTGAACCGCAGTTTGTGCTGTTCATTCAGTAGGTGCCAGATGAGCTCATGCTCAGCCAAACAAGCTTTTTTTTTCATTCAGTAACTGCTAGCCGCGCTTATCCAGGCATGCGATAGCTTACATCATTGATCTGATACCTAAACCTTCTTCACCTTTGGGCGTCACGATATACTGCCAAGTGCCAACCTGCAAGATGAATTAGGGCTTCCATACGCCATTGGGAAGAACCTAGGCTCCACTGCCATTGTCGCTTTCCACTGTAATATGTTGGGCATGCTTTGTTGTGGGACTTACTGTTACTATTATGGGAAAAGGCCAGATACCTCCCCTATAGTCCTCTGCAACATGCGTCCTACCCGCTAACCCATTGCTCCCACTTGTTTGGTCAGTTGGAACACCAGAGATACAGGTATCTACAACTACTGGGACTGGTGGATCATTGACCCTAATCAACCTCTTGAGTCCAAATCCAATACCTCAAAAATCCCGCCACCAGGCGGGTGTTGAAGGGGGGTCTGATGTGGCAGCCTTACCCCTGAATTGCAAAATTACAGACAGATTGGTTCCGATTGACCTTAGATTGAAAAGCCATATACTACCTACTACTCTATAGAAATGGAACAAAGGAAGTTTAGAGAGGCATTTTGCTTTAGTGTGTACAATTCAAGCTGAAAAACATAGTCGAAACTTGCCTTTTTCAGATATCCGTATTTCGGACAAAAATCAACTTCTTGAGTGTTGCAAAAAAATTGATTCCTGCTCCAGGCAGTTTTGAACATCAAACTTAGGGCTGCCGAAGTTGGATGCTTCCTCTTGTTGAGCCATGGATATTAGATTGAATAAGTAATCTCTTTTGAATATTGGCAGGATGAAGTATATGCACATCCTTTCAAAAGAAGACACAACTTCTCCCGTAGTGATTGATTCTGTTTGGGTCTTCCCATTGCATGCATGTTGCTGTTGTTTTTTCGAATGTTTTGATGATTAGGGGTTCTCACCGGGGTCTCCTGTGCCTGGTACTTGTTTGTCATTAGATTGTTGGGCGATTTTCACCTTTCTTATCTCCATCATATTCATCCTCTGAGATGTCCTCTTAATACAAATGGAGTTTACTTCCCTCTGACTGCCCTTGTTGGCTGTTGCAATGCTTGAATAATTTTCTTGAATGAGATCCTTGGAGGGCTTAATCCTTCATCCATTGCCAATGGTGCATCTTGGATGAATGATTGAGTTTCTTTCATAATTTCATCCTCCATAAGATGATTCAGATCCATTTGCAAGTTTTCTGAACTTGTTGCTTGATCTTCCATTTGGTGTACCTGCTGTCACAAGGTTTCTGTTGCTGTCATCATTGTGCTATTGAACGTTAAACTTAGGCCCTTATCTTAAAGTTTGGCAAATTTTTTATTTTTAGTTATGTTAGGATGCACCGTTATCTTCCTTGTCTCCTGCTTACAGTTTAATGCTATAAATTATAAGATACCCTTTTTGTTTTTCCTGTGGAGAACATTGTAATTGATTGGAGATGAGCTTCTCCTCCCCTCCTGATCTGTACCCCTTTCCCTCACATGCACTTCCTCCACTAGCATGTCTGCATGAGAGTTGGGTCCCTAGCTGAGCTGCTTGAAATCCCATCCCCCCCCCCCCCCCGAAAAAAAAAAGAAAAAGGAAGTGAAATTACTCTGCTGCTCAAAAACATGCTTTACTGTTGAAGCATGCCTTCTTACACGAGTTTTGGCACTCTACCACTTTTGTTCAGTCAAGTCTAGTGCGAACGGCATTTATGTTACTCGTGAATAAATTTGCAGCAAGAAGAATCAAGTGCTGGTCTGCCTGGAGGAAATGGTGAACTACTCACGTTGGGGCTGGGATTGTTAGCAACAGCCCTTGCTGCATCGTATGTCACGAAACTCGCAAAGGTAACAGGAATGCCTTGAGACCAGGTTTTTGTTTTTGTTAAATTTAAAAAGTGTGGTTACGGTATGATTGTCAAATATTGGACCAGAAACCCTTGGCATGATCGTATCATCTGGCACTGCCAGTAGGTCGCTGACTGATTATTCCTTGATTTCTGTGGCTTCTGAACTTACTGGCATAATGGCAAATTTTATGGTGTAAATATTGGGCGGTTGCTAGTGGGATTTGGACATTTGGGATATTTATACACTTAGGACAACACCTACGACGTACATATATGCTTAGCATTTAACTATGTCGAGGGTATCAGAGTAACTTGATTGTTTATCAATGTTGGTGTATGCAGGACGCAGTGAAGGAGATCGAGTGAAGCAAGGAGCATGGAGTACCTGACATGGTTGTAAGTAGTAAGATCTATAGGTATATATGTATACCATGTAAATTGAAAGTTAGAAGCTTAGAATTTAAACCAAAAATTACAGTATACGGGAGCTCTCTTGTGGGGGGCATAATTTGTCGATATTGCCTTGTATGAGAGGAATAATTTTGGTTTAATGAGCATTAGAAGTTGTAGTTTAGTGGGAATATGTTCTTTGGCCTTTGGAAATGCATGCCAATGAAGGTTAGGTAGACCTGATAAGATGGAGTTTAAGTCCCCCTGAACTAGACCAAAAGTTGCCTCGAACCCATGACCTAAATTGATTCACTAAGTTTTAACGTACATTTGAAGTTGAAGTTGCTTTTTAAAGCTGCCTTCGCCCCTCATTTGAGCGGAAGAGAGGACTAATGCCAATCAATGAAGAACTCGCCAACTGCACAGATTTTTTCAATAACTTAAGATGATTATAAAGGGAATGATGGGTGAGGAAAATCTTATCACGTGCATCATATAAGTACGATTTTTCTAGCTTGTGCCTAATACTATGTGTTGGTCTAGTAACAGGCTAGAATGGCCCTGATCTTCATTCTGCTCATGATTATTGCTCATCAGTGACAAATTACTGCCTATTTTCGTAAGTGCATGTCTTTGTATGTAGAGTTGTTTTTTGTTCTTAATGTAAATTTGCTTGTATGACTCATGAAAGCTCATATTCTCCTTAATAAAACAGTTAGGTCTTGTTCTTTTCATGGGTCAATTTTAAAATATCAACTTCAATTCACTTCAACGTACTTCAATTCACTTCAATCTATTTCAACACGTTTTAACTTATTTTTACTATTTTAACCAAGTTTAATTTATCACATAAAAAAAAATTTAATCCATCTCAACCTATTTCAACCTATCTTAATCTACTTCACTCTTTTACCCATCCTAATTTACTTATGAAAAGAATAGGCCTTTATTATCATTCGAAAGATCTTAGAAAGTTCCCTTACCTGATGAAATACACCTATAGGCATTCCTCAACAAAGTCATTGTTGCATTGCATTACCTTGCAAATAAGGTGTTAATGAAAATTAAATCAACTTTAACTTAACTACCACGTTAAGGTCTTGTTCTTTTTATTAGTAAATTTTAATTTATCGACGTCAACCCACTTTACCAACTTCAATAAAAAAATACTAATTTCAATCTACTTTAACAAACTTTTACCTATCATATACAAAATATACCAATTTTAATAAAAAAATATCTTCCTTTAATCAGCTTCACTCATTTTTCAACCTTTATTTTTCAACGAAAAGAGCATGCCCTAATTATTATTAGATTATGAACTTTAAGAAACTCATCTTTATAAAGACATAAAATAACCACATGTTGTCTAATCATTAATCAGAATTCCTCCAAATAAAGAAAATCAATAGTCTATATTCTGTGACATGCTCAGTGCCCACAATGCCCTCGAACGATATATGAAGTTAGGGAAAGGTGCATTGGACACAAAGGACCAAAAGCCATTGATGGACGGTACTAAGAGCACTTCCAATGGCTCCTCGCGGGCCAAAACGGAAGAGAGAAATGAGAGAGGCGGGGGGAGAGCTCCATTGGTCAGCTCACGGAAACTACCTCATGGGGAGGCTCCCGGATGAGAGCCGGCTCCCGCAAGGCCATGTGGTTGTTTTTGGATTTTTTAAGTATTTTTTTCATTAGTTTTTCTTTTTTTTAATTTTAAAAATAAGGTTGTGTATAATAAAGTGGATCTATGATTATTATTTTTATTTGGTGAGGTAAAATGGTGAATCTTTTATTGAAGAGAAAGAACCAAAAAATTAGATCATAAATTGATGTAATAGAGGTAGACTTCCACCGATGAGTCAAAAAAATGACTCACCAGTGGATATGCTCACTCAAGGCGCCCCCATCCAAATTAAATTAAGTTAAATTGAAACAAAGTCATGTTAATTTTGGAGGCAGGCATGGGTGGTGGGCCCATTTTAACCCCAGGCTTTCAAGTGCACTCCCCCCATCATTACAGCCGTAGTTGCCTTAATGATTAACTTTTGTTCATTATTTTATTAACTTTTCCCCTTGTTGGTGCTTTCACTCTTTAGTTAATTAATAATTAGTAATTACCTTAGCTTGATCAAGTCTGAAAATATTTTTATGTGCTCTGGCCTCGACTGATTTGACCAGTTGACAATGATTCACACGGTTAGAAAAACAATGGTTGTCGTTACCGTTTAGAGACTTTTTAGCGATCTTATGGAATTGCCTTTATTTGCCAAAACATAATCCGATTTCTCGGCTTTGATTATGAGTAATTCGAGTGACACTTTATTATTTTCCAAATGCTTCACTGTATTCAAGGATTATGAGAAGCACCTTTTATATATATATATATATATATATATATATATATATATATAAAAGTTATATTTAAGGTATATTTTTTTAGATAAATTAGAGTGGATAAAATAATAAAATGGATTGAAATAGGTTGAAGTGGATTGAAGTAGGTTGAAGTGGGTTGATGTTGGTATATATTAAAGTTATACTTAGGGCATATTCTTTTCGTAGGTAAATTGAGGTGGATAAAAGGGTGAACTAGATTGAGGTAGGTTGAAGTAGGTTGAGGTGGGTTGAAATAGGTTGAAGTGAGTTGAATTTTTTTATGTGATAAATTCAACTTGATTAAAATAGCAGAAGTGGATTGCCCTAAGTTTCAAAGATATATTACCGCAAGTTGATATATCATATGGTTTAAATTAATTAAATTATTAATATTTACAAATTCATCAATCGTTAAGCTTCGGAAATAATTGAGCAAATTAATTTTGGATTAGTAAATTCACACACACGATTTAATGTGAGTAATTGTTGGCAATATGGGGATTGGCACCATAAAGGCAGCTAGCGTGAGTGATCAACTGGCCAAGGGGAAATGGGGGAGGAGAGAGAGAGAGAGAGATTTTGGGGGGGGGGGGGTATGATTGGATGATGAACACTGCTCGTGGTCGTGCTCGTGGGGACTCTCCTTCCTACAAATTGCCGAGTGCATTGCTGGAGGGAAATGAACAACTAGCCGTTCCCCACCATCCTTTTAATTTATTAATCTAGAACCCCTTAATATTTGAAGGATTTGATAAATTAAGCGTTAGAAGAAATATCTTACTATTACGACACAAAACGGTGTAGTATCTGACCTAAATCACTAACGTGAGAAAGTCGTACAAGACAGATGACTCACCAATATCCACAGCCTAAGTGATATAAGAGTCTCTGAAGAAAATCTTCGTAAAGAATGCATCATATTTCATACACGCATATCCACTATTTCAAATCTATCCTCCTATATATAATTGAGCGGTCAGGTGATGACTCCAGAGTTTGGATGACACATTTACTAATATACCCTTTTGTAGGTGGATTACATGCATTATCTTGTGCATACATACACTGTAATTAATGGGAAAGTAAAGCCTACGAAAGTAATATTAATTGAAAAGGTAATGGAAGACTCAAAACAGGAAAAAGGATAGTTGCCGCATGTTTAAATACTCCATTATTTAGCAAAAGAAAGGCAGAGGTTTTAGCAGCTGTAAAAGCCCTGCCCTTTTCTCTCATCTTCTTTATCTTCCCTTTCATACAAAGAGAGAGAGTGCCTTCACTCCAAACACATGATCTCAGTAGAGCGAAAAGTTAGAGCACCAAGCATGAAAGGAGTAAGAGAAAGCAAAGGCTTAGGAGGCGGCGGCGGCGGCGGAGGTGGTCCTCCTGCTGATCTGTTGGTATGTTTTCCGTCGCGAGCACGCCTGGCCCTCATGCCGAAGCCCATTTGCAGCCCAGTCAGGCCCAATTCCGAGCCCAACAAGCGCCACCCCCACTTGAAGAAGATCAACACTACTAGAGGCCGACCTGGCGGGGGTGGGCCGGTCAGCCCGCTTTTATGGGCCACGGGGAAGCAAATGTCCGGTGGTGGCCCAGATTTGTCTGAGCCCACTTCCCCCAAGGTGACGTGTGCGGGTCAGATCAAGGTCGGGCCCAGGCCCGGATCCTCGGCGGCCACGTGCAGGAACTGGCAGTCCGTCATGGAGGAGATCGAGAGGCTACACAACAGCCGGTCTAAGCATCACACCAACAACAGGAAGATCAGCAGGAGCAAGAAATCCAAGCATTGGGGGGAAGCCTTGGGGTTTAAGAAGGACATCATCAATTTTCTGACCTGTTTAGGAAACATCCGGTTCGATTTCCGATGTTTCGGGTCGTTTCCTCATCCAGACATCACTTCCGATGAGGAAGACGACGACGAAAAACAAGAGGAAGAGGACGAGGACGAGGAAGAAGATCATGATCATGACCAAGATTTCAGCAGGGAAACAGCTACAGACGAAATGGAAAGAAACACGGTCTTCTCCAAATGGTTTATGGTATTACAGCAAAACCAGGACAAGATGAATTACACTGATACAAACTGCACAATTGCAAAACAAGTAGAAGTTGATGATGAAGTGCAAGTGCCACCACCCAATGCGCTCCTACTCATGAGGTGTCGCTCTGCCCCTGCCAAGCGGTCCAACTGGCCGCGGGTTCAGGGTGGTGGACATCCTATTAACGGGGCGGAAAGCGAAGACAAACATGTGTATGAAGAGGATCAGGAGCAGAAAGAGCAGCAGCGTGCAGTATTAGTAGAAGAGAAGCCCAAGAAGAAGAAGAGGGAAAGTTTGGCCATTGTGATGAAATATGATGTTGATTTCTACAACATGGCTTCTGAAGTTTCTAAGGAGACTTGGCTTGTTGGTGACCTACAGGATGCTTTGGCCAGGAGTAGAAGTTGGAAGAGATGATCCTCCCTAAGATCTCCACTTTTTTTTTCCTTTTTTTTTAATAACTTCAAATAAGAATTTGAAAATACCTTATAATTCCCTTTCTAGTTTCTATTGCTTTGTTTTATGGCTTATCTTTTATTTGTTTCCTTTCTTAAGGTCACTTACGTGTAAAAAAGTCCACAATCAAAACTCTCTGTATTTTTTGTGGATATCCCCAGGTTGCATATAATTGTACAGTTTGGTAATTGGTAATTTCCACAAGATGTTATCAGACAAATCCTTATGTTTACGTAATTAATGCCATTTAATTTATTAGTACTTCTTAGTTCAATTCTCTGTTACTTATCATTAGTTATGCTCCATAAAATGTTTGCATAAAATCCTTTCTCTTTAAAATATTTTCACAAAATCGTGTTTTGTGGGTCTTTTGGAATCAACCTTTCTAAGAGCAAGGCTGCCGGTTGAGGTAAGGTTACTTACATTTGGATCTCCCCAGGCCCCCTGAAAGTGAGATCCATACTGGGAGGTGTTGTTATATGCATTTCTATATATGTTTCTTTGCCAACATACTTAAATTTCCTGATAGAAACTCCTATTTCTTGCCAATTTAACAAAGTTATAATATAGTTTAAGAATGTTAATTTTACTCAAATTTGATGTGCATTAATGACGCATTGGCAATCCCGTAGGAACTATCCTTCTCTTGTGAATGATCGGCAGTTAATTTTATTATTGGGTCATTTGTGTTTTTGTCTCTCTTCAGTTTTTCTTCAACTTGATTAAAGGGACAAAGCTGCATATAATTGGATTTTCCCAAACTCGCAAAAATGAATCTTATACTGCGAGTTGTCGTCGTTGTTTTTTTCTCTTTGGAGGACTTGAGTGTTAGACATTTAGATGCTTAATCTAGGCACATCAAAACATAGTGATGGAAGATGGTGAGCATAGCTAGCAGCGAGCATGGGAGGGCAAGTTTAGCTTAATGACTTAAACAAAAGACATAATATCACGAATTGATTGTTTCTATAAAATCATCTGATACAATATAGATAAAGAGTGGTATAATCTTTTTCTTTTCATGCTCTGTAACAGTAAATTTTTTAAAGAAAACGGTCTCATCTGAAGCTTATCTAATTTTAGTGGAATTAAAACTTAACCATTATTAATAGATGGACTATTTCTCGTCAATAGATTGTTGTCCTCCCATGAGAACTTTCTTTTCTTTTTCTTTTTTTTTTGAATGAGGAACGGGAATTTCGAGAACTTTCAATGTTGAATTAAATTCGAAAGTAATAACCCAAAAAAAAAAAGGAAAAAGACTGGATAAACTTATCAAATTCCCTGTGAGTTCCCACAAATCAAAAAAGAGGTTATGGCAATGGTGGATGAAGGACCGTTCCTCGTGTGTCCAGCGCCGTGGAACTTTGGCAAATGGGCCGGGTTATTTGGGGTTGCTTAGTGTCTACCTTTTGTTTTTTCAAATTGGTGGTGGGTGGGGGAGGCTTTCCAGCTCAATGAAGCATAGTTTAGACTTTAGAATGAGAGGACAAAAGTCGATCACACGATTTTAAAAGGGGAAGGAATGACGGAAAGAGAGAGTTTGGTGGCTAGCAATTATAATGATGAATGATTATGTACACCTTATCAAAGATGCAGTTCGGACTGAGGGTTAGGTAGTTCAGATTTTTCCGACCTTAATTAGTCATATATGTGTATATAATCTTCATGAAGTTATGTGGATCGGAATATTTAGATTCTCAATTCGATCGTGCAATTAGTCTCATGTCAATAGATTAGAGCTAACCCTCAGGCAACTAAAGAAACTCGAACAGGTGAGTATAATTTGATTAATTCATGAGCAATTGAAACTTTTGAATTAGTAATTTCAATATTTATTTCTTTAAAAAATCAACGTTCCTTATAATTTTGAATTGTTGAAAATCGATGACCGGTGATCAAAATTCAAAAAAAAAAAATCAAGTAAAAAACCTAAAGCACCTGACGATTTCAAGCCAGTACAAAGCAGACTCTTGACTCTTGAATGAATCAGTGAAGTAATCCCGAATTGCAAGTTATCACCACACAAATTTAAATAAAAACAAAAGCTCCTTCTTTATTGCTTTGCCCTACCGAAGCATAAGAGAATTAGGGAACAAAAAAAATTTCGACTATGATTATTGTGACCATTCATTAAATGAGTTAGGTTTATGTTAAAACACTTTCAATTCAACTAATTCAATTTGACCTATTAGTGTGAACACAATCCAATTTAACCTATTTAGGATCTCTTGCTCATTGTGAAATAACAAAAAGTAAATTATAGTTTCATAGGCAAAGTTGTATTACAATGTATATACATGCACGCAACAAAAACATTATAAAAAAGACTAATGTGACGTGGAAAACTTCTCATAACAATTAGGAAAAAAATCACAACTACTATAATATACGAAAGATAGATTACATACAACTGGTATACTACTATACTCACAATATTATGTGTCTCACTCTCACTTGGCTAGTGTGTAATTAAGTCACCCTCCCCACATAGTTCCCTCTCAAGACATTGTCCTTATTTGAGACTTGGAGTTTGTTGGAGTATGAAAGTGGATATTGTTCCACATTAATAAAAATTCAAAGAATATGATAATGGGTGTTGTCTCATATTGATGAAATTAAAGGGCTTGATCATGTACATAAGCTTGTAAGCTACTCCACCCATTGCCAATTGGTTTTGGGATGTAACCTCATTTGAGCTTACATGCATACTTCTTTGTTTATAACCCAATTAATATGAAAATTTAATATGATATTAGAGCGCATTGTTCGATCTTGATTTGCCACCATCCCTGTTTGATTAAAATTGTGTGCACGTGTTGGACGTTATTAGTAGCCCACACGTGAGGGGGCGTGTTGGAGTATGGAAGTGGGTATTGTCCCACATTGATAAAAATTCAAAAAATATGATAGTGGATGTTGTCTCACATTAATGAAATTAAAGGGCTTGAGCAAGTACATAAGCTTGTAAATTACTCCACCCATTGTCAATTAGTTTTGGGATATAACCTCATTTGAGCTTACATGCATGCTGCTTTGTTTATAACCCAATTAATATGAAAACTTAACAGGGTTCTCGTGTTACACCCCACAATTGCCACTTTGCTGGTTTCACACCACCCCTCGTGGCCTCTGGCCTCTCAGATCAAGAGAATCCCTCCACACTCACACTTTCAGGATGCGATATGAGATACATACAGCGACATCAAGCCCTCACACGCACATACATATATATACATACGTAAATACTACAACAACGACAATAATTCCTAGTATCGATCTTGTTTGTGTGGGGTCTGGAGAGATCCAAATGTAGGTTTTCTTACCTATGTGAGTCTCGCTACTCACAAAAAGACCAATTCCAAGAAACATACGAAAAGTTTTTCGGAAAATAACTTAAGAGTCGAAAACCATTTAAAACATAAAACATAGCAGAAGCAACAATACTAAAATCTAGTAACAATACATAAAATCAAAGATAAGAGGCAGTGCATAAATTATCATTTGCACCTATGTGGTTGGAGCTGACTGGCTTTTCTCACATGGACACTGTATTTCTTAGGGGACTGCTTATAATTGGTAGCTTAATTGGGGGTCTGTTTCAAGGCATTTGCCAAATGCTGGGAGGATAATTCTAGCACAAATAAGCTCCAAGTCAGCTATCCCTTTAGCAACACTGCTTCTGTTGAGTTTACCTAAGGATCCCTCTACAGTGGTACTGCATGGTTTTCTCCTGCTTATCACAGGGTTTTTCAAATCCTGGGATCGATGCCCCTGCTTCAAATAAGTGAGTATGGCTGTATGAGTAATCTATCCTTTCTTATTGTCTATGTTTGCTTTAATCTCTAGGCCTAGTGATTGAAAGAACTAGCTCAAAAACCCTAAGCCTTCAACCTGTACGTTCGACTAATTTGGTCTGAAGGAAATTAGGGTGAGTGGCAGTACAATATGGTAATCGATTACAGAACATGTAACTTCGTATACAGCGGACTTGGATTGTTTCATTATATGTTTCTTATACAATTGAATATAATATCTCTAATAATCAAATAAGTTTGTAAAAATTAATCTACATACACAATAAATTGGTAAAAGAACATGGCCTTAATATGAAAATTTAGATGAACTAGTTGATTGATTTAATTCACTGAGCATGTAACCATTAGGCACTCACTTTGATTGGTATGTTGTTGGTCATGTGGCCATGTCCGACACATACATGCGTTTTAGAATTGAGCACCAATTCAATTCCTACAAGACAGTTCAACCTAGCCCGTCTAGCTCAGTCGGTAGAGCGCAAGGCTCTTAACCTTGTGGTCGTGGGTTCGAGCCCCACGGTGGGCGGATTTTTGTCTTTGGCCCCTCTTCTGACGTGTTTTAGTAGTGTGGATTCAAGAAAACGAGAGTTGTTTTATTTTTGTATGTGTGCACTTCGCACATTCTTAATAAGGTTCTTGCATCCTATTGTGTATATTAAAGGTCAGATTGTTATAGCAATTCAATAAAGATCTACGTATGTGGAAGTGAACAATGGGGTTATCATTAGCGTAATTAATGAGAATAATGTAGGTTTGACATATCTACATATCAATTGTTCATAATTTATTTCATCAAGTTATAAACAAACACTCAATAAGCCAATAGGACAATGATAATGTATATTATATACCTAGGAGTGTATATTCCCACTTGTTACATATATATTTTTTTCAACTTGATTTTATCATGCAGATAATTTTTGATATATAACGCTGATAGAGTTTGTGGGAGCATGTATTCTTAAAAGTATGATATAGACTTTGTAGGATCCTTGATATTGGAGCAGAGTGAAGTAATATAAGTAGCAATATGATTGCTTATACATCTCCTTCCCTCTGATTTGCTGTTGTTTTCTATGACAATAGTGGTGTGGTGTAGCTTAGCTTAGCACTAAGAAATGACCTTTCCTGAACTCTTTTCTAAATGTCTATCCAAAAAAAAAAAAAAAAAAAAACCTCTTTTCCTAATTGGACCGATTTACCCGACTCAATGAAAGCCCAGCAGACTAATCCAGCAGTGTGTTGGGGGCCTATGGGCCCTATAGCTATGGGCTACGCATGTCGTATATATTATTATTCCCAAACGGTCGCTCGTTCCTCTGATAATTTTATACCTCCTTGGAAGCCGAAACCCTACCTTCATTTTCCCTCGACAGCCCACCTCTCTCTCTCTCTCTCTCTCGCTCTCTCTCTCACACTCACAAAAATGTCGCACTTTGGAAGAGCTGGTCCTCCAGATATCAGAGATACTTACTCTCTGCTCGTCCTCAACATAACCTTCAGTAATTTCTTCATCCTCTCTCTCTCTCTCTCTCTCCCCCCCCCTCTGTGTGACGTTAATCTTGATTCGCAATTGGTTGTACGCAGGGACTACTGCGGATGATTTGTACCCTTTGTTCGATCGATACGGCAAGGTCGTCGATGTCTTCATCCCTCGTGACCGCAGGTGAGGGTTAGGGTTAGGGTTAGGGGTTCTTTCTTCTCCAATTTATCCTGTTTGTTTTCGTAACTTGTTGGTTTGATACGATATACTTGCTTATTTATATGCCTATGCGATTGATACAGAACTGGTGAATCGCGAGGGTTTGCATTTGTCCGTTACAAATATCAAGATGAGGCGCAGAAGGCTGTCGAGAAGCTTGATGGTTTTTAGTTTTACATTTTTCACTTCTTCATCTTAATTAGTGAATTAATTAAGTTAATTGAGTTCTTAGTTGGTTATTTGGGGTCAATCTGCAGGAAAGGTTGTTGATGGCAGAGAGATAATGGTCCAGTTCGCAAAATATGGACCTAATGCCGAGCGAATGTAAGTTTCTGACCTATATTGATGTTAACTTGGCATTGTGGCTGTGGTTTGAGCTGTAAATTGTTCTACTTGTATTTTGTGTCCTTAAAGTTTCTGTTGTTATGACTGGTCCAGTGAGTGTTGAGTATAGTAGTTATACCTGCTGGCTGCTGATAATTTGAATATTAGTCGTTTTACTAGTGCCTGTCTTTAAGAACTCTAGTTTTTTAAATGTTAGTCGGACTCAACCATGTCCATGGTGGGGTGGTAGTTGTTTGGCATGCGTGTTATCTCTGAGTTGACAACATAGAAAGTTTGTACCTTTCTTTGTCCAAAATTAAGAGTTGAGTGGTATACCAAGTGTCCGACAAGGGTACTGGAGCCAAAATGGGGAGAACAAGTAACCTAACTTGTGGATATTGGAGTAAAAGCTCACACCAATTGATGAACTGCTTAGAGCTCTTTTCATCAAACTTCCACGTGTATAGGTTTGTCAGTTGTAACTACCAAGTTCTCAGATCAATGAAAAAACTATGTGGAGCTGCTTATTAGAAGACGTGGCAAGTTTGACTGTGTTTAACCCTTTGTTTGTCTTCTTCAATTCAAAGTGCTCTGTGATCGAATACATTCTATTTATTCTTATAAATCTCTTGCTATGTTTTGAGCCCCCTTGGGCGTGCTTGTAGTGTTGATAATTTTTGCGTAAGGCAGATAAGGATTGAACATACGTGAAGACAGTGTAGCTAGTGTTTCTAGTTTTCTGGCTACTTTTGGTACAAGGGAATGAAATTGTGGAATTTTAGACCCCCCTTTCAAATGATTACATCTTCCTATATGAGCTTCATGTGATAGGCGTATCATGCCATTTAAGATGCTTTGATTTGTTACTTGCAGCTGCCCTGCTGTTACTCCATTGCAATGTTAAGTTGTGTCACAGAGTGTGCTCATCCAAGATAATTCTGGCTTCTGGGTCAATGCAGTTTCTGTCTACTTTATGGCTCTTTGCTTTAGACAAGCTGTTACGAGCGAATTCCATCTATGAACTTATATGTCTAACCAGCATCCCAATGCATATAACATTTGCTATTTAAACACTGAAGGGACCATCAAGATCTAATACAGTTATAAACACAGTTATATAATTTTGTATCTTAATTTTTTGCAGTCACAAAGGGAGGATTTTGGAGCCTGTCAAGTCTAAGGGAAGATCAAGAAGCCCTCGCCCAAGGTTACCTTGCTGTTGTTTGGAATAGAATTTTGAAACCGCCTTCCGTATCTGATTATTTTGGGTTGTAGCTATGTGGGTGGTTACTTAGTGTGCTGTACAACAATATTTGCTGTCAGGCATCGGGATGATTATAGGGACAGAGATCACAGGCGGCGAAGTCGCAGCAGGAGCAGAGATAGGTATGACCGGGATGGTCACCGCAGCAGGGATAGAGATTACCATCATCGCAGCAGGAGCTACAGCAGGAGCCCAGACTACCGCAAGGATGATGGCAGGGGAAGATATGATGATGAGAGGCGGAGCCGCAGCCGTTCTTATGGAAGGTATTTTATAACAAATTTATGTGTTGTTTCTACAACCTGCTTGTATTATGTTCTGCTCATGTGAGAATCTTTTTATCTTTTCTCTTGTAGTGCTTCTCCTCGTAGAGCCAGCCCTAGTCCAAGGAGAAGCCCTTCACCTAGGAGATCTCCTAGGGGTGAAAGTCCTGATAGACGTGTTCGTGAAGAGCGGTCTCCTATTCCAAGGAGTGTCTCTCCACGTGGCCGACCAGCTGATTCACGCAGCCAGTCTCCTCGTAAGTCTGATGGAGATGTGAGTTATTCCTGGAACACTTCTGCCTTCATCTGTGTAACAATCCTTCTTGAGTGGGTTCTAATGCCAGTTTTATTTGTCAGCAGTAATTGGCGTGGCATGATGAAGAGATCTTTGATTGAAGCCCTTCTGGAGTGCATTACAGTGGACAACCTATTACCTGTGCGTGTGTATGGTTCATTGCTGGACTCGAATTGAAGTCTTTCTTGAAAGTTAAATTCTCTCTTTGTTGAACTTCTGTGAACCATTCGACTTTCCTGGGTATGCTCTTGTTGTTTAACTATTAGTTATCCGTTCTGCACTTTGCTTTAGGGACTTGAAATGGTTGTATGATCGATCAGTATTTGAAGTGCCTTTCTTCCCTTTTCTATGGATTTTGTGCTAGCTTCTCTTTAGTTGCATCTGCAATTCTTTTCCTCGGGGCTATTATATGTGATGCCCACTGATTATCTTACTCATGTTGGACAAATGGTGCATTTTTTTATTGTTTTCCTGTCAGGTTGTTTTGATGGTGTATATATGTGTTTGAGAGTCTGCTTACAGGCTTTGGTGGTTAGTTCAGCAAGCATATGGTCAACCTGTGGACATCATTTTCTTCTTCTTTCCCTTTTTTGGGTTTTTTTTTTTTGGGGGGGGGGGGAGCCTGGGTGCAACATAGAGATACGGCCGAGAGTATAGATTGTTATACAAGTCCTATTGATCAACTCTTTATATTATTCATAGGTACAGCCTCCTTTCATTTTGCCCTGCTAATGTAGTGTTGTTATTTGGTTCTTGTCTGGAACACAATCTGTTGATGAAAATTGTTATATAAGTCCTAATTCTTTCTTTGCTGGAGTTTCGATGAAATGGTTGTTACAATGTCCTATTGATGCAAGTGGCGGAAATGTCTGGTGTCCATGTCTTACTGTTATATTGTGGATTCTCGGGTTATAGCTTTCCATCTTCTTAGTTGAGCTTTTTTGAGCTCATCTCTTTGCATGTCCTTAGTCTAAATGTTTTGTGGGAACATTTAACTGATAAAGCTTGAGGTTAGGGAAGAGCTAATCTTTTGTCCTGTATCACAGCATTTGAGCTCGTTGCTGTAGCTGCGTACGTGAGCTCGTTGCTGTAGCTGCGTATCTGAGCTCGTTGCTGTAGCTGGAAATGATAAGCTTTTTGTTAAGGTCGCATGTTGGTGCAGATTGCAGTTGCTGCTGACGAATACCTGATTTATTGCTTAGTTTGTTTTGGTGTCGATGAATCGATCCCCTCTTTGGACCCTTGGCAGCTGAATGCATGCTGATATCTAGCCAACCTCTGTCTGTGCTGTTGTTACAGCACTTAAGCTCGTGACTTGTGACTGTTGCTGCGTACCTGAACCCCCTTGCTGTAGTGTTAAAATGATAGGAGTTTGTGCATTAGATCAACTGTTCCTGCATGTGCTGCTGTTGGCTAGCAATTGTTTTCTTCTTCAGGTGCTCCTGAGTAAGTCTTCCTTGGTCTCTTTAAGCTGCTTGCATTTTTTTTTTTGTTTGCTTGATTGTCAGCGTGTGAGCTGTTGACTGTAGTGGCTCGTGTGAGCTCGCGGCCGCAGTTGGCAATTCTTGTCGATTGCTTGATGCTGCTCTGCTGCTGGCAGTACCTGATTTGTTGCTTATGCCCCAATTCCATTTTGACATCCCCGCCTTGACGGGCTTGTTGCTTCCAGCTGGTCAACTTGTTGGAGTAGGTCTTCCTGACTTTCAACTCTAGTTGCTGTGATTGGCTATCTTTTTTGAAAATTGTTGTGTTTTTTTATTGCATAAAAAAGCACATAGTAACTATCAAAATTTTGGTCAATAGATTCGTACCTTGGCCTCTACTGGTTCAATGGCTGTGCTACTCTTTCTGGAGGAACGGATTTGCTATATATATATATATATATATATATATATATATATAAGTACACTCTTATGCTAGTAAGTCTTGAGAATGTATTTGTAGACTTGGATTATGATGATTAAATCCTATTCGATATTGTGTACTCTTTGGCAATTAATATTGTCAGACCGAGGCTCTCTGGTAGAGTCGTGATTCAAAGTGGGCTGGAGTGCAGTATCATATCTGAACGGTATTTGAGCAAAAAACTGTGGCACAAGTGTATTTGATATTCATAGATATATGGTACACGGTTGCTGTTTAAGGTCATATTGAAGCACCCTTTAGTACGAGCATGAGACAATTGGAGGTGGTATGGCGTCCTGAAATTGGCCAGGTCTAAAGACTCGTCATAGTGCTGAGTGCTGAGTGCAGTATATATTTCTCCGCACTAGTGATTCCTGGTCAGGATGAGTGGGTTGGAGGTTTTGGTGCAGTGATACATAGGTGATGACGGAGTTCCTAGTGTTGAAACTTTTTTGGAGGGTTGCAATATAACTCCCTGGCCTTTATGCGGTGAGTAAAGTCTATGGCCTATGTGCGCAGTGAAGTTTTCCACTTTTATTCCTTGGTTGCTCTTTCCCCTCTCAATCAGAGGGTTGTCAAACAGGTCAGGTCGAGTCGAATTCGTGTTCGTGTCGAACTTAAACGGGTAGAGAAATCCTCGACCTGAACTAACCCGTTTATTAAACGGGTTGAAAACTTTCCTGTACCCATTTATTTTTGAAACTGGTTGATCTAAAATTTATCCAGTAACCCGTTTAATGTAAATAGGTCAGGTTTAAGTTATTCGGTTACCTGTTTACTTGTTTGACATTTTGATGAAAATGTGATTATCTAGCATTACAAATCAATTTTTTAACTTTAATATAGCATTATAATGTAATCATTGTCTATGATTCATAAGAACTACAATCACAAAACAAATATCAACTTGATTAAACCAAAATTTCACAATTTTTCCGAAAAGTACATGGTAATTTGGTAAACGGATCAACTTATTTAATCTATTTAATTAAATGGATTAAGTAGGTTTTTTTTGGTGTTAAAATTCTTAACATGAGCCTAATTCAATTAATTAAACGGGTTAAATGTATCAATTCATTTAATTAAACGGGAGGCAAATTTTTACTCAAATTCACTTAATTTCGTGTTCGGTTCGAATTGGTAATCATGTCGAGTTAACTTTTGAATGACCTTGAATTGTTCAATTTGATCAATGGGTTATCTACCCCACATAGACGAGAGGAGGTTGTTGTCGTTGTATCAATGGGCTAATCTATGAGACGATGAGATACAAAGCAATGCATCAAACACAAAAAGACAATGAGGGGGTGGGAGGTTGGGGATGGTTGATGGGATAGAAATTGACGTGCGAGTGGTGCGACGGAGCAAATTTTGTGCCTATGCTTGTAAGGGTAAAATGATTTTTTTTCCTCTTTTTTTTTTTTTTTTTTTTTTTGGGTGGGGAAGGGTGGGGGAGGTGGGGTTGGTGAAAATGGCTATTGTTGATTAACACCCTTTAATGTAAACAGATCGAGGGGTAATTCTCCTTTACCCCTGCATAACCCTCACAAAGTCACAAGTAAACCGTAAATGCCGTGCATTATTATATTATAATTAACAAGGACGTAGGCGTTACCGATTGGCGCCGGCATTTGATGGAGACGAATTGACTTAACGAGGGCTGGCATGCACCCAATTCTAAAGCGGCGTATTATATAATTTTTAGGTAATGTTAGTTCCTCAATCCCTATTACACTCTGGCAGAACAAGCGTAAACAAATCGAATGCCCAATTCCAACTTGCAATTTCATTGATCGTACAATTATTATTGCTTTTGAAAACAACAAAGAACTGTGAATGGAAATGAATCTGCTGGTCTCCCTTGTCATGCTCTTAGCTGCCCTTCCTTCTCAATGCTGACCCAGTTATCCCATTCTTAGCTACCACTCCCTGAAGGCCTTGTGCACTCGTTGGCTTACTCAGTCATTAGTGAGGCTGCTTAATGAAGTACAAATTATACTTTAGTTTCAGGGGCTCTGTTTTATCAACATTCATGTTAAAAATACAAATTGACCTCTTTGTGAAAAAAAATTATCTACAGATGCAAGATGGCATATATCTGGATCTCTCCAAACCCCATGAAAATATGATTGACATTGGGAGTTGTTACGTCATGTCATGTTAAAAATATGATACTCTGCAATGTGTCTTTGGACAACAGTGTAATCGCTAATTTTAAGTGTGGTTGTTAAAACCATCTAGTTGGTCAATCATTAGTTGATACATTTTGTATTCCATTAGTTTGGTTCCTTTTTAAGTGATGATTCTTCAAAATAAGATAGATATGTTGAAAATATGATACTTTGCAATATGATACTTTAGTTCCTTATTAAGTGATGATTCTTCATGATAAGCTAGATACTATAACAATATTTTCGTTATTTCGAACTTTTAAAAATTTTCAAATGGAATTAGTGTCGACTTCCATCAATATTCATTGTGATTTATTATTGCTTTCTTGAAATTAATATGGTGCCAAATTGTCAATTATTTAGACTAAGGAGGTATTTGGCAAACAGCTTTTTGAAGAGTTTTTTGGCCAAAAAGAGTTTTTTTAATCAAAATTAGCTGTTTGATCAAGTAAAAAACTTAATATGGGTGTTTGGTGAAAGAGTTTTTTAGAAGAGTTATTTGGGTCCAAAAAGTTAATTTGAAAAAGCTGATTCTATGAGCTTTTTTGAAGATCTTTTTGAAGAATTAGCTTTTGTCTCACAATTTTATCAGAAACAACTAATTTTACCAAACAGTTTTTCAACAAATAGCTAATACAAACAGCTAACTCAAACATCTAACAGCTAATACAAATAGCTAACAGCAAATAGGGCCTAAATGAACTTAATGCTTGTGTTAAAATACATTTGTAGTATGAACATATGTTAGCTGAGTAATATGCGTGTATTCTATTCACAAATAAGTAAAATGTCATTATTCTCTATCTTATTTAGTGGATGCCTTTGTAATACCCCACCATTGATTTTCACACATCTTCAACAAGATCTCACATTTGATTATCATCTATCTCCGTGTGACCAAAAGGTCACGGGTTCGAGCCGTGGAATCAGCAACTGATAAAGTCAGGTTAGGTTGCCTACAATTCACCCTTTGAGATACGACCCTTCCCTGAATCTTGCGTGAACGCGGAATGCTTGTGCACAGGGTTGGCCCATATGTTTAACAAGATTCACATTAGAGACTTTACCCTTGATTTATAAGGGGATAAAACTCTCCAATCGTAATTTTTTTTAATTCACAAAATTTGAATATGAGACTTTATTATCTAGCGTGCACGCACGCTGTTAGAAAAATAATAATTATGCCACCACTAATAATAATAGCAATATATATAAAATAAATGCTGATAAAGAATCAACGTTGGTAGGTTGCTCGTTTGAGTTGTTTGGTACACTACACTTAAGGCCTAAGGATAGATTCCGCTCCTCTAGTATGTTTGGTGCGGAAGGCTACGCTCCCAAGGTATAACAGATGCTTTCCAACTGTGCACACTGATGAGTAAGACAACTGGAATGATTCGTTAACTTTGTGTTGATTCAAACTAAGAATTATATGACAAATATTGGTCCCGTTTGGCAAATAACTATTAGCTAGTAGTTTATTGTATTAGTTATTAACTGTTAGTTATTAACTATTAGTTATTTGTAGAAAAATTGTGTGGTGAAATTAGTTGTTTCTAATGAAGTTGTGAGACATGAAGTTAATTTTGTAAAAAACTCTTCTAAAAGCTCGTTAAATTAGCTTTTTAGATCCAATAAGCTTTTCCAAAAAACTATTTACCAAACACCTAAATTAGATTTTTATCTAGGTCAAGTACCTAATTTTGATCGAAAAAGTTCTTTTTGGACAAAAAAAATTCTCTCCAAAAAGCAAACTGATGATTGAAATTTATGAAACTATTTGTCAATGGCTCAAAACAAACTGACGATTGAAATTTATGAAAGCAAGACCTTAATTTGTAGGGCAATTTCTTATGTGCGCTCGGGAGCACATGCTTTCGTTGTCCACGTGTATATATTTTTCACGCGTTTATTTGTCATATATTTATTTTTTAATATATATTTAATGATGTGACTCGTTGGAGTATATTTTCCTAGAAGTATGATATACATATTGAATTTGTAGAGGCTCAAATACAGATATCTCCGTTGGAATCCACGCTATGCGGCTAATAAATTGGGGAAAAAAAACCAGCAAAGAATAATGACAAAATCTCATCACTTAAAAATAGGCAAAGGATTTGGCAAGTGAATTTTTGACTTGGCCTCAACAACAACTTTATTAACAAAATAATATTTGACTTGTTCACAGCAACTTCACAAATCAAGGAAAAATTTAGCTTTAATTAACAAAACTAAATAAAACTGTAATTATAATTTTGCAAAATATATTTTATTTTTACACCACATACACACACACACAACCTATATATAGTTAGAAACTGAGAGATCTCTAACAATTATTGCTCTGTCTTATTTACCCTTGGTGTATAAATATTAACCTGTTGGTGAGTGGTCCTGTTGGCCTGGCTGGTGAAGTGCCCTGGAGCTTCTCCTTCATCTCTCTCTCTCTCTCTCTCTCTCTCTCTCTCCAGAAAATAACTGAGACACAGAGGGCAACTTACAGCAAAAGGAAGTAAATTAGTAAGGTTGGTGGAAAGTGGTGGAGGAATTATGGTGGAAGAAGGCAGGAGTAGTTGCAGTTACAGTTCTGGTAGTAGTAGTAGTAGTACTGTCCATATAACAGCTGCAGTGGTAATAACCTGCGTAGTTGCGGCCTCCGGAGGCCTCATTTTCGGCTATGACATTGGCATTTCAGGTGCTCTGCGAATTGCTGTAGTGTTGCTAATGCTTTGATCTTTTCTTAATTTGTTTCCTTTGTGGTTTGCTTGCCTTGGTTTATATATATATATATATATATATATAATATATATATATATATATATATATATATATATATATATATATATATATATATATATATATATATATATACTGCCTTCTGCATCTGTATTTGTCTCCTGAGTCCTGATAGATTGGATCAGTGGATTAGGATTAATGGAGTAATTATAACAGTTATAATACTTTTGATAGATTGGATCTGGGGGAAGAAGATGACGTACTGGCCTACTGAGCCCCCATCAAGGTCAATGCCTTGGTTTATATATACTGCCTTCTGCATCTATATTTAATTATATTTTTTCTGTAAATTAGATTGTAGCTTGCTAGGCCCTAAAGACACTGAACCCCTTTTCTATTTCGTGAATAATCAAAATCCCTTATGTTCATCAGTCCTCCCATCACCCCCCCCCCAAAGAAAAATCACCTTTGAAGTCAGGAACTACCATATGACAAGGGAGAGGCATTATGGTTATAGTCAAAATATGACGAGGTTAAATTTGGAAAACCATTACGTAAATAATAGCCGGCCTTTTTAGCTTTCCCTCATAAATTGCATTATTATGTTATTTTTTTCGTGTAGAAGAGGTGCTGAGCCCTTAAAATAAATATTATTACTTCGTGTTTCTAGGTCAAGCGACCCGTACAAAATATGCGTGTAGCACATTCAATATCATAAATTGCATTATGGTGCTTTAATTTGATCCGTGTGTACATCTTTCTCCTTTTGGGGAAACAACTTTCTTAAGTAGTACGTTCCGTGACATTTCTAACCTCATGTCATGCATTTTTCATTCACCTTTTAGCACTTAGAAGGATGCAACACTGAGTTTTCTTTTTCTTCTAAAATTCTCTATGTCTATAGAATTATGTAGAAAGGTTGGCATTGATTTGCATATCTCACCTGTCAGTGAATAATTTAGGTCATTATTGAAGAGCATATCATCTAAATTTTGCAATGCAATTAAGAGAAGAAGACATTACTAGTAAATAATTGAGGTCATTAATCATTATAGAATGGTGTATCATCTAAATTCTGCAACGAAATTAAGAGAAAAAAGTATCTTTTGTTGGGGATTAAATAACTTTGGGAATCTTACCCATGATGTTTAATTCACCACTCTTATTAGAGGATATTCTTAATTAAATAGTATCATGAAATTGTGAAAAGTCTAAATTATCCCTCAATAAATTGGATTTGGAAGATAGGTAGTACTATGCTTGAAATTAAAGTCTTTCTATGGTAGACTGGTAGTTATGCCATACAGTTCTGCCACCTAGGGGAACCCTTTTGAATGGTGTCATTAATATCGATCCTACATTTCCATGTGCTTCAAGGAAATGAAAAGGTTTTGTGTGACACTGTTTCACATAAGTCTTAGCATGGGACAAATATTTTTATGATAATTATTAATGATTAATTAGGATGATTAATAGTTCATTTAGAAGTAACTGTTATTGTAGTCACACGTGAATGAACTATTAATTATCCCTAAATTTAAAAGTCAAATATTATTAGTCAACGCAAATCCTCAAAAAAGTCACCCTTGAAAGAGTATGTCTCACAATAATTTTTATGTGAGACAGTCACAAGTGCAAGGCATTCTAGTCATTTGAGCACCTTTCTAAAGAATGTCAAATAGTTAAAAAAAAAGTTTTTGGATCTAGGCAAAACCCGTAACTGGAGGACCTCATCTGCAATGGTTTAATGTTGATTTCTTCTCGACGCATGTGTGCATCACAAGGGAAGCAAAATAAAGGGGGCAGACTATAGTTCAGTCTGAATAGGATCAAGTCACAGGTTGGACCATATCTTCCAAGTATTCATACCAGCAGTGTATCTGCCCAAAGATTTAGCAGGGTAAAAGCAGAACAAATATCGTGTCTGAGGGAGTTTGAATTTTATGTAAGTTTTTGTTTGAATACCGGACAGAATGATATTGAAATTGTAACATTTCATACAGGTGGTGTAACAACGATGGTGCCATTCTTAAGGAAGTTCTTCCCATCAGTATTGAAGAAAGCAGGAGATGCTAAGACAAATATGTACTGTGTATATGACAGTCAAGTATTGACATTGTTCACATCGTCCCTCTACATTGCTGGACTAGCATCATCCTTGATGGCTAGCCGCATCACTGCCATGCTAGGCCGCAAATTCACCATGATATTGGGTGGCTGCACCTTCCTCCTTGGTGGTGTCATCAATGGTGCAGCAGAAAATGTTGCCATGCTGATTGGGGGACGTATTTTGCTTGGATTTGGGGTCGGCTTTGCCAATCAGGTCAGCCATCACAGACTGTTATATGACACACTTTAATGTCATTGGCCCGTGATTTCTTCTCAGTATGCATGTTTTAAGCTAATTAAGATTTCGGCTCATAGTACAGGCGATCCCAGTTTATCTGTCGGAGGTGGCACCTCCAAAATGGCGAGGGGCATTCAATACCGGATTTCAGTTCTTCATAGGAATTGGAGTATTATTAGCCAACTTCATCAATTATGGGACAGCTAAGAAAAGCTGGGGATGGCGGTTGTCGTTAGGCCTTGCTGCAGTCCCTGCAGCTATCATGACCCTGGGCGCCCTTATCATCTTGGACACCCCTAGTAGCCTGGTGGAGCGAGGCAAGTTAGAGCAGGCAAAGCGATCCTTGCAAAAGGCTCGAGGGAAGGCTGACATTGAATCTGAGCTCGACGAGCTCATCAAAGCTAGTCAGGTTGCGAAACAAGCCACTGAGGAGCCCTTTGTGACCATATTTGAGAGGCGTTATAGACCTCACCTAGTCATGGCAATTATGATCCCTTTCTTCCAACAGGTTACCGGTATTAACATCATTGCTTTCTATGCACCTGTCCTGTTTCAGTCAGTTGGGTTAGGCAGTGACTCAGCTCTAATAGCTGCTATCATTCTGGGTATTGTTAACCTTGGCTCAATTACTATATCCACCTTCATTGTGGATCGATTTGGGCGAAGGCTCTTGTTCCTCGAAGGTGGAGTTCAGATGTGCATTTGTCAGGTATACACAGAAAAACTTGCATCCTCAATACATTCCGAATGATTGATCTATCTGATTTTCAATACCTCTTTGTTCCCATCCTGAAGGTCGCAGTGGCAGGTGTTCTAGCGGCCACCACAGGTATGTCAGGGACTGAGCGCATGTCAAGGGACAACGCGATATTGATGTTAGTTCTGATGTGCATCTATGCAGCTGGTTTCGGATGGTCTTGGGGCCCGCTTACCTGGCTTATTCCGAGTGAAATCTTTCCATTGAAGATTAGGACAACAGGCCAAAGCATAAGTGTAGCTGTGAATTTTGTCACGACCTTCATACTTTCACAGACATTTTTGGCTATGCTGTGCCACTTCAAGTTTGGAGCCTTCCTCTTCTATGCTGGTTGGATCGCCCTGATGACCATCTTTGTTGCATTGTTCGTGCCAGAGACGAAGAATAGGCCATTGGATTCAATGGATATGATATGGAAACAGCACTGGTATTGGCAGAGATTTGTCAAAGAGTAGAGTAGCCTTAGTTTAATGTAATGTGATAGAAGGCTTTCTGCTCCACTTGCTTGTGACTTGTGAGCAATGATAAACTCTCTCTATGTTCTCAAGTCATAATCACTTTGTGTATATAGGACGTGATCACTAATTTTAAAATATGATAAGAATCTTGTGGCAAAGACACAAATCAAAGGTCTTATATGACCTAATATCACCCATCATCGATAGTTAGGATTAAGTACAAGTTATTGAGTTTGAATATTACTTGACAACACCGATAGATACAAATGACACTCCACTAGGATAAACTTATCGGCAAAATAACATTACATCTATATTCTACGACTACGAAAAATTCTAGATAACATGGTGGCTATACAATTCATGAGTAGACTTGCATTGTTTATTCGTATGGCCAGCAAAAAACTTGTACCCTCTTAAATTCCATAAAACTCACCTTAGTGTGTATGGATATGTGTGTTGAAGATGGGAAAAAATGAATTTGAGGTGGATATTACTAAACGGGTAAGGATATGTGTATGAATGTAGGCACAAATTTACATTGTTTGTTTCTTTAATTCTTTTTACGATGAAGTACATAATATTATAATTTTTAGATCAATACAAGGCACCTGCTACCTTATTTTTTTGGGGGCCCGTTTTTGTTTTTGTCAACTTCAGTATACATTTACATTTCACCTTAAAGATAAAGCACACCAATTAAAAGTCCAAAGCCCTTCACACAAATCTTCCTTCGAGTGTATGTCATTGTCAACCCCATTAGGCCTTGGGCCTTGGGTTAATCATTGGACTTGGCCGGAATTCACGCGGTACAGAGACTTGGCCTAAGAGCATTCCCAGCAGAGTTTCAGTTTTTGAAACTCTGACCTGCCACGTCAGTAAAAGTTCCATAATTTTGAAACTTGCATTCCATCACTTTTCCAACCTATGGAACTCAATTTTAATCATCCAATAAAAATATTTATTATGGACCCACTTCATAACAAACAACCTACTTTTAAAATTATTTAAAAACCATATACTTCCTCCAAAAAAAAAGAAAAAACAAAAAAAATATTAAAAAAATGAAAAAGGTGGCCCGTGGGGTGCCACGGACAGGCGTTTCTCCCTGCGTGGCACACCTCTCTCTCACCTCTCATTTTTCCCGGATTTTGCGCCCGCCGCCAGTGCTCTAATGGACGGTGAATTTGACCCATCATTCAATTTTTCATAGTCGTGAGGCTTTGAGTTTTAATTATCAGGTGTTATTTTCACATCTAAGTTAAGAAGAGGACGAAGCAAATGGCCCTTTAGTACTTTTTTCAACCACTTAGAGGTATGTGGAATTGGTATTGAACTGGTACAAGTTACACTAGGTGTACTTTAGGACTATAAAAACCGTGTAGATATGCATTAGATACTGGGTTGGGTTGGACTCTAATAAAATTTATACATATACTGAAGTTGACACAAACAAAAAGGGGCAAAAAAACATCATTTGTCAAATATTAAAAAAAAAGGGCACTCGGGTCCGAGGAAGGGTCGCACCCCAATGAGTGAATTGTAGGCAGCCTTAATCTGACTTTGTCAGTGGCTGATTCCACGGCTCGAACTCGTGACCTTTTGGTCACACGGAAACAACCTTACTGTTGCTCCGAGGCTCCCCTTCATCATTTGTCAGATATATTTAAGTTAATTTGGTCGCTGTACATTAGAGACTGAGTTGGGATGGAGTCTAATAAAGTTTACACAACACAGTTTCTAAACTCATCTCAACTTGGTACCAAATGACGAAATTTAGTGACCAACAGTTTAACCTAGTTTCGAGATCCATTTTTTAGGTTTCTAAAGATATGGATTCTTGTAGAGGAAGAAGAATTTGAGAAAAATAAACAATGATATGTGAACGGTTATGTGTTATAAGTTTTTTTCTTAAATTTTAAGAAAAGTTCTTTCTATGTGCATCGGTTACGTTCCCTAGTAGTAGTTGGATTAAAATAATGGGTTCTATGTACTGGTTGCTGAGTACTCCAGTTAATTTCATAACATTAAGTATGATATACGTATTGGTAAATTCTCTCCATAAGTATGCTCTACTCCTTCCAAGCTACACCATACTAGTTACGGTACAAATGTTCATACATATTAGACAATTAAATCGCGATTATTATTTGACATGACCATAATTAATCAATATCAAATCCAATGATTACGGCAGGTTTTTCCTAATTCCCCCTTGACCTTCATTAGCTAAATATAAAAATTAAGTAGCAATGGAACAAATTAAACGGAGCAACCACTGTTATTTGCAACTTGCAAGCGTAATCGTACTAATTAATCTAAGCTTACAAATGAAGTCTTGTTTCCTGACTGTATGTATTGATATTTGTACCTCCAGTTCGATGTAGAGGAATCTGATACAGTACTAATATTTGATGGATGTCCACGTCCATGGCAAGCTGAAGCGGGGAGATTAGAGAGAGAGAGAGAGAGAGAGAGAGAGAGAGAGAGTTAGAGTGAAGAAACAGGGGAAGGGTTAAATGAATATTGAAGGTTGGGAGCATTTAACAGAAACAGGTGGGGGGAGAGAGAGAGAGAGAGAGAGAGAGAGAGAGAGTAATTCAGCATGCATGCAGCAGAGATACTATAATCCTGGCAGGGATGGCAACCATACATAATGTTTAGCAGGTTTTTCTTTTGAGAATTTATATTTGGCATTTGCCCCCATAAAATACAATTGACTTTTGTGATTGGCTCTTGATTTTTATTCATAATACCTCCTATTACTGGAATTGAGTTAATCTTCGCCCAATAATGGCTATATTCTCTCATCGCAAAAATTTGCATGCCTTCACATGATTCAAAGTGCCTAATACCTTACTTACGAAAAATAAATGTCAAACTACTTTGAACTGACCTGTATTGATTATATTTGCACATTTTGAACCGATAAATTCTTCGTGTGTGCTTCCTATCTCTATGTGAAGATAGGAATGGAAATAGTCAATAAGCTATCTAATGAAGGCTACAAGTACAGCTAGTTAACGGGTCAGTTCGGGTTGATCCGTTTAATAAACGGATCAATTTTGTGTCAAACCTTGAAAATAGTTTAGATCTACTCAAAATAGAAAAATAACATGTTTTCACACTAAACGGTCAAATCATATTAATTACGGGTCGAAGTCCATTCGTTTCGTGTCTGGTTCAATTTTCTCTGAGTAGCTTCATGTCAGATTCAGGTCGTGTTATCTTATCGGGTCCAACTCCGACTACAAGCTAGCAAATAGTTGAGAAAGCTGGACTTGCTGTAAGGGCTCAAGCCCTCATGACAACAAAGTTGAGCCAACTTAAATAATAATAATAATAATAATAATAATAATAATAATAATAATAAAGGGGGACTGATATATTCACAAAATAACTGGACCTAATTCCACCAATTATCACCATAACTAGGAACCGTTTCACCGATCAATCACTCAAGTCCCCTGTATTTATATGACATTAAGTTCCCAAGTTGTCTCCTTTAATTAATCTTCCTGTTGTCCTACATTTAATTTCTTCTTTCTTCACCTCAATAATCTCTAGCTGGCTCATCCATCATATCGTCAATCTCAATCTTTACTACGAAATAAAAGCTCATAGTTTATTTAAATCCGCTAATTATTTAAATCTTATTCATGTCTATACTTGAATTAAATTTCAATGAAAGTACCAAAAGAAATAGTGAGAAAAAGGCCTGGTTGATGGGGTTGCAAATTAAATGCGCACATAGTTTAGATGACTTGAGTTTTACATGTTAAAATTTAAAATCTGTAAACTCGAGTCAAGATAAGGTTCCTAGTTAGATAATTGGTGAATTTTGACATATGATTAGCTAGAACCTACTAGATAGATCGCACTTTACATACAGTCTAGGAGAATTGTTAACTGTAGTACCTTAAATTAGGGTGAATTAATGATTTTAAACTTTACATTTTGGGTGAATTTTCAGGACCACCACTTAGGTGTATCACAATACTTCGGTACCTTGAACAATGAGTGATGGCGAGCTACTTTAATCTTAGTAAATTTCCTAAACAACCCCTTATCCCTCTCTTTTCTTTGTATCTTTCCCTCTTATAAAATAATAAATAACAACAACATTAATAATAATACTAATTTTGGAATCGATCTCTTCACCGACAGTAGAACAGTAGTTAGGCAATTAATTTAGGGCACGTGTTTGCATATTAGAGAGGAATTAGTAATTGACTCGCAATGTAACCCACAAGGAGATGGAGGGACCCATTCCACTTTCTTTGATTTTTTTGGGTTTGATGCTTTTACATGGCTTAATAATTACAGTTAGCATAGTTAAATATGGCGGGTTAGCACTCACAGGCCCGGGCCCCCGAGCCCATTAAATGTTCAACATTTCCCATGGCCTCTTCAATATAAATACTTCAGGTACCCTTTTTCCTCATTGAAATAAATTATTTATTCACTTCATCAGTAAAATTGTATAATTCAACCATGTTTATTACTAGGAGCTGTATCATGGGATCAATTGACTTGAATCTCGCCTAGCTAGCTAGCTATTTATCATATATATCCACTCTGCAAAATATTAGACTCATAGTTGAAGGTTCAAAAAAGATATTATACTCTAACATGCTCTCCTAAGCGAATATTCTTTGAACCTGAAACGTGCATGTTACAAAGACTCTCATTACCTTGCGCAATAATTAACATGGGGACTGCTGTGATTCGAACTCGAATCTCGTGGTCAAAATAACTCTAATAGTACGTTAAGTTTTGTAGAAATAGGGTTTGAAACAAACAAACAATGCATATAACTCTCATGAGATTCCAATCCAACATCAATTGATGATGGGTAAAGTGACTCGCTAGCTTACGTACATGCTTAAGATCTCTTAAATTGTCAACATCTAACAACCTTGCTATCATGCGTTCAACACACCCCCCTTGAGTGGAGTGCTAGCAAAGCCCAATGTTAGGCGATAAATTGTCGTATTTTACGTGCCTTTTTCATCCATTTTTAGCTCGTATAATAACTTAATTTTTAGGATTTTTATTCGTTTTATTTATGTTTTGTAGGAAATAAGTTCAAATGGAGCAAGTACCATGAAAAGGTGCGAAAACATACAAAAACAGCGAAAGCGGGCAAAAACGGGACGACGGGAGATCGCGCCACCCTGCCAGAGATGTGGCACGGCCGTGCGCTGGCCTCCGCTCGCTCGCTCGCTCGCTCGCCCAATTTTCTATTTAAACCCCTTTTCGGCATTTTTGTTCGGGACGTCCCCGGCTCTCCTTTGGCAACTTTTTGGGAGTTTTGAGTTGGTTTAGCCAATAAAAACCTTGATAGGAAGATTAGACGAGGATTTTAGATTGTAATTTCTGATTCAAGCTTGTGAATTTTCAAGTTCATTCAATGATTCAAGCATAAGTTTTCTCTCCTCTTTCTCTCTCTATTTTTGTTATCTATGTTCATGTTTTAGTTTACAATCTTTTGTGATGTTTAGTTATTATAGTTGTAAATCTTGGATTGTGATTAGCCTCTTGATGACTGCTTGATCTTTGTTTGGGCCTTTACCCCTCTTGTTTATGCTAGAATCTAAGATTTTCTCTCACGCCCACCAAGTGTTCTATGAAATGCTTGAAAGAGTTTTCATCCTTGTTTTGGGACAATTAACTTATGCTGAGAGGTGAGGTTGATTATCTAGTGTGGGTAGAGTGAATAGTCGGGATTGGGACATGAAAATAGTTTCAGTTTCTGGCTAGGTCAAAGGTTGTTAATCATGTAGTCTAATTGACTTAATCCTATGAAAATAGTTGGTTAGAACATTTAGACTAGCCTATCAACCCTTGAGAGAGGGTTTAGCTGGACCTTAATTGGCAAACCGATCATCCTTGAATTACTAGCATAACTTGGGAATTTGAGGGTTTGAATTGATTAATTAGTTAGTCTACCTTAGATTTAATTACAATTGAAATCTTGTTTGTTTTAGTAGTTAGTTTTACTTCTCTTCACCTTTGATTTCACCTAGATTGATACGCTCGAGTGAACTTTGCTAGTTGGAAACACAACTTCCTGCGGACGACATCCCAAGTACTCAACGATACACCTTGCACTTCGGGGTTTATAAATATTAAAACTTTTTCCCTAACAAGTTTTTGGCGCCGTTGCCGGGGAGTTAGCGTCTTTCAATATTGGGTTTACTTGAACATTCAAGACTAGGCCTTTTAGAGAATCCCAAAAAAAAAGAAAAAAAATTAAAAAATCAAAAATTTCAAAAAATTCAAGATGGCTATTTTTCATTTACCTCAGTTTGAGCATGAACCTTTTTGGCACTACTTGTCTAGGTTGAATGATTATCATGCTCAATATGTGTTTTTTGAGTATGAAAAATGGGAAATATGCGATGCTGTACTTAAGGGGATACCACTCGAGACTCGAGTCATCCTTGAGTTTATGTGTTATGGTGGTTTGCATTCTTTAGCTGTTAATGACATGTGTGATTTGTTTGAGTCTGTAATTTGACATCAATGGCAATCTGATGATGCTAGGACCCATATTATCACTACTCTTCTTACCCTTATGTGTTGTGCTCTTTTTGTCAATCTTTTGACCATGATGTGCATTCATGTTACTATTATAATATCTCTGATGAGTGTCATGCTAGACTTAGTGCCATAATAGGGAAAATGTACGAGCAACAAACGCGCTTTGTTAGTGAGATGAGGAAGTGCAGCCTATTGCATGAGACCGACCCTAATCTAGCCTCCCCTAGACTAGAGGTTAGTCTCTATGAGGATTGCAAGTCTTCCCTTCCCCTCGAGTCGAGTTTTGTTGATGATATACCTTACACTGACCTAGAGGAAGCGCCCGACCTTCCCTTGACCTCTTCACCACTTGTTGCTCCATCCTCTACTAGCACACCCATAGGCACTGCCGTCAGTGCTTTGACCTTACATGCTTCTCCCCTCCCTTTAGCTCAGTGCACGGGGTTAGAAATGGGTGAGCCGTATAGGAGTGATGTTACTGTTTTGGAGGATGATTTTCCTACTTGGTCGAAAGAACCTATCTTGATTGAGTCACATCTTGAGGAAGCTCCTTTCGAGGAGTTGTGTGATGATAGTTTGGTGGTTGGTGCCGCACCTATTATTGACCATATAGACCCAATTTGCACCGAACCACTTGTCTCGACCCCCATTTCATCCCCCTTCCTTCCCAGCGCCCCTCCCGCTTGCATGTATTTCACGAGTCCCTAGGCGATATTAGAGAGTATAATCCCTCCTTGGATCCTTATTGCGTATACCTAGAGGACTTGCCTAGGAAAGTCACATGGAGCACTTCCTTTGATCATGCTTTTGACTTTTTTATAGCATTTGATAAGTATAAGAGGGCACCGATTTTCTTTGCTATGATCTTTTCTGTGTTTTCTTACTTACATCATTATGAGATGCACGCATAGGCACATGATAAGCTCTTGCGAGCTTTGACTGCATCCGCGTCGATAACTTGAGTCTTGAGGGACAAGGAGTGGCTGATGCTCCTTAAGCCCCTGTGGCATAGTTTGGGTACAATCAGTACCCAACCTGGTATAATCGTTCTGACCCTTTTCCTTCCTTTTTTTTAATTTTCTTTTGTTTAGTTGTGGATATTAGGATTTGTTTTTGTTGGTGATCATCTTGAGGTGAAATTTGGGATGTTGTTGAACCATTGATGGTTATGATCACCATTTTTGTTTTTTTGTGCACATTTGTATTTTGTGATTGGTGGTGTTGATGGATTGGTATATCTTTATTTTTGATGGTTAGTTTTGTATATATATATATGGTCTTGTTTTTGATTTGGTAAGTGTTTTTGGGAGAGTGTGCTAGCTTGTGTAAATGTGTGCATCTTTAGAGTTCTTGTGTGTGTTTGTTTTTTTTCGTGTATCTTGTGTGTAATTTTGTTTTATTTGTTTTTGTGTGTTTTGTGATTGGTAATGACTCTCAGCTCCCAATGAGGACATTGTGAGATTTAGGTGTGGGGGTGGGATCATTTACCCTTTTATTCTTTTTTTTTTGGTGTAAATTTTTCATTTTTTGTGCTAATTTTTCAATTTTTCCTTTTCTTTGCAGAGTTTTTCTTTTTGGCTTTTGGGATCTTGTACTATTTTGACTAACTTTGATCTCTTGTATCTTAACTATTAGTTTATACCTAAGTAAGTTATTCATGATAGATCTTTGTCCCAAGTGTGTCATTCTTGATCTCAATTCTAACCGCAACATTCTGTTATAGCTATGTAATCCAGTCCTTGTGTACACTTCATCATTATCCTAGTATCTTAGTCTTCTGTGATTGACCCTCCACCTATTTTCGACACGGTTAGTTTAATTATTGTCTGTATTCAAAAAAAAAAATGAGAAAAAAAAGAAAAAAAAGTAAAATTTGGAATGACAAGTATCCCTTTGAGGCATGCGCCACTGGGCGTTACCCTTTGATTTTGGTAAGTCAATAATGTAGCATGTGTCAGTCAGGTGGGAACGAGTTTGATTTTGGTAAGTTTAAATCCTAGGATGATGATACACTTACACACCATGCACTAGGATGGATTCCAAGTTTTGATGTACAGTGGAGTGAAAAGTTGGTACTTTGATGTCATGTATGTAGATAGAGAGTCTTGATATGTATAGTATATTTATATACAGGCTAATATCTTTACTGCATTGGTGATTTAGTTAGTTATAATGCATACAGTTTTTTTCCTTGTATAGATATTTGTGCCTGGTTTGTATATCTATTTTATTTTCTTTGTTTTCCTTTCTCCTTTTCCACTTATTTTTCTTTTTCAAGATTTTGTGGGTATATCTTCTGTAAATCCTTACGAGACCTTACTCGTCCACTTGGGGGAACTAAGGGATTCAAAGGGCTTATTACATATGTTAAATGCAACCATAATTCCTACAAAACTGAGTTAAGTCCTTAAGTTAGTTTTTCTTTTATTTTGCTCGAGGACGAGCAAAAGACAGGTGTGTGGGTATTTGTTAGGCGATAAATTGTCGTATTTTATGTTCCTCTTTCACCCACTTTTAACTCGTATAATAACTTAATCGTTAGAATTTTTACTTGTTTTATTTATGTTTTGTAGAAAATAAGTTCAAATGGAGCAAGTACCACGAAAAGGAGCGAAGACAGACAAAAACAACGAAAGCGGGCAAAAAGGGGATAACGGGAGACTGTGCCGCCATGTCAAAGATGTGGCACGGCTATGCCACCCTGGGGCGGCCGTGCACTGGCCTCCGCTCGCTCGCTCGCCCGATTTTCTATTTAAACTCTTTTTCGACATTTTGGTTCGGGATCTTCCCGGCTCTCCTTTGGCGATTTTTTGGGAGTTTTTAGTTTAGATTTAGTCATTAAAAACCTCGATAGAAGGATTAAATTAGGATTTTAGATTGTAATTCTAGATTTAAGCTTGTAAATTTTCAAGTTCATTTAATGATTCAAGCATAAGTTTTCTCTCCTCTTTCTCTCTCCATTTTTGTTATCTATGTTCATGTTTTAGTTTACAATCTTTTATGATGTTTAGTGATTATAGTTGTGAATTTTGGATTGTGCTTAGCCTCTTGATGATTGATTGATCTTTGTTTAGGCCTTTACCCCTCTTGTTTATGCTAGAATCTAAGTTTTTCTCTCACGCCCACCAAATATTCGATGAAATGGTCGAAAGAGTTTTCATCCTTATTTTGGGGCAATTAACTTGTACTGAGAAGTGAAGTTGATTATCTAGTGTGGGTAGAGTGAATAGTCGGGATTGGGACATGAAAATAGTTTCAGTCGCTGGCTAGGTTAAAAGTTGTTAATTGTGTAGTCTAATTGATCTAATCTCATGAAAATATGTGGTTAGAACATTTAGACTAACCTATTGACCCTTGAGAGAGGGCTTAGGTGGACTTTAATTGGGAAACCGATCACCCTTAAATTACTAGCATAACTTGGGAAGATGAGAGTTTGAATTGATTAGTTAGTCTACTTTAGGTTTAATTACAATTGAAGTGTTCTTTGTTTTAGTAGTTAGTTTTACTTTGCTTCACCTTTGATTTCGCCTAGATTGATATGCTCAAGTGAACTTTGGTAGTTGGAAACACAACTCCCTGCGGACGACACCCCAAGTACTCAACGCTACACCTTGTACTTGGGGTTTATAAATATTAAAGCTTTTTCCCTAACACCCAACATATGAACACAATTAATCAAACAGAGACGGCGACAAACGAAAATCAAGCAACCCACTATAAGGCTAATTCAAGAACAAACTCAATCAAAAGCTTAAGTTTATAGTTGAAGACTCAGGAAAGATTTTATACTCTAATAAGCCTTGGCCCCTCATGCAAATGTTTGGGAAGCGTGAATCTGACAAAGGCTCCGTACCTTGCGCAATAATGCAATATGAGGGATTGCTGAAATTTGAACCTGAGATCTCTCACTAAAAAAGACGCTGATTTTATGTTCAAGAACCAACTCAATTGAAACTTTAAGCTGATGGTTGACGTTTTACACTCTAGCATGCCCTTTCATACAAATTCCCTAGTGCCATGTTTAAAAACCAACTCAATCAAAAATTTAAATCCATGGTTAAAGGTTTAAGAATGGTTTTGTACTCTAACAACAACTGAAAGGGTTGATGCAAACGAGACATGCATAGAGTTTAGTTTCGTTTTTTTGGGGCCATGTGGTTTGTTTAGTAGCTAAGGTGTTGGAAGTTGTTATAAATAAGAGCATCATTTTTTTCCAATCACTATTTTCACTTGAGTCAAGTTGTTGTTGACCAACAATAGGTAGAGCTCTTCTATGTAAATTTTCTCTATTCACTATACACGAACTAAAAATCTTTCCAATAGAGAGTAAGTGTCAAACTACTTAAACAAACTTTGCTGGCAGTAGAGGAAGATACAACATTACTACTAACTTTGAGCGAACCAATTCCAAGCTGAAATTATGGGAGGAGGGCAGTGTATTGAATTCCAATTGAATTAACATCACAAGTGTAGTTCAAACCTCATCGATGAGCAGTGGTGGGGGTAGGAGGGCATTCAAGACTTGCCTTCAACTGCACAGAACCCCCCCCCCCCTTTCCATTTAATGAATCTTGCCCACTTTCTCTCTCCCTCTAACGTCACCGCCTCTATTTACTACCACGACTACTACTACTCACATTCTCTCTCCACACTAATAAGGATGAATGGATGATTCCTGGTCTTGTATGGTTACATGCTTCAATCCATGCACCACCCCCAGTAGTAATGACGTGATCGCACGTAAAGTACTGAAGCCTTATACCTATTCTCCATGGTCATGTTGGACATATGGGTGCATGTAAAGTCATCCAGATATATATACAACCTTTGGTCCATTTTTATGAAGAGAATCATAGGCGTGCCGATCAAAATTACAGTAAAAGTAGATTATGATTTGCCCTGCTTTTTTTTTTTTAATTATTTTTAAAGCTCTATATGTTTATGGCGATAATTTTCATTTAATTGCATTACATCATAATAGTCTAGATTTGGTACTCATTTTATTAGTACATTTAGAATGATTGTTTTGCCAAAGTATGTCCAAGCATTTACAGTACAATAGTCAAATTAAGTTCCATGCTTAAGAATTTGTAGGTGAGAACAATTTATTGGTGGTAATATATACTATCCAACATATGGTATAAATGTTGTTTATTATAGGCGATGGAGTCAGCTTGGACAAATATGACCTACACTCAAGCTCGACCCAAATTCAAGGTTAAATCAAAGTTAAATTTTATATTTTTGAATTAGGTTCAAGAAATAACTATTGGAATAAAATTTTTGTTGCTCTGATCGAGTGGTAAGTTCATACTCTTCTCACAAGCATTTAAGAAAAAAATATGAAGTAATTGGGTTCAACTGAGCCAAACCTAACTGGACTCGGGCTTGGGCTTGAGCTTGACTTAGTTTGCTTTTTATCCGACTTAGGTTTGGCTTGAGGTTGATTTGAATTGAACTCCAACCTAATTTTGGCCAAGCTAAATCTAAGGGCTTAGCAAGCTGACTCAGTTCAGTTATAGCCCCGTGAGCACAAGTTGACACGAGTGAATCGAAATGCAAGCACAAGCACAAGGGAGGATGAGAGAGGAAAGAAAGAGTAACGTCAACAAACAAAAATTAATGATAATAAAGTGCGTGTATAAATGCGGACTAGGAGGAGTTGGTTAGAACTACGCCATCAAGCTTTAAAGTAGCAGCTCAATTTAGCCTCCGCGGATGCAGTAAATTCAATCAAGACAGCCAACTTGGTTCTGGTTGAGCACGCCAAACTCCACACTTCTTATAAGGCCACCTTTACATTTGCCCTATTAGGTTTGCTGCTCACATCACCCCCACCACCTCATTCCTATTTAAGCACCTTCACATTTACACCCCACTTTGATCACCTCACTCACAATTAATCACAAAACTCACAGTGCAGAGAGAGAAAGAGAAAGAAGCCAAGCCATGGTCTCATTTCAATCACCTTTCTCAGAGGCAGAGCTCCTCAATAATCAAAGGAAGATCGTCTCTGAATCTGAGACAAACTCCAAGAAGAGGAAGTGCCATGATGACACTGAAGCTGATGCATATGAGACTCTCCCTTACAAACATTCCAAGGCCGACAAATCGTTCTCCGATATTGAACTTCACCTTGGGACTCCGCTGCCGTCTGAGTGGCAACGTTGCCTCGATATTCAGGTATATACTCCGTCCTAGTACTTGAGCAAATACTCTATGCCCAACAGAATTTACACAAAGATGTGTACAAAGAGAGGAGTTGTTTCTATGACATATGGCAACAACTCTCAGTATGGCTCCCGCTTTAGGGATATGATTTTGTAGTTCTATTACATAAAAGCCTCCCTTAAAAAATGCTACTACTTTGTGCATGCAGTCTGGGGCAATACACTTCTACAACACCAGAACACAGAAAAGAACGTTGAAAGATCCAAGGGTAACTCCAGAGCCATCAACTCCAAGGGATTATGGTCACATGAGGTTGGACCTTGAGCTTAACCTGCCATGCGGCGCACCAACATATGAAAAACCAAACCCTATGATGAATGAGAAATCCAGCAAGTCAACCACCTGTGCTACTTATCATTTCATGGGTGCCAGCTCTGAGGAAAAGAGCAGTTCAAGTGAGACTACGGAGACGGTTCAGATGATGGAGATGGTGGCAACTGTTTGTATGAAGTGCCATATGCTCGTGATGCTTTGCAAGTCATCTCCAACGTGCCCCAACTGCAAATTTATGCACCCACCATACCAGACCTCTGCAAACCTGTTCAAGCCAGGACTAAGTCTGTCTTGCTAATTAATTGGGTGTTGCAGCAAATGAACTAATCATCATATCATCATGTTCCAAAGCTTCAGTGTCAATAGTGTTTCATAATAGTAATAACAGTAATACTGTGCTATTTGGGAGGAAATGCTCCAAATGATCATCATCGAGAATTAATGTAACCTTGTAAGCTAGTCTGCTCCTTATCAGTTCTATATTGCAATCGCTTATGCAATTGCTCTCCAGCAGAGAAAGGTGAGATAGGAAACTAAGGAGAGAAAAAGGAGCAATGTAAATACAGGAGCTATACGTAAGTTTGTCGATCAACCTTGAATATATTTATAATTATCGTTGTTAGAGACTTATAGTTTTCCTTGTTGCATTGATAATAATGGTTACATCAGCAGGTAGGCTATCAGAAACTTTTAATTAGTATTGCTTTGACACTTCCTCATCTTTCAACATAGATGGTGTACTACTACAAGCGACCCCTTGTGGTTTTACTGCACATAAAGGAAAGAGCAATCAAACAATTATTAATACATCCAACTCCCACCTAGCTAACAATAACATTCATGATAGTACACGTACATAATTGCCAAAACTTGCATGAAGCTGAATGAAAGAGAATAAAGGTTTTGTTTTACATGCTCCTCTGCAAGAGAACAATAAGCAAAGATGTATGCCCCGCACGTAGTTACCAGAACATTTCCGTTCCAGACATGTCCCATACCACAGTCCTTTTTTGAAAGCAATGAATTGTGTTCTAGTACCATAATCTACTACTAGAGAAATCCAAGATCCTCATTTCCATGGTCGAGCGAATGGTCTCCCCTACAAATAATAAAACAGAAGTACTTGTGTTGAGCTTAGTGCAATATGTTTTGCTACTCAAGAACATCTAGGGTATAGTAGCTATGCAGTCGTTGTCATTCACAACAGCATAACAAGCTCACGCCTTGCTGAGACTGGATAGTGACTACTGGTAGTGTAGACGCAATTATTTAAAGGTCAGGGCGCATCTGCCAGAGTTTTCTCGCTTCGTTCTGTGAAAGTAAGGAGAGGGGATGAGGTATTCTCAAGATTAATGTCCTGGCACACGCCCTCATGGACCAAGACTCCTAACAAGCAAAAGAGCTCCATCAGAAACAAATGTGTGACTCACAAAAATATCTATTGCTCCATAAGCAACATTCAGAGTTCCGTGGGCCTGGCTGAGCATGCACAAGTTCAAGGAAACAAACAGGTCTATTGGTGCTGAAACGGCCTTATCTACAGTCCACTTTATCCGTATAACGAAATAAATTGGGAGCCTACAATTTAACAGCAGTCTGAACAGCAACACTAGCACAAGACAATCAAGGCTCTACACAATAAAATCCACACTCTCAATGAGCATACTCATATTTGAAGGGACACATTAACAAGTGCAAGGATGCGAAATTTCATGTCTTTCGATTTTTCAGTTCCCTTTCGCCTTCTTTGTCACCCCACAGTATTTGTAGAATTACAAAAGGGAGAAACTTTGGGGCATATGACTGAAAGTTTGGGGTAAAATGACATATATAAACAAGTATTTTGTGCTTAGGAATGAGGCACTCTACATTGCTCCTTGATGGAAATGCCGTGAAACACTATATTCTGCTAGCCCTGGGGACATGACAAGAGATCGGAACGTTTTTGTCATTTTGAATTATCGTTTGATGGAGGGAAATGTCATGGCCTCACAACCACACTATGATTTCCATATTTAATTCAAACGTCTCTTCTATCTCTAGGAATAAATTTTAAACAACAAAAATAAGCTACAATAAGCTTCATTGATTGCATAATGTTGCAGCACTTAATTTTCTACCCACAATATGATGGTTGGGCTCACTGCTAGGTAGGAGGGGAGTTCATTTACTACACATTCACTAAGGCAACGTTCTCATTTATAGCCCAGAAAATTCAATGTCGCCAAAGCACATACAGTAGCTTGTATTGGATTACCAGCTGCACAACTTAAAACAAGTCGCCGCTGCATTGATGCCTAGTACGGTCTGCATGCACATTTTGGGCAGATGATGAACCATCTCCACAAAGCGAAGTATGCAAAACCCACTATCTCCTTCAATATAACATAAATCTCCTTTTCTCTGAAGTAACAATTTTTAACTTGTAATTTACCTAGAATTATTATCCATTCTCCCATCTCAATTGACTTAAGAAAAAAAATAGCTGGTTAGAAAAGGCATCAGCAACCAGAGATGGCTCATTAATTATCACCCATGCATCGAGACGAACCAGAGATCAATAACCTTATTTCATGCTTCTTTTTCTTTTTTTTCTTTCCCTTTCTCGTCTTTATATCTAATGCCAAGGCAAAGGCTAAGAGCTCATTAAGCAAATCCCCAACCTCTTTTTTTGGGGGGAGGGGGCTCCGGGGCTGTGCACACTAGAGTAATATGATTTATATTTGAAATGAGGACTCAGTTGAGTTAATATACACCCGCTCATGGATTCAAAATGTGGCTAAACTACGACGAAACGGTCGCATTAGAAAGGTTTTGAAGTTCTGCGAACCGCATCCTCATGCCACGATAACCGTGATGTGGAACGTAATTGCGGTATATATTAGAGCGATTTTGCCGTATGGCTACCGAAACCGAAATCATGACCGGAACCGCATTCTGAATCCTTGCACACACCCAACCTCATACAATTACCCATAGCTGCCAGATTCTCTCAACCACCCAGTATACTACAAACCGATTTGCGCGATCAAGAATACAATACTTTCGCATACCAATTCCCCAAATCTGGCGAATTTAATGAACCCATCTCCTACCTCAATGGTAGTGCATATTTTTGTGATTCATAGGCTAGATTTTCAAGAAAAATGGAACGATTTCTGAAGTTGCCATGAATGAGCAAGCTTTTTACAGAGCAAAACGAGAAGAAGAGAGACACTGAGCTGAGAGAGAGAAATAAGGATTAATTTGAAAATGTTGCCCCATTCGGGGGAGGGGAAGAGAGAGAACCCTCATTATTAAATCATTTTATGAGTATGTACGATACGTGAAGTTTTAAAATGGGAGACTAAATGTACTAATAACAACCCTCGCATATCAGATTCTCCACTAGGCGGCGAATCACGTACCCGAATTCGTCTCTCGTATTGAAGCGTACCACGTCCTAGGCAAATATACAATTGCCCCCTCCACCATACCTGGCTGTTTACAATGGAGAAATATCATGTTGGAAAGTGGGCTAAGGTGAGTTAATAAGTGGCCGTGTTACAGGCATTGAACAGTAACAAAATTAGTTCTGGAGACCTAAATTTTAGTTAAAAAATTCTAAATTCCAATTTTACATAAAAAGATGACTGCAAGTTCTAGCAGCCAGGGAGTTCATCATTTCAAGTCCGTTAAGCCAAAACCCCACACTGACACCCAGCTCCCACCGGAAACCCCGAACTTAATGCCCCAAGGTGGCGACACCCTGACCTATGTCAATTGCAATCAGCCGCCGCTACCTCTCTCTCTCTCTTCTGTTATTTTTTTGGGGGGGGGGGGGGGCGCTATAACTTACTCCTCCAAAGCCTTGCTGCTGTGTGATTAAAGAAAATGTCCATTTATGAAAATGAGGTCATGATGCACACCCAAAACTTGTTGGAATCAAAGGTTTCATATGGAAAAAACTGAACCAAGCATAATTGATGTAGGATGTTCTAAGAGCAATTTCTATAAAGGGGAATAATTGATATAGGATGCTCTAAAAGCAATTTCCACACCGAGAAAATTCACACAAGAATTCTGAAATACTCAATAGTTTAATTCAATTCACGTCTGCCTCCTAATACATTACAAAAGAGTTTAAATAGAGAAAAAACTTAAAACATTAAGGAAACAAATAGAGACCTAATCTAAGAGATATTATTCGCTAGCTAAAAGAATAAACGAAAAGATAATATTCCTAAAAGATAACCTATGAAGATAAAAATACTTCATATATGCTAATATTAAGATATACCCATATTTTCTTAATTTTTCTTCATCTTTATCCTGCATCATTCTCCCCTAGTTGGAAAAAAACTTGTCATTGAGTTTTGTATAGCGGTAGAAAGAAGGAATCCAAGTAAAGAAACAACATCACTGCACTCCGCAAATGGAAAAACTGTAAGGCTTTCAACTTCTCCAAGAAAAGTAGCAATGCAATCAGGGAATTAATGTAGCTTCTTGCCAACTAGAAGTTCATTAGGGATGAATAAATCAACATGCTCACTTTCAAGTTTTGACATCGAATGTAGAGTATTGTCTATGAAAGCATATAAATTCAGCACCAACATGTATACCGACTGTTTGGTCCATCTCAAATTTTCTTTGCATGCGGTCAGATTTTTGAATGTCCATTGAATATTCATGGGAGATAATGAAAGAGTTATTTGCTATTATTATTGATTCTTCATTCACTTGTATTAGTGTTTGGACATTCTCCTCATTAAGTGTCTCAGTAAAAGCATCCACATTGCTATATAGAATGAACATTCCTTCACTGTGGGCTTCATTTGCATATGACATATAGTCCCTAACTTGCACTTCTTGATTCATAGAATCGAGATTGTTGTTGGTAACATCATTTGCCTCGATATTTGAAAGTTGACGATACTCTATGACTTGGACATCTGCTTCCAGATTTTCATTTTTTAAAGTCTCTTCTTTCTTGTTTTCAATGATAAATCCCATACATCTAAAAAAACTGGATCTGTCTCATGCAAATAAGAAGTCAGTTCTTTCCTGAAAGATCTTAGAGATGAAACCCTACAATATCCAATGAGAAGCTTCAAAAGAATCAAAGGAGCTTTAGGAAGTTCATGATCCCATATATACTGAGGAATATAGGGCTTACAACCACAAATGAATTCACTAGCAAAGTAAAGATCTAACTCACAATAACGTCGTAAATTTGGCGACCTTGAAATTTGCAAAAAGTATGGACAGCATCCCGGTAAGAGTAGAAATTCACTCGAGCATGAAAATCACCCCTTGTCTGAAATTTGAAAATATTTTCTACATCTCCGTAAAGAGAGAAAACTTGGTACAGAACATTTGTCATAACACCTAACCATGGTTGCAACAGCGGCGATAAAGACCTTCTAACAGCCGCAGTAGCGAATAGCAACCATAGACAATAGCTTGAGCAACCGTGGATGAATTCCGGTAAGAGGAGGGGCGGCGGTAGCAGGACAGCACAGATAAAGAGGGTGTTGGCCCTCTCTGCCACTGACCGAGTGTACTAAAGCCTTCAATTTGTAATGGCAGTTAGCAACTTAGGTTTGGCAGTTGGGTGACAACCAATTGAAGCAAGAGTTGATGCAATTTACCTCAATTGATTTGGGGTTTGTGGCTGATATTCAGTGGGTAATGCAGCAATGAAATCAAATTTGGATGATTTTAAGCAATCAATGGTGAATTTGAGGTCTAGGGTTTCGAATTAGGGTTAAGGTTTGCAAGTGGGTGAACAATCAATTGAACCAATTTTGATGTGATTTAACCGAATTGATTGAGGCATTTAGGGTGAATTCAATGGGAAATTAAGGAACAAAGCCAGTTTTAGGACTCTTTGATCGATTGAGGGCGAATTTGAGGGCTAGAGTTCGCCAAACTGGGGCAATTCGCGAATTAGGGTTTCGATTTTTTGGAAATTCTAGAGCTCTTGCCGGCTGGGGTCGGTGGCTATATGGTGGTGGTCAACTAAGAGGGTCGAGTGCTGGGTGGTGGTTGGCGTTGATGGGCGGCACATTTTGGTGGTGGTTCAAAGGAGTGGCGTGTGCGGTTAGGGTTCGCAAATTTGGGAAATTGTGGTTTTCGGTGAACAACCGATGGCGGAGGAGGTCTGGTGGTGGTCGGGCCGAGGTGGTGACCTCGGGGTGGTGATCGGCGGCGGTAGTGGCCGCAGGAAAGGGTGGCGTCTACGGCTGGTATCAAGGTTCAGGTTTTTCGGCTCGGGTTTTTTTTGGGTTTTCTTTCTGTTTTCAAGCTGATTCAGAACGCAAGGAAGAGAATTGTAGCGATTTAGATCGAATGGCTCTGATATCAAATTGATGTAGGATGCTCTAAAAGCAATTTCTACAAATGAGAATAATTAATGTAGGACGCTCTAAAAGTAATTCCCTGTAACGACCCGAACCTAATATTCATTTAACGTTAGTTTGAATCATGGTAATCCCCAATTAAGTCGGTTGGACACCGCATTTCAAATCAACATTTTATATGCATGTCTATATGTATATATATTTGTTTGTGCATTGCAGGTTAAAACGACGACGTGGCCTCAAACGGAATAATATTAAACTCCTTAATAATAATAATAATAATAATAATAATAATAATAAGAATAATAATAAGAAACAATAATTCAAAAAAAAAAAAAAGACACCGACATATTTTCGAATAAATCAACCCAAATTAAACAACCAAACACCCAAACCTCCCCATCCCTCACTTTGCTCCCTCTGCCTCACCGAAAGCCCCGACCCCCCCCCTTCGTTGCACCGCCCAATCGCCACCCTGTCCCCACCGTTCGCCGCCGAGCACCAGCCACCGACGGCCAGTCCCAACCAGCCCCGGCCGTCGACACACGCCAGTCAACCGCCACACCTTCTCCCTCGGCTCGACCCTCCCCTGTCCGTGCGGCCCAACCACCCCAAATTGCTGTCGCCTGCGTCCGCCGGTTGTCCTTGCCGCTCACCGGCGCGCCGCTTGCCGACCACCAACGGCCACCAGCCACCAGCACTGCCACCTGTCTCCTCTTGTTCCAGGCCTAAATCAATTTGAAAGGTATAACCCTAAACCTTGCCTAGCTTGTTTAATTCGGTTCTTTGGGATTTAATTTATGAGTTGGATGTTGTAACTAGCATTGATAAATATTTATGTGCAAATTTCTGAGATCGTTGTGAATGTGGGAGCTGGATTGGTGCTTGGGGAAGAATTGGGCAGAGAGTTGGGAGTAAGGAATTTGAGTTTGATTTGGGTTTTATTGTGGTAACGACAATTCATCGAATTTGTTCATCCTAATGAATGATTAAGTGGAATGTTTAAGTTTGGTTTGCTATATTGTGAAATTATAGTTTGTTTGGTGGAGAATAAGCATGAGGGGTTGTGAATATTTGGCAGCAATTCAAGTTAAAAACGAAGTTAGTTTAACGTGTGTAGCCTCGATTCAAGTTAATTAGTTAATGCCTAAAAAAGAATGAAAAACGAAGTTAGTTTAACGTGTTTAGCCTTCATTCAAGCTAATTAGTTATTGCATGAAAAAGAATTAAAATCGAACTTGTGTTAACGTGCGTAGCTTCGATTCAAGTTATTTAGCTAATATATGAAAAAGAATTAAAACCAAAGTCCTTTTAACGTACTTAGCTTCCATTCGAGTTAATTAACCGAACCGGTGCAAGCAAATAAACTAATTTCACGGTTAATGAAATATGTTTAGCTTCGAATAACTGTGAAAGAATAAGTGAAAGGGTCAGTAGAACCAATTATAACTTATCGAAGATTGTATTGCATGGTCGTAAATCGATTGAATAGGTGGTAATTGACGAAGAAGAATATGAAAAGCCGTATGGCTTAGATGTGTTATGCTGTATATGTGATATTTGATGGGAATTAGAAGAGACTGTACGTTGGGCGAGCAATTAAGGTCGTGAACTCAATATCTAGAGGTTGTGCCTTAATTCAAGCTGAAGCAAAGTTTATGAAGTTACTGATGGGTGAATGTTCTTGTATACTATATTAAACGATGAATATAGCCTAAAGTTACATTGAATGAATGACCTTGATGGATTAAAGTTCTGAAGTTATGTCCAGATTGGCGAGTAATGAAGAGGAGTGACATACATGTGTTGATTAGTGTTGGATGCCACGAATGTAATGGGTTGAAGTTTAGGGTTGTGCTTTAACAAAAATGTAAGCTTGAGTGAGGTTAAGTCGATGAGGTTAAGTGCGTGCAAAGAGAGCAATTGAGTGGAATTATATGAATTTGGTGCTAAAATGCGATAAGTTGGGAGTTGCTATTGGCATAAAGTCAATGATGGAAGGTTTGATGTTTGAGGTAAAGAATAAGCTTAGCCTAGCTGATTCAAAGAGTCCTGGATGCAATGTACCAAATCCAAATCAATAACAGCAGTTTGGTGACAGGAACCCAAAACCGTAATAATAATCATAGTGTAAGGTGTGATTATAAAACTTTCTATAGCAATTAGCAATTAAGAACAACGTTAACAAACGTATTGATAACAATGGTTTACAATGGTCTTAAGGCTAACATGCAACGAAATGACCATAACCATGAACTCCTAAAATGTAATAGTGATAACCGCGTTAGTTATAAACACACAGCTAGTTACAAATAATCCATTGAGTTGAGGAATTTAATAAACTTCGTAATGTTGCACTAATAGGGGCTAATAAAATATTGGAAGCAGGAAGGAGGCCACATCGGTCGCTTCAAACTGCCAACACACATGCCCCATTCTAAAAGGGAGAGAATTTCAAAAAGACCAGGTACGTACATTGCCTGTGTTCTTCAAAAACTCACATGTTTCTCAATCATGAAAAATCAATATAATACTCCTTTAAGGAATCAGTTTACTCAATATTTGTCACATAAACAAGTGGCCCCGTCAATGCTCAATCAACAGGGCTTGTGCCCTTCAATTTACCCGCGCGGCTGCAACTCAGGCTCTCCGATCGGCCTGGGAGGTGTGCACCTATCTCAAGATCGCAGAAGACATCATCAAGGGGTCCACTTTCAGATAATAATCAGCAAATCAGTTTTACATATACACTCTCTCTCCCCTGTTTGCAAAGCAAAATGTTTTGAAATGCGGGCGCCCAACCATTTACATACAAAACTTATTTAACAGCATAGGGATGTGCGTACTGAGTTTCGGCTCATTATTCGAATGTTTTCATGTTTTCTGTTTTAGGTGAAGGATCAGTGCAGAGCCCTCTTTCTGATAAGTCAGAGGAATGCGAGAAATGAGCAAGGACCACCGTTTACTGCATGTTAGCTAGCTACTGCTCACAGTGATTTATAGGCTAGCCTCCCTAAAAACCCCGCTGGTTGTACATTATTTTGAGGATTGTATTAGCTGGTAAATGTTAGTCATACGCTGAGTTAACAGGTATACTGATATGTTCTAAGGAATGCTAGTGGTTGAAAGTATGTTTAATGGCGTTCTAATGCATGTGGTTTTCAAGTAGCCTTGTTCCGTCAAGGAACGGCGGTAGCGTCCCCATTCACAAGACTTTCGCTGCAAATCGATGGTAATTAAGCAATTATGTTAGACTAATCAGGCATTGTCAATTGGGGGCATTACATTCCCGCACTGAGAAAATTTACACAAGAATTCTCAAATACTCGATGGTTTAATTCAATTCAACTTGGCCTCCTAATACATTACAAAAGAGTTTAAATAGAAAAAAAACCTAAAACATTAAGGAAACAAATAGAGACTTAATCTAAGAGATATTATTTGCCATCTAAAAGAATAAACGAAAAGATAATATTCTTAAAAGATAACCTATAAAGATAAAAATACTTTATAAATTCTAATATTAAGATATACCCATATCTTCTTAATTTTCTTTTATCCTTATCCTGCATCAATAGTACAGCTTTCACAACACAACCATCATGGTTTCTTTGTCCGTTCATCATGTGTCCCTCCCCCAGCCTCCTTCCTACCAAATAAATAAGTTAGTTTCATCAAGTTACTCCACCACATATTCTGTGTAATTTTTCAAGTTGAGGCACAAAGAATTCTCAATACTCCAAAACATACCAGAATGTGGAGCTTGCACGCCTAGAGGCCATGGGCGGATCTACTCTATTTGGAGGGGTGTTCATGGACACAGGACACCCCTCTCCCAAAAAAAATTTAATTAGATATTATAAATGGTATTAGATTATCAGATATGGATACTCCTAAATTAGGTCCAAAAACTTATAGATACACTTTAGATATATTCAACCAACAATTAACATTTTTAATTTCTTTAAATAAACAGTTATAAAGCTATAATTTGATAGAAAAGTAAAATTAAATTAAATGCACCCAAGCCCAAAGTTCTCCCTCTATTATTTGGAGTTTAGGTTTTTAATTTAATCTAATTCTAATCTCTTTAATTTTCTTTTATTTTTATTATTTATTTTTTCGGTTGTTTAGTTGCAATATGTTCATGATACAAACTTTGCTTTAACTTGGCCCCAATGATTGATTTGAACTTGGTACTATTCCTTTTTTTCCCTTTTGGTGTGATTAACTGGCTCAGATTGCTTATTTATAGTTGTATTTTATGTTTGATATGTTCACTTCATGTCTCAATCTTTTTTGGTTTTATTACTTGGTGCTGATGATATGTGCTATGTAACCAATAATTTTAATAAATGCTACGTAATCATAATGTTCTACGATTTCAACTTAATTTATATATCAGAACTCAAAATATAAAAAACCACAAAGAACAAATGTAGTAGTAGAGGTACCATAGTTTTTTTTGGAGCGGGGAGCAAAAAAGTGGAGTATATTATTATTGCTTTGTCAACTTCCGCTAGTATAGAAATACAAGACGGAATGTTGGGGAAAAAAGAAACGGAATGCCTATACAAAATAGACTACCATAATATGTATCATATAATTTTTTTTTTGATACTGTACAGCAGTAATGACGTTAATAAATGGACACCACTATTTTAAACATCTGGATCCGCCACTGCTAGAGGTAGAGCATCCTGTCATCGAAGGAATGGTCTAGTAATTCTAAATCTTCCCATGAGAGCAATATGGTCTGATGACCATAGAGGTGAGGGGAGTGCCCTGCCAACACTGATAGAATCAGGAATCTCCAAGAGACCTTCAACTTCCAAGCTATCCTCTGCATAAGTACAGTCCATATTCAATACTAACTAAAGTTTTCCTCCACCGCTAAGTAGAAATGAAATATATAACTATAAACCATGATACTCATGAATAACCATATTTTGACTCTTTAAACATCTTACAAATTCACTACTTAAATTCTAGATATTTGCACTTCATCACACAAACATAAAGAAGATACCGCAAGGAAATTCGTAAAAGGGCAGGAGGGCACAAATGGAAGTATGCATATGGATTTATGTGCGATAAGAAGACCCAAGTAAAAGCCAAGAGGAGATCACAATATCACACCACATGATGCTGAACAACCGGGCTTGCTGTTCAGCACATAATATTGGCCAATAAAGAAGAAATAAGATCAAAACATGATGGTTGCAAAGACGAGGATGATATGATGGGGTTTTGTTTGGTCATACAAGATCGTTTAAGATAAGAAACAACATGATTAGGGAAAATGGTCGTTGCGGCACCAAATAGGATAAGAATAAGGGGCAAGACTCCAATAGCTTGAACACATTAAGGGAAGTATAGATGCACCTATGTAGCATTGAGATTCTGAAGTGAAAAAGTGGAAGAGGTGGCCCAAGTTGGAATGAGAGTATTAGACTAGATTCAACCCATTTGGGACTTATGGAAAACATGCTTAGGATGAGAATTTCAAAGGCCAAGAATTAAGGTGAGGCATCTAATGTTGCTTACTTTGATCTGTTTTCATGGTCTGGATTGAATTCTACAAGGGAGATTGGATTGTTCCTGCCTTGATGTTTGAATTTCATCTTGTATATATTAGTTAGGTACCTTTGGACTCAACATCATTATTTCCTTCCTTTTCGTACACCTTTGATTATTTCAAAAAAGGATTCAATCCCCGCCCCACGAAAAAAAGGATTTTGTGCAAAAAATTTAGTGCGTCGTGGAACTAATCTCTCTGCATTGGGGGGAGGGGGGTAAGGTTCTAGATCTCCCCCATCTCCCTAGACATACTCAGGTGGAATCCACATTATTTGTTGTTATTGTAGGTGTAAACATCCCATGGAAATTTCTATAAGAATTAAGTTACTATTTTTATTTTTATTTTTTTAAAAAAAGAATTTTAGATTTCCAAGACTTTCTGTGTTCTTCATCTCTCCCCCACCAATGGGCAACAACCTTGGCCATCATAGGGTTGAGAAAGGTAGACGCAGATTAGTTTAAAATAAAGGAAGGACAAAAATAGAAACAGACCAGATCTAAATAATTTTAAAGAAAAGGCCAATCTCGGCAGACAATATAAAGAATATTAGTCAGGAAAAAGACCTGTGTAGAAGATATAGTCCAAGGTACTTTTGTGATTTAATGTCAAACTGGTATATGACGGCTCCCCTGTTGTTGGATCCATCATGATCATTCTATCTCCATCTGTATCGTCCACAGTTTTGAGGGATGCTGATGCATATGCGCTTGCCTGAAGCAAAAGTGCACAGCACGTATGAGTGAAAATATTTGAGGTCCAAAAACATGAATGCAGCAGCTGACTGTTGAGAACTTAAGCATGAAGAGAGCAGCTTTGACATAAGCTCCGACACGTAAGGATGTAACTGTGGCCACAATATTTGAACAGGGGTAAGTAAAATTTCACATTACCAGTTTCATTGAATGATGAAGTTTGAGATGTCGAAATATATCCAATGGATCATTTGCCTCCACTCCGAGTGCAGGATTACATTCATGGTTTGCCAATAGAATGTAGGGATCACTGCATTGAGAAATCCTTTGCTAAGAAACAGACCAGGATAAGCCAGATTTCAAATGGAGTTTTCTTCACCATAGAGTGAATAATACCATGCAGTCATCCTATTGTTAGATTCAGCAAAAACAACCAACCTTGGGAAAGTACAGGAGGCCCCTAATCCCTAAAATATTGGCCCCTAAGTAAAGTAGTTCACTCAACTGCACATGATTCTGAAAATGTTTCATACTAACCAGTCCATAAATATGTGCCACTACTATGCATTTGCATACCCTTTTAAAAGTTATGAAATGCGAGGATAACATTATTATGTTACCATCTAATTTTCCCTTTGCATTTTGTACTTGTTTTCCAATGTAAAAAGTCCAAATAATTTGAGAATTAGTAAGTCTTGTGTAAGACTATCTCACCTAAGACTTATTGCAAGACAAAAAAACACATTTAGGGTGACCTTTAATGAATGTAAGGATGACTAATAATTCATTTAGGGGTGACTTCGATAAAAGTCACCACTCTGAATTATTAGTCATCACCCAAAAAGTTCCAGCTACTCCTAAAAAAAGCCCGATTCTCAATGAAGTGATTCGCATAGATATAATGGCACAAATAATAAAACTCTAAAGTAGTGGTTTAAGTGTTAGTTACTTCAAATAGTCTGCCGTTTGAGGAAGGGGCATATCAAGATATACATGGCCACAGCTGACCATCTACTAAAGATGGGTATCAAATACATGTTCAAATATGCATAACCCTTGCAAGCAAAACGGTCCAAAGATGCAGAAGTAGATCAATTTCCGCAAATTCTTTTAACCAACAAATACATAGATCTTGAGTCAAAAGACTTATGACTCAGTTGCTTTTGAACTTCCAATTTATGTCGAGAATCATTGAAACAGATCCTACTAGCTTGTCCTCTTCTTTTCCTTTATTCGTTTTTTAAGATAGACTTTATTATAAATTTTATGGTCTTTGTTGATCTTGGGGGTACGGATAGTAGTTTTTTTGTTTTATTTTTTGAACCAGTCATGCCATGCCCTGTTTGAACAAAATCATTGGCTGCAACTCAATTGGATTCAAATCCCATAAACAGGACATGATGCTAGAGCAAAACCAGTGGTGAGCCAATTTTTTGGTTCACCAGTGGGAGTCTACCACTGCCATATAAACCATCTCTCTAATTTTTGCCTCACAATTCTCATTCTCTCCGGTGAAAAGCTCACCACTTTGACTCACCAAATAAAATAACATCCATAGATCTACTCCATAACACACAACTTTATTTTTAAAATAAAAAAATAAAAATTAATCAAAAAAATTAAAAAAACCAAGAAGCAAGCCTGCTTTGCTTGTGAGGCAGCTCCCATCCATGAGCCTCCTCGCGAGGCTTCTGCTACAAGCCAACTATTGGAAATCTCCCTTCTCTCTCATCCCTTTCTCTCTCCTCTAATTTGCCTCATGAGGCAACCGATGGAAATGCTATGATAGTTGCCAATCCACAACTTGCCAATAAGGTCATTGTACTTGCCAAAGATCATGTTCGCTTAGAAATTAAATAGCAGGTATCTCACATGTTCTCAAGCACAGCGCTGGGAATATCGAACCTGACAGGATAATACGACACGAACCCGACCTCAAGTTACTGAGAGAAACTCGAATCCAACCCGAACCGAACCGAACCGATCCGATTTCGACCCGAAGTCGCGATTTGACCGTTCAGCATGAAAACATGTTATTTTTCAATTTAAGGCAAATCTATGCTATTTTCAACAATGATACGAAATTGATCCGTTTATTAAATGAGTTGACCCAACACGACCCATTTCCTAACTCTACTCAAGCATGCTCAGGTAATAAATCTCTATAGAAGAGGATTTCTCAGATAGTCTTAATGCAGCAGGAGCAAATTATTGGATGCTGAGCGCGAGGTCTAAATCCACAAATATCTCCACATGATAGATTCGTAAACACGTGAAGACAGGCATTTGGAAACAACTAAGTGGCAGTTACGATTAAAAAAAACAACTATTAACAGATCCAAATCTTCTGGATATATTCTAGTTTCCTTATGTATTTTGGGTTGCACTAACTTAGCTGATTGCGAATCATTATACTTGCCAATTGGTTTTTGGTTGGAATCTCATTTGAGCGTATATACATTATTCATTTATTGAAAAAGCCCAATTGATACAAGATTTAACATGGTATCAGAGCCAAGGTTGTGGTCGACCTGAGTTTGCCGTTGTCCCCTATTGGGATCATGCCACGTGTTGGGCCTTATCAGTAGCCCACACGTGAGGGGGCGTGTGAATTAAGAATATGAAAATCGAAATTGTACCACCTTGATAAAATTAAAGGATTTGAGCATGTATATAAACTTGTGAGTTACTCCATCCAAAACCAATTGGCAAGTATAATGATTCACAATCAGCTAAATTAGTGCAACCCAAAATACATAAGGAAACTAGAATATATTAAGGAGATTTGGATCCGCTAGAAACAACTGTCAGAGAAACGCAAGCAAATTTGAAGATGTACATTACTTAGAACCAAATACCAGTAGGGATCTCAATTTAGATTCCTCACCTTCCAGGAACAGAGTTGATATCCCCACATATCACAAGAGGGGTTCTTTGATCAATAATCTTTTCGATTTCATTGACAAGGTCTGAAACCTAGACATGTAGAAAGAGCGCAATTCAAATTTCTCCATGGCAACATTAATATATGTGCAATGAAACATCTTAACAAACCTGGAGTAATTTTACATCTGGCGATTTTTTGCCAGCGTATATGTGCGTGCAAACCTAAATAGAGAGAAATAGACCAGTTAGCAGCCAGAAAACATCATTGCTGGCGTACATTAACAAGCAGGCACAGACATAACAAATTCTGGCAGCACTATATGAATACTAGACCAAGAAATGACTTATAAGATAATACTTATCAAAAAGGCTACTTATAAGATAAATTAATAATGAATCGAAATTCAAACATTACCACACAAAGTCTAGACCAAGATGCTGTATGCAGATTAGTACTGTCCACCATCTCCAAAATGACCGCAAGGGCTATATTATCCTGCATGACAAAATCAAGATGGTGAAGAGAAATTGAATGATTCACAATTGCCAGTGCAGTCTTACTGTATTCAAGAATGTAGACCTTAATTAGGCGAATTTTAGCTTGATCTCTCTGCCTAGGTTCCAGCTTTTCTATCAGGGCTAGCGCCGTCTTACTGTATTCAAGCTATATAAAGATAAGCTTTAGATAATTAACGAGCTATCAGCATCGAAATAGACATACCATACACAACTTCCTTTTACAAGTAAATGAAATGGTTTCTCTACCTCAAATGCTACAACTTCCTTGAAAACATGATTACGGAAAAAAATCGCACAACCTTCACTTGTGTAGCCATTACTTGTGTATACCTGGGGTCACAGAAATAGGACATGAGAAAAGAACAAAATCTACATCAAATTGACAACATCAAAAGTCAATTCATTCACTCCCCCCCCCCCCCCCGCCCAACCAAAAAAAAAGAAAAAAAAAGATCGAAGATGAGAGGAAGAAAATTCCTACATGTTTTGCAGATACATTTTAGACTACTCGATGTTATCCAAATTGGAGGAACATTTCAGTAATTAATGCATTGTAAGCATACTACATAGAAACTCATGACATCCCGCTGTCAAAGAACTCCAGTGCTTACAGCAAGCAGAAGTCCTTGTCCTAAGATTTCTACCTTTAACATTTCTAACCCAGTCTCAAAACATAGAGTATACTCTAAAGTACGTATCAGAAAACCAGGATAAAGAAAAAATATTGCAGAATACCTCATTGGTTTTTTTCTTATAGATAGCTGAGTACCCAAATTTCATGAGCTGAGGTTTGAAGAAATTCTCAAAATGATCACTTTGAACCTACCCAAAAAAAATTTTGTAAATGAATAACCAAGAAAATGGACATGTGGTCAGCAATAACAGAATTATTCAATCTATCCAGCGCTAAGATTATAGCTGTAGCAAATCTTCTTCTTTCAAAACATGTGACGACATAATTTCATTTAGAAGATGAATTATTGAATTTTTAGATTTGGCTCACAGGCAACAAATATGGAAGAATGACAAATATTTGTTGAGAAAAAGATGATAACCTCTTGAAGACACAAGATATCCGCATCATACAGTAAAATTTCATGGAGCAAATTTTTCTGGCGGTACTCCCACGTTAGAGCCCATGGAGGACAGTAGGAGTACTTCTCTGAATTTGTGTAGATATCAGCCAAGATGTTGTAAGTCAAAACACTGAAACTACCAAATGTCGAGACTTTCTTGGTCACACCGAGCATCTCAGACTTCTTTACATCTGCAAGGTGCAATACACGACGATGGGACAGATGTTGCCTCTGAATGGCAGGATCAGTCGCTGTGACATCTTCTGCAGGCAGGGCAACATGTAAATTACCCACGACTGCAGATCCCAGCTCGAAACAAAACCCAACATCATCAGCCACTGGAACAAAAGCATTCGAAGAACCCAACTTGCTAACCCAGCTTTTCCCTACCGGACACACCACTTCTACGCGCTCATCAAACCATGAGACTAACTCAGCAGGCGGCCAAGAACTCCACCCTTTCAGCCTTCCCAGTTTAACATCACCATTGAGAGAATGGTCCTTGGCAGCGCAAAGATGATTAAAAAGATGTTTCTTCCATGCATGTAGGAAGCACTCTTGTGAGCAATGATAACTCTGTTTGAGTGGCAAGCCAAACTTTACACTATCTGTGCACTGTACAGCAGCAAGACTACCATTGTGCACGGAACAACTAGGCACGTCACTGCAGCGTTCAGAATCAGTATTTCGCTCTTCAAACCTGCTTTGTCAGCACAAATAAGCCAATCAAAGGTCCTTTTTCTATGTGGGGTTTGTAAAGAGCAACAGAAAAGTTTTTTCTTTTTGTTTTTTGGATAGAAATCTAGAATAATATTGTGTCTCACAATAAATGTCCCCCTCCTATATAACTTGTTTTTCCAATATGGATAGATTGTCGGCAGAATTCGAGCTCAAGACTCTAATAGTAACCGCAAAGATTTTATCAATTGAACTGACCTTTAAAAACTTACCAATTGAACGTCAACCCCCAAAGACTTTATCAGTTGAACTAACCGACAACCACATCATCTCATTCGCTATTTTAAAGGCTTGATTATACAAGTATGCAATCATGAAAGCGAACATAATCAAGTTGATTAATCAAGCAGAAGCAGAAGGCTTAATTACCGACCGGTGGAAGAATAGGGCGTGTTTGGAAGGACAAGCGGCACCGTCGGCAGTAGGAATAGGGACAATCTCACACCGAATGTATTCGTCGCCTCTAGAAACCATTCTGATTGAGCTTTCGATCCCAATTAGCATCCAAGTTGCAGGGATTTGTAGAGAAACTAAAGTTTGTAAGGCACAATTTTGGAGTTGATCAATCTGATCAACCTTTTTGCCGTTTTTTGGAGTTGATCATGCAATTGCTCGTAGGTACTTATACATGAAGACTCACGGCCACTCCTAGTTTGGCGCCTTATGGAAGTTGACTCCAACTAAAATTAGGACAAGCTTAATGTACTAAGACAAAAGAATTCAATTGTAAATACAAGTCTATTCTTATCGTAACAGGTTGCGCATACTTAATTGTTTTGACGAATTCGACGAATTCTTTGAAATGTCCAATGGCGGGCAAGTGTGCGTGTTTTTTTTCTTTGTTGGGGGGGGGGAGGAGAGAATGAATTTGACCGGGGAGCTTTTACGAGTCGCATTCAGAGGTGAAATGTAGACACGAATAAGGTCAAGGATCGAAGGATGAAATGCGTATTTGCAATTTCTTTCCTTCTTCTAAATTTTTTTCTTTTTTTATTGTTGCGCCTTGATGGACACCCATGACGGATTTGGGCCCTAATGGAGAAAAGTCGTTTTTTCGCAAATACAATTTTCAAGTTTCAAGTCCTAAAGTGAATCTCTTCAAATATTATTCCTTGATTTCATTCCATTTTAATTTGCTAGCCAAACAATCCCTCACCATCTCTCAGTCGATGAGGGAAAAAGAAGTGACCAATACAGTAGTTTTTCCAGAATAAATCAAAATGAGATTGAATTTTGTGTGCATCTGTTCTTTCAATCATCTTATTCAAGTCCAAAAAAAAAAGTCTTGCAACTGAATGCTATGCACCAAGGAAAAGTTATTAATCAAGTTTTATATCAACCCTTGCAGCCCCCCCCCCCCAACCCAAAAAAAAAAAGTTCTGTATCAATCCAAGTACGAATTTTGCCAATTTAGCATACGTGAAACTAAACCTTGGGAATCAACCTGCATATCTGTCCTAAATTACTCAAGACTCAAGAGTTGGAAAAAGTGTCGAAGTTCACTGCATCTGTTGTATCTAATCCTTCATTTGAGGCTCACCTTCAACATAAATCCAAGACAGATAGACTGCCAACAGTTGAAGCATGCACAGTGTGCTGTTATGGTCATTATACAAGCAGCAAACCCGGTGAACTCCAAAGATCAACAGAATTGTTTAGTATTTATCTACTTGCGTGGGAATCGCAGCATGAACAGATTGACTACCCTACTTCATGATCATATACAGCCATTTGTTTCTTTTTCAGCTAATAGGATGCAAAAGTCTAATCATATCCCTGAATCCACTGCTGGACATAACTCTGCTGCATTGGCTGAATTGCTCAACGTGCTATAACCAATTGACCTATTAAATTTTGTCGAGCCGCAAAAAGAATCAGCTATGAGCAGCTATTAATTAACAATGCATCATATAACAGCCATCTTTTCCAAAGAATATAAGACTAGATTAACTTGTAATTAAAGGAGCATATAAGATCATGATATATGATAGGTTTAGAGGGACACCCCAAAATTCATATGTAAAGTTGCTGTTGCATTCGGATAATTAGTAATGAATCTATAGGTACCATAAAGTTCTGTCAGTCCGTTGTAAGATCAGGTAAAAACAGACTCTGGAATCAAGTTTTCAATTTTAATTTATTTTTTTCTATTGCAGAACTCCAAGGATTCGTCTGTGAAGCGAGCACAAAGTGAATAGCATTTCAACAATTGGAAAGCGCAGCAATATTGCATATTGGTTACCTACCTTAATCAAATGCATATGGATCGTCTCCATCAGCATACGGATTCAAAGACCCTTCAGAGAACAAATCACCTATGTTGGATGGCTGAGAGTGACCCTTTGTCCTAGTTCCCTGCATTCAGAAAAGAAACACCGCAATGACTTCCAACTGCATGAACCAAACCTGCTAAATCTAAACATACACATGACCTTTAGTTGAATTTAAAATTAGGCCCTTACATTATGGAGTTCCACAGGACTAAATAGTGGAGTCCGCATATCCAAGCAGAACAACTAACATACTAATCTCTGATCAATCGGAAAGTGTTCAGCATAAAGTGATACAAAATGACCTAGCAAGCCAACAGCATCTCTTAGGTCCTATTACCTTCACGGAGCTTCTTGGAGTATTGCCTTTTGGTGTGGCCCCCTTTTTATGCTTCCTTGGATCCTGTGACAACAGAGGACATAGAGTTTAGATTTTGTCACGCCATGTTGGTCAAACTGTTGCAAACCATTCCCATTGACTAGTCCACTGATGTACATACCCCAAACATGACAGTACTCTTAGTTTTTCTCCGTTTAGTAACAGTTCCTCCATTAGTTGTTTCCACTTCATACTCGCGATGAGTCACCTGTAATGGTATTAACAGGGAGAAACATGAGGATATGTCAGGCAACAATTGAACACTTATGAACAAATGGGCTGGAAGCATAGTCCATCAGAGCTTTTCATGAAAGCTTTTTATCAGATTTACTGATTAAAAGGATCTTGACCAGTACAGATAGCAACCAACAAGTTTCCTTTATTCAGAACATGGCAACCAACAAGTTTCCATTACTTCAGAAAAAAAGCTCACCTTACGCCCGTGCTTGGAGATATCCATTAGGTTCCCTGAATTTGCTTTCTCTACTTTCTTTAGCAAGGTTGAAACTGGAGAAAGCATTGTACCTTCATATGGCAAGTCCTTGCAATTGTCATAGTCAAAGCAGCTTAGTCAGTCGGTCTGAGACCTTGAGATAAACTGTCACTGAGAGAGAAGACATTATCCAGCAGGTAAGTTGCATCAGATCATATCTTTCAGCTCACTCTCTTACCTGAGTATGCACGTTTTTTTTCATACTGTCTGGATCTCTCATTCTCGTTGATGTAACAGAGTAGTCCTGCGAGGAACAGAACTGTTTTAGTGATGTTCTTTTCTCCATCCACAATATATTATTTCATAAGCCACTGGAACCTGCTCAAGCAGAGCTTTGAGACGAAAGTGGAAAAGAATGAATCTACTGTCACACAAATATTTAAGAACATCTTGAGGATATTTCAAAAATATATAAATAATAGACAGTTGCAGAAGGTTTCTTCCGTTGTGGCGGAATAACAATCGGGTCCACGCAACACATAAGCAACTTTCAATAGAATTAATTCAAAAGTGATGATAAATATGCATCAGTGCTCAACTAGTCATTCATTAAAAGATCTGTAAGTTAGTGTTAAACCTTCTTTGAGTTCACTTCTTGGTCCTCTTGAGGCTTGTCACTCATTACTTTCCACTGGAGCTGCAGTAAGGCCCTTTGCCTTTCTTCCTGTAATTTTGAAATCATGCAATTTTAATATTTTTATTCGGAGAAGGGGGAGGGGGGATTATTCTTAAAATCCTTGAGTTGAAAGGGCTACCTTTGCTTTCTGAAGATCCAGCTCCTGCTGAAGTTGTCTGCATGCATCTTCATTCTGCAATCTTAAGGCTCTTATTTGGGCTTCATGCTCATCCCTGAGTGTTACTGTCTTCTGAAAATTTCAACATTGATTTAGCAGTGAAGCTTGATTGTAAAATATGAAAGTAACGGTAGATAACCTCTCTGAGTTCACTTTCCGCTTGGAGCTGGATGCGCTTCACTTCTTCAAAGTGGTCAGATTTAAGAGTTAACTCTCTCTTTTCGTGCTCCTTCTTCATGCGATCAATCTAGAATAGGACAGCATGAAGATTAACTAGGAATTCAAAATTTTGGCCACCACAATGTGAAATCAGAAAGCACAGTGGCTGTGATGCATACCATGAACATGGATGTTAACTCTGCTGAGCAATATGTCAATATACAAAGTCCAACATTCCACCAAATAACCCACCTATTATGTATATTGACTACGTAACAATGGAAAAAGTTGCACATAACCTATAATGATGAGCTGAACACCCAGTTTTTATGCATATTGACTCAAGACTCCAACTTCAGAGGATCATACCATTGGAGATTCACATTGTCTCCTTCCAAAACATACCTTAGCAGTGTGCTCGTCTTGAATACGCTCCAATTGCTGCCTTGATTCTTCCTTCCATTGATCAAGCCTTTGCTCGTACATTTTTCCCTTCTCCGCAATTATGCCGGCTACCTAGTGGTATAAACAGGGATCATCACATTTTATGCCAGCATGTTGGAACAAAGAACAAGAACACCCAATTTATCCTCTTAGTTAATAACAGTTAGCTTACCTTGTCTTTCTCAGCATTAATTATCTCCTGCTTTTCAATCTCATACTTCTTCCGCATTTCATTTATTGCCTGTTCAATGGCAGTTAATGAATGTCAAGGAAAAAAACTAAATGAATTTTTTATGTATACTACGATGTCCTGATAAAATATGTTACCTGATCATTCCTGTGGGATATCTCCTTTAAATGCCTCGATAGCTCTGATTGCTTGCTTTCGAGCATAGCATCATACTGCTTCTTAGCTTCACTGAGCTTACTTTCTGCACTTACTAATAGCCCTTGAATCTGTGAAAACACTTTTGATGGTTCAGTTCATGCCCAATGTTTCATGGATATTTCTTCTCTTTTTTCTTTTTTTTTGGGGGGGGGGGGATCTTAATGAGACTGTCCCCAAAACCTCTGCTTTTTGGTCTTCCAAGTGCTTCTGTTTGTCCTGGAATTGTGTGATGAATTGTTCCCTTTCCACCAAAGTAACATCAAGCTTGTTCACTTGCTCCTCCAGTGTCTGCACTTGGTGATTGAGCTTCACAATCTCCTTCTGAAATTCATTGACCTCATCCTCCTTTTTATGTAAATCTGCCTGCAAGTTTTCCATAATCTCATTCTTTTCGAACTCGGATTCTGATAATTTCAGCAACAAATCTTTCTGCAGGTTTAGAGAAAAAGCCTTTCAGAGGATGACATATGATGCTGGAACAGAAAACAGGTCAAATTACAGAGCCGAGAAACCTTGTCCGCCTCAGATGCTTTTAAGTTCTCCAAGAGATTGGCAACCTGATCTTCCAATTTGACAATCAATTTTTCAGCATCCCTCTTCTTAGTAGCAAGAGTCTCTGCTTCAGATTCTAACTTCCGTGTCTTCTCTTCTGCTAGGCGACATTCTTCTGCATGTTGCACCATTGCAGATTCTTGCGCCCTCTGAAGTTCACACACCTTATCAATTAATCCCTGATTAGCCGATTGAAGTTCATCTTTTTCTGATGTCATGCGCACATGTTGATGATAAAGCAGATCATACTGCTGCTGAGAACGCTTGACAGTTAGACCTCTCTCATGTTCAGCCAACTTGGAACAAGAATCATAAACGGAGCAGAGCTGAGCAATTTTTTCTGAGATAGCCACACTTTGCTCATCCAATTCAGTCACTTGAGAAGCAAATCCATTAACCGCATCTTTCAGATTGTGTATCACCTGCATTGCATTTGCCATTCGTTTGGCAAAATCATCATTGCTAGATTGGACATCATTCTTCTCCCTTTCCAAAACTCCAATAGCATCTCTCATCCGCAAGAGATCCTCTTGTCTCCGTTCCAGTTCCATATTTGCTTCATCCAATTTGGATTTTAAGTTTTCACCAGCCGATTTATTTAAGATCACGTCTGCTTCAAGGGATTTGATCAAACTAGCTGCATACAACATACCACCAGAGAAGACTGTTAAGAATCTTCATTTTGAAGGACTTTACCTAAGAATTGTCTAAAATATCCACCCACGCACATGTGCACGCTCTTCTGAAGAAAATAAAATATAAAATATAAAATATTGCACAGACTATAATGTAAAAGCACACAGGGCTTTAGCCACTAAAGATTGTACTTAATTCCTTGCAGGGTACAAGTGAAAACCCTATCGAAAAGTTATCAAATCCATGATTGAGCAGGTAAGAGCAAGTCCAACAAGTTTCAACCATGCTTCAAAAAATGACGACCCAACTCATGGCGTCTATGTGTGTATCAACAGAAATGAAACCAGCGAGTTGCTTTAATGGATCATCTGAGCTTGGAATAATTTGCACATCCAGTGCACATTTGCACCCACTATTGTGTCGTTCGTACACTCTAATCCACAAGTTCTTGTACATCATTCCTCAGGAAATCGGTATAGGTATGGTTTCAAGTAGAGTTTGAATACCTTTTTCCTCCATAAGCTTGGCAGTTTTGGATATTTCATCTTCATAAATTGCCTCTTTCTCCTCTTTCTGGAACTTAAGTTCATTCAGTGCCCGGTCTCCTGAACGTAGGTTTCGAACAAAATTCACCATAACATCCTCGAGAGGTTTCATAAATAAAATTTACATTTTTGCCAACTCCTTCACAACTAGGGATTATCTGCTTCTTTGTTTTTCCATATTCTTTGTTTTTTAATAAAGTTTAGAACCATATATTGAATACTTAGAAGAATGAAAACGTACGTTCTCGAATAATTTCTTCTGCTGACTCCAACTTGATGGACAAATTATTCATTTGATCATTCAACTTATCCAGTGCTGCTGAATTTGTGGTTAATTTTTCTTCAATTGACTGCTTGTCGTTCTCCGCTGTTCAAACATGCTTAAAATCTCAGAAAAGTATCAAAACAGGATTCATGAAATTGTCGCAAACAGATGTGCTTAATAGTTACCATCCTGTACTTGACTCGCTAAAACCTGCAGGGTTTCAGTGAGTTGATCACACAAAGTCTTTGTTGAAGATAATTTCGATTCCAGCCCTTGCCAAAGCTTCTCATCCTCTTTCTGCTTCACTTTAAGCTTAGCATTCTCATTTAAAGCAGTTTGTAGTTTCTCTTCCAGCAAATGTATATGCTCCAGAGATCTCTTCAACTTCGAATTCTATAAAATTCCGGGAAACAGAGAGAGAAAAAGATCCTTCAGCCAATAACCAGTTAAAACTTCAGCAAAATTCGAATGAAACATTTAAATCGACAAAAACTTGCGCTGCATTTTGGGCGAATGGGGAGATGGAGAGAGACTGAGAGAGATAATACCGCAGTATTCAGATCAGTCCTTACAGATGCCTGTTCCTTGACCAATTTCTCTGGAGAGTTTCAATGTGAGAAGTAATCAAACATCAAAGCGCATAATTTTTTGAAATCAACCATGAAAATTAGATGACGAACCAGCAGTGAGCTTCAAATTCGCAAAACTGCCAGAGGTAATCGATTCGGAAGATGATCGTGACGAGATTGACAAAGTTTTCGCTGTTCCAGAGCTCGATCCTGTCAATGATTTGAAATGATCCAAAGTTTTTATGCCAATTAACCCTAATTTCTGCATTTCGAAATGTTTGATTCTTGTTTTCGATGCTTTTGTTTACTGTTTGGTGATCGCAAATGCAAGATTGTGTCGATCTTTGTTCAGAAACCCTAAAAGTCTGCCTTGGAGCTCCCTCTCTCTCTTCCTCTCTCTAGCTATGGAGAAGATGTGTCAGCAATTTGAAATGAAGCTTCGCGCCAATAAACATGGTATTTATAGTTTTCTCTGACGGAGTGCGAGTCACCGCCTAATGCACCACAGCACAGTTATACGCAATTAAGTATATGTGCATTAAAAAGCGCAAGTTTAGCAATTACAAAAATTATTTTAGAAAGTACATGTGCATTTAGAACATGACTTTCAACTTTCAAGCATACAGTTGTTTACAATGGGTTTCTCATATATTTCAATTTCCTCCTAATCCTTTGCATTTTTCGATCGTCTGATAAAGTAATAGAACGATATATTGGATAATCGGAGGTTCAAAATGTCTCATTTCTTCCTATTCTACTATTTCTTGTTAAGATTTTTCCAATATCATTATAAATGATAAATTAAATAGACCCTATAACAAAGAGTATTAAAGGTTTGTATGCTTTTCGTATCCCAAAAACTTTTTTAAAAAAAACCTCAAAAAATTGAACATATTTAAACTTTTAAACCTTAATCACCATCTCTCCTTCTTTTCTAGTTTTTTAACATTTTGTTTAAATGAAAAGAAGAGGAGGAAATGCAGGGTAATTAACTCTCACCCCCTTGTTAGGAAATATTAAATGGGGGGAAGGGGAACGGAGGGAAATAGTTCACCCTCATTTCTTTCATTTTTATTCAACCTCAAAATGAGGGGGAAGAATGGAGGATATTTATAATAGCTCTTCCTCTTTCCCTTCGATGCCCTCTCATAACATATCTCAACAAGAAAAGTATAAATTACCTTCATTTTCTTCATGTTCCTTTCATTAACTTCCCCATCTCTTTATCTCATCCCCCTCCCCCCCCACCTCAGTCTGAATAGTACGTAAGAATCAAGTATCAAGCTTTTTTTATCCCAATAGCAAGCCTTAATTTCTTAGTTTTGTTTATGGTATTAATTAGTTTATTAGTGTTTTTTCGTCAATAAAATTTGTCTTCCTAACTGTGAGGGTTTGTTTGTCCTTTTTTGATAAACGTTACGATCTCTCGTATTATTAGGGAATGAGTGATTTCTATGTTCAAAATACAACAATTCGAAGGGTATGTATCTGCTAACTATTGAATTGTCAAAGTGCATCTATTATTGGCATACTTCTTCTAGAACTAGTCTATATTATATTGATCCATTCGTCTTAAAGAATATGGACATTTCTGAAAGAAATTACACTATAGGAAACAATAGTTAGAGTGTGAAAGACAATCTCCAAATGTTATGTGAGCTTTTCTGAAATGTACTTTTTTATATGGCTTATTGGATACGGACAATGGGGGTGTTGGACATAAATAATCAATACTTAACAAATGTCAACAAATGATATTTAGATAGAGCTTGTTCAGTGAGAATCTTTTATATTAAAAAAAAAAAATAGTATCGTCTTTGCTCTTGATTCTATCTCAACGTTCATAAGATTTTCTTTGATATAAATGGGGGATGATTATGAGCCATTTGTACCCCTTATAAAATAGAGTACTCCTTCTTAATCCACGCACCAATCTACTATTGCTTTATTGGGGTATCAAATTCGACTTTCATTCTATCTTTTACCTCAATAAGTTTTTTCCAATACCACATAGAATAAGCTCTTCTTATCTTAAATAGACTAACGCCTTAGGTAGTAGTTACGAACCAGTTGTGCCCATAAAGTCTCCTTCGTAAATGTAACAGACCGTACATGCTCATATAGAGTAGCAATGTCCCATTTTGAAGCATTCCTAATGTTTAAACCACTTGTAATCAATTAGTAAGTTTTCCAAGCAACGGGAATCTTTTTAACATCTCTCATCCTTAAAATATTGTTAACTAACTCCAATTGCATCCATACGTGAGTTACTGCAAAGGCCAGCCACAAATCTTCTTGCATATGTTTTTCAACTAGAACTTTATAAATGGTCTTATTTAACTTTGCTTGACTTGAGAAGTACACAAAGACACCTAAAAAAGACGGAAGTCTTTATGGAATCTAGAAAATTGCCGAAGTCTTTCCTCAGTTTAAGCATCAATCTCAACCATAATAATGTGAGGCTTTCTAGTATTAGCTTGCAAACTGGTGCAAATGCAAACTAATTTTATATATAATTAATTGTCCGTATTTTTTTGATGTCATTTTATATATTTCAGCTAACTTAGCAATCAATTTTGTTCGTAATGCAGTCATTTTTACCATTTAGTTAAACAACTATCCATTAACGATTAAATTATGGTAATATTAACTGTTTACTACTTCAATATGATTATAGATGGTAAGAGTTGACCGATCCGTGAAACTAACTAAAAAGATCCGTTATTCAATCCAATTTTAACTGAAAATTGAACCAAGGATTTAGGTCCGAACTATATATGATTTGACCTGAGTTGACTTAACTTAATTTGGATTCGATCTAATTATGAGTTGACGTCTAGAATTGATCCGACCCACGACCTCATTAACACGAAATTACCCTGATCCAAAATGATCTACTCTTGAACAAGAGGACGAAAAACAAGAAATTTGAACAAAAGCACCAAATTAATGATACATTTTATTTTGCACATTGTGTTTTGATATTTAGGTAGGTTTAAAAGGGAGGGGGTCATTGTTAGCAAAATTAATATGGGCATGTATGCTAAAGGATTATAGCCTCATAGGTTGTAGGATCTGACAACAAAATAATATAGAGAATTGATAGCTAACTTGAATTTCATCCGAACCCAAAATAATCATATAACAGTTAAGAATCAAGAGTGACCCAATTCGAATAGGTTAAACTAACATCAAATTGACCCGATGTTTAAGAAAACCCGTTATAACCCGAACCTGTATGATTAAGCATAAACCTGATCCGATTAATTCAATTACCACTTCTATTGATAATAACTATCAACTAAGTAAGCAAACATCAATTACTGAAAAAAGTAATTCAATCCACATCAAAAGATTGCCGGCCTTTTCCGCATTGCAAAATTGCAATGCACAGGAACCCCATTGGCCATATTACCTAGGCGGTTGACAAATTCCCACGAAATTGATCCCGCTGTTCATATTCACAGCCAAGCAAATTCCTGATCGATCTCTCTCTCTCGCTTTCTCTCTCTCCCTCTCTCTCAATGCCACCCTCCGACCGGATTGCTTTGGAATACACCTCCATCATCCCACTTCCGGCTCAATTTCCGGCACACCTCTTCGCCGGCGGTCTCTTTCCCGACCCCATTGTCCCTCCTTCATTGGTCAGATGCATCTCATTCTCTTCTTCTTCTTCATGTCGAATTCACCGGAGAAGAAGGGGGGCCGTTGTTTTTTCATCGGTGAGTTTGACGGATTGCAATTCTCCAGTTTGTGAGAATACCACAGGAAATGAAGCAGCTCAAAAGGTAGTCGATGTTGGTCGGAAATTCGTGTTAAGGGGACGCGGTGCTATGAACTCCACCAAGCACTTATGGGCTGGTGCCGTTGCTGCCATGGTTACCAGGTTCCCTTTTTTCTTCGATTTTTCTTACATTGCACCATCTATCCGCATTTGTTGTTTTGGTAAACGGCTTGAATTGCGAATTCTTTCTGCGAATGTCCGAAATTGTTAATTGCCCATTTTACTGCTACAGAGATAATTCACAAATGCATCTAATTCTGAAGAATTTTGTTCATGGTCGCTAGCTCAAGCGGTCGTTTCATCGGATGTGACTTTGATTCTTTATGCTAAAAGCAATTTAGAGCAGTACATAGACTATAGAGGTTTGCTTTAGCCATTTTATCTATTGGGTACCCAGACATTTGGCTGTTGAATTTGTTTACATCTGATTAGTGTGAAGTAGATTTGCAATTTATGCGTTGAATTGAAGGAAATCTAGCTTATTGAGGGATCGTTTGGTTCAAAGGTTGGAATAGAATGAGTTCACGCCAACAGATATTTGAATGGTACCTGATTCCTAATATCACTTGTTTGGTTCCACTTAGGAATGAGAAAATTTGATTCCAGTGGTAGAAGTTTCCATAAACAAGTGGGGACGGAAAGGTTTATTCAAACCCATTCCTGAAGGTTTTAATGACATTTTAGGTATGTAATTTCGAATAAAAAATCATGAATCAAACACCAGATATGGGAATTAACAATTCCATACCCATGCCTAGAAGGGGGGAAAATAGTGAATCAAACGATCTCTGAGCTATAAGAACAGTTAAAACAGAATATTCACATGATGATGAGATGCATCGCTCTTTTCGGCTTTTGATTTTGAAATCAAAAGTTTTATTAGATTCCTGATTAAATTTCTTAGCTTCTCTGTGTTGAGAGGCATGTAAAAATGGTCTAAGATTTTAACTGGTGCCTTTTCTTTTGGCTCTACAGTTTCAGAACTTCATCAGTTGATGAGTGAGTTTCACTGTTTCAGAACTGTTGTTGCCCCACTGGAGAGATTGAAGCTAGAGTATATTGTACGTGGCGAGCAGAAAAACATCTTGGAGCTTGTCAGGACAATTGCTCAGACTCAGGGTTTGAGGGGCTTTTGGAAGGGGAACTTGATCAATATTCTCCGCACAGCTCCATTTAAGGCAATCAACTTTTGTGCGTATGATACGTATAGAAAGCAACTAAGCAAAATTCATCTCTTTGAGGGAACAGAAAATGTTGAAAGGTTTATAGCTGGTGCTGCAGCTGGAATTACAGCTACTGTTCTTTGCTTGCCTTTGGACACGGTATGTGGTAGACTGAAACTTGGCTTTCGTTACTCTATAATCAATTAGATATAATTTTAAATAACTGTTGATATTATCGTTCTAGGAGGATGTCGATTGCTGGACCTCAGTTTCTGATTGTTCTTTTCCAATATTTTGGTCTTTCAAATGACTTTTCTTGAGTAATGTGGGAGAGATACAAGTCTGCAAGAGTGAGTCTGATAGAGATTGGATAGAGGGAAAAAAAAAGGAAGAAGGGAGAAATTTAGAGAGAATGAGGGAAGAAAAGGATTGGCATCTCTGTGCTCAAATCAATATTCATTCAATATTCAATAGTGTATGATAGATGATTAACAAAGATACATAGGTGCATTACCTTCCTAATATGAACTAATACGACCCCTCATAGAAATAGGAAAATGTAATATTCCTAATAAGATTTGGACGCCATAATGCTAATCCTAATAGAAATAGGAAACCATAATAAACTATAATTATAATCAATTATCTTAATTATTATTCTTATACTTCCTAAATAAGTCTTGATGAATCCATCAGAGTCATAGACTGTTTCTGAAGGTTTTGGCATCCTGAGTATTCTAATGGACCATTTCTGTCATATAGCTGTGGTCTATCTTATATGGGTTTTTGTTGAGGTTTAGATTTTTGATGCATGAACTGTATTTCTTAACCAGATCCGAACCAGGATAGTGGCACATGGTGGCGAAAAGTTGGGTGGTGTTGCTGGTGCTTTCCGCTATATGATCAAAACGGAAGGGTTCTTTTCTCTTTACAAGGGCTTGTTACCTTCTATTATCAGTATAGCACCTTCTAGTGCAGTATTCTATGGGGTTTACGATATACTTAAATCAGCTTATCTGCATTCACCTGAAGGAAGGAAAAGGATACAAAAGATGAAGTTACAGGGGCAGGATTCAGCTGCCTTGAGCCAACTGGAGTTGGGACCACTAAGAACATTATTGTATGGCGCCATTTCTGGTGCCTGTGCTGAAGTTGCTACTTACCCTTTTGAAGTTGTCAGGAGACAGCTCCAAATGCAAGCCCGGGGAGCTAAACTGAGTACATTAGCAACCTTTGTTAAGATAGTTGAGGAAGGAGGGATCCCTGCTCTATATGCTGGGCTGCTTCCCGGCTTACTGCAGGTATTCATATCGTCTTCTATCTCTGCTAATTGATCTTTTTTATATAGTGGAACAACCTGGAGAAAGGATACACAAGGGTTGGGGGGGTCAATTTGTTTGTCTTAACTATACCATAAGGTTGGGAAGCAGGATCATTCTTCTGGGATTAAATTGGAAGATTCACTGGTCTTAGATGAAAATATAGCAATGTCTTCAACTTGCTAGATGTTCTATTTCACCTGCCGGGGGGGGGGGGGGAGTTGTCCATTGGAGAGAGATTTTTGGACGTCAGAGGGTCTTCGTTTGCATCAACAGAAATGGTTCTGTTGGTCATTCTTAGGAACACTTGTACTTTATGTAAAGATTGCGGGTAGTATGCCCAATTGTCTTTGTCGTGTCCCTCTTCTTATGGCTCTGCCCAAATTACCTCATTAAGAAGGTCACATTGCGCCCATTGAAAGGGGTTTTCTACTTCCTCCAATGAGTTCTCTGATGAGTTTATGTTTGTTTTCTGCTTTTCCTCCTTCAGGTGCTTCCATCAGCTGCAATAAGTTACTTTGTGTACGAGTTCATGAAGATAGTACTCAAAGCAGAATGACAGGAAGCCATTGCTGCTGTGGTTGTAATGCCAAGTGACACTGAACCCACCCGTCGCGAGCAGGTCAGCGTATTAAAAATGGTAAACCCATTCCCTTTTAACAGTTGTTAGGAGTCCGTTCGCAGATTGTTCGGAGTTGTGCTGCCTTTGGACACAAGTCTCTGAGGCATCTCAGATTTGTTAGGGCTACTTTGAATCCGATGATTCCTCTTTTATTGGTGTTCCACATTGAGTTATCATCAGTATTCGTTTGAACGGTGGAAGCCAAGCTTATGAAGGGGGATGGGGTCTAAAGAGTTGGATAGAGACAGAGTTATCTTCTGTCCCTCGAAGCAAGACACCTGAATCACTTTTCACTAGTAGGTCGTGCAAAGTTTTGGGAAGAACCTCCATGTAGGTGCCAATGAATGAATAGGTCAATATTTTTACATCTGTGTGGGAAGGAAATTGCTTAGGTATTGTGTTGTCATGGCCCTTTTTTATCCTCTTCTTTCCTAAAGAGAATAATGTCATAGACTTCACCTCACATAAATGTGCATTGATCATGTGAACCTTTTTCTTTCTATTTGGTAGAGCTGTTCACAAATTCCCTGTTTTTCATCTGGACAAAAGCAAGGTGCTAGCCTATTTGTTGGTTAGCCATGCACATGGCATTCATTTAAGAAAGAGGTGATTCATGATTAGATGGTATTCCACTGAGAAGTAATATGCTGCTTTAATAATTTGTCATTGCATGACTAGTATCTTTCTATTGCATTTTTCTTTTTCTTGCATCAAACTTTATCCCTACAATGTTAACATTGCCGCGGGAAACAAGTGCTTGCTGAGCTTTAGAACTGCCAGCACGCATGATATTTCTTGAGTTAGGGCGTCAGAATCAAGCACATATGAAAGTGCGAGAGCAGAGTGACACATTAAAGAGGGAAGCAAGAGACATATGCACGCACAAAAGAGAGGAAGAAAGGGGAGGGGGGGAGGGGTTGTTTGGAGGACAAGTGCTCCAAGGTATGCAAAAAATTCCTCTCAACTGTCTTTGACTGGTTCACTATTACATGTTTAGGGGTGCACACGGCTGTCACTTGCGTCTCATCCTCATTGTGAATCCTGTGCTTGAAATAATTGTCATTCCAGCCAGCGACGATGAGTGCTTTTGCCAGAACCTGCCTTCAGTCAGTTAACCTGTTCTCTACGTGTGAAATGAGCCGGGCCTGGCCCTCCATGTGTAACTTCTCCATCTCCTGTGTAACGTTGAGTGGCGTTTGCGGCATAGTAGCATACACAACCCTTGGAGACGACCTCTGTGTCCCCTACAACACTATGCTTGGACTGTGGAACGGAGTGAACCAACTAGGGATGGCAACGGGGCGAGTTGGGGACAGGGGAATATTCCCCCGCCCCCGCCTCCGCTCCCGCTCAACCTCCACCCCCGCCCCCACCCTCGTCCCGCTGTCGGGGATAATTTTCCTCCTTTCCCGTCCCCGCAGGAGCCCCGCTTCCCAAGTTTTAGTGATGAGATCGCATAAAATGCAAGCCCAGTTAGGGGAAAAATTACAAGTCCAATATCAAAATAATCAAACAATAAGCCCTAAACAAAAAGAGAAAGTAAACCTAACTTAAACCATTGAAAGTTCAACATTGAAGTTCAACACTAAACCTAACACTCAAAATTCAAAGTTAAAACTCAAGAATTACAACACCACTTGAAAGTCCAATCCAAAGTCCTCAAGGCTCAAAGATAACAAGTAACAACGCAAGATCTAAGTGATCAAGTTCTCAAAGTCCAAGAAACATTACACAACCGAAGTTCACCACAATCAAAATACAAATCAAAGCTTCAAAGATACAACACCAAAGGTCCAAAGCAAAGTCCATATGTGAGAATATATCCTTATGCAATTTAATGCACTATATAGCCAATTAGCCATCAAATTCTTCATCAACTTCAACATCATAATCTTCATCAGAAGTGCCATGACAATAGGCGGTGTCTTCATCTACAACATAAAAGATATGTTAAAGTAATCAAGTTATCGAATATCATAACATTTAAACATAAAGAAATCTAACTATATATGCTAAAAGTATAACCAAAAATAAAAAATATACCTTCTGAAGATGACTTGACTGTAGTCGACAGCCAATCTCTATCACACATTAAAGCCTCTAAAGTCTTTGGATGGAGGTGATTGCGATGTGGACTAATAAACCTCCCACCCGTGCTAAATACCGTCTCAGATGCTACTGTAGATATCTCTAACTATCAAAGTTAAAATAAGATACCTTATAGCTGCCTTCCAATGAACCAAGATATCGAAATTATCAGTCCTTAGGATAAGCGGCTTTTCCAAGTAAAAATTTAACTCCGATTTTTATGGAATTTGTGAATCCTTTATATTTCAAAGATGTCATCTTGTACACCTCCACTAGAATTCGAAGCGTTAGAAGATGCCTTAGTTGAATCACCAGAAGCATTAGGAATAGGAGCCTTCACATGCTTGTATTTTTCTTGATATTCATTAAACAAGGTATAACAAACATCCTTCATCATTTCAACCTTTTCATCTACACCAAAATCAAAAATCTTCCTATAACAAACTTTCACTATTTTTAACTTGAATATGGGATCTAAAACACAAGCAACTCCTAATATCCCATGAATGACATCCCAATATTTCAAAATTTTGTCAAGCATATTTTGAGCCATGGTCCTAATGACCACATCCGGATCATGTAGCCAACGACTCAAAGCTAACCGAACTTGAAACACCTTTGGAAAGTAAATATTTGCAGTGGGGAAGCTAGTGCCAGAGAATAATTGAGTCACATCATAAAAGATTTGTCACCTCCCACAAATATCTTTTGCCTTCTCCCATTCCTCATTAGTTGGAAGAGATTTATAATTACTTTCCCTCTTAGCCAACTGAGGACAAACTTCTCTATACAACAAAGCTGTTTGAAGCATTAAGAAAGTTGAATTCCATCTTGTTTTGCAATCCAATTTTAATTTCTTTGAGTAAGGCACACTTAAGCTGTCACAAACTTCTCTATAAGTTTTCTCCCTCTTAGGTGTTGCTCTCCAATATGCTACACTATCACGAACCTTTTCAATTGAGTTTTTAATCATCTCTAATCCATCCTTAACAATAATATTAAGAATATGTGCACAACAATGCATATGGAAGAACTTACCCCTTAAGGGAAGTGCCCTTAAATCAAATCGATCTTTAAGAATGCCAATTATTGCATCGTTGCAAGAACAATTGTCCACCGTAAGAGATGAAATTTTTCTATTGATGTTCCACTCTGAAAAACACTTCAAGAGCTCTTCCGAAATGCTCTCAGCAGTATGAGGACAAGGCACATATGCAAACCTAAAAGAAAAACAAACCAGAAAGTTTACTAAAAAATAACAAAGTTTATCAAAATTATATTAAAAATTCAAAGTAAGAGAAACTAATACAATAACCTTAATATTTTATCCACATGCTAGAAAAATATTGATGACTTGTAATGAATGAGCTTAAAGTAAAAACAAAAATATCATACCTCAAAATCCGATTTTGCAACTTCCATGAACTATCAATCCAATGAGCCATTATGGCTATAAAACCACATTTTTGATTTTGAGCAGTCCACATATCTGTGGTAATGGCTACCTTGCTTTGAACACTCCCCAACAACTTCATGATTTTGCCTTTTTCAAAGTCAAATACTTTGAGAATATCCTTTCTTAGTGTATTCCTTGATATCATGGTGGAAGAAAGTTGGAGATCCTTTGAATGTCTTCTAAACCCAACACGCTCTACGATAGAAAGAGGATACTCATGCATTATGATCATATGTGCGAGCTCATTGCCTGCAAGCTATTCATCAAATCCGTTAACAAAAAGAACTTGGCCTTTTTTTTATCACCGGAAGGCTCTATCTTCAACTTCTTTTGGGTAAAGTCATTTGCAATGTCCCTATGTCTTTTCATAGGACAAATTGCATGATGATCATTCAAATGCTTAGTCCCATTCCTTGAGCTACCACCAAGTTTTTTCTTAGAATATTTACAAATAGCCTTCGGTATACCGGCAATAACCTCATAATCTAATGCTTTCAAATTTTAGATATGAATCTCCTTTGCTTTCTCAATACTAATGTATCCCCCTCATCCTCCGTAGCATGTGGTGTTCTACATGAATCAACATTTACATGGGTATTAGATGTTGGAGTCGGAGTTGGATTTGTGGTGTCCATGTTTTTATTTGTAGAACATGGAGACGGTCCGCTTGGATCACTAGGTCCACTAGCCATAATCTATGCGTACATAAATAATTTACAAATGAATCAAGTAATGAATTAAACAAGTGCATCAACCCATAAACTAATTTATCTTAAACTGACGAATTCAAATTAGAAGTTTTTCAACTAATAAACTAAGGGGATGTGAAAACAAGAGCAACCATCCTCAAGTCATGAAAACACGTTTTTCCACATATCTTAAACTAACGAATTTCTCCAGCTCCGTGTTATTCAAGTCAGAAAAACAAGAGCAACACGAAACCAAGAAAAATTACTTATTTTAGCTCAGTTGGTGCTACAAGAGTTGCACTTCATTCTGATCCTCCAAAATAATCAAATACTCAAGAGTACATGTAATACCTAACCAACACGGCCTAAGCCCGGCTGGGTTGGTGGCTCGTACGTGAGGTGTGTCAACGTAGGACAGCTGCGTGCACTCGGCTGCCATCCTTGGATGTGATTTCATTGCTGCTTCTGCCCTGGTAGGGTCTAGTCCACTTGTTGCTCATCTTTTGCGACCCATCCTCATAGTTTACAATGATACACCCACTCAATCAGCACATCTATGGCCACCATATCTACGAACAGAAAAAGTCAAATTCCCTCGCATGCCTATGCATTATCACGGACTTCTATGTGCATGGGAAAACATCTTGAAAGGAACGTTAGCCAAGTATAAATATTTTTTTATTCTCTTATTTCCTTGAGATTTTATAACGTCAATGGTATAAAAGGACCTACAGACTACAATTGCCAACAAAATTATTGGAATCCAACTTTTTTTTTCCCCCAAGAATAATTGGTAAAATTAATAAGTCACTCTTCTCATCCAACGGTTTTCTTTTATTATTTGTATTTCCCTAGATCTTATCAAAGCAGAACTTACCTTGAACGTTGTTATCGTCGACTCTGGAGAAAATCCAAAATGAAAAACTGGCACTGTTGCAATCGTGTTGAAAATTTCGTTTCTCTCTCTTTCTTTTTTTTTGGGTCTTGGATCCCCCATTTCACTTGAGTCGAGCTATTGTTGACCTAATAAAGAATAAAACTTTTCCATCACAGATTCTCTTTTATCTTGCTGAATTCACAATGAGACAGACATTGTTAAGATGTGGAAGTGCAACTGCTAGCCGAAATTGTGGCATTTAGACCGGCTAATAAAAAGTGACATACGCAATTGATTGTCCTGTCTAATAAATTTTCAACAACTTGTTAACTGGCTAACGCTCAAACGAATGTAAAATGTGTATTTCTGTGCATACTTGGCAACATTATTCTGTTTCTTTGCTTACGTAGCTGTTTTTGCCACTATTCTCAAGAAAAATGATAACAAAGATTTAGGTGAGCTACTTTGGTTATGACAAAGTAAACTTATTCTCTATCCACATTTATTGTCTATTTAACACTTTCTGCTTCTCCTAATTCCTAATTGTTTTGTTTTTTGCAAGTTTAGGTGAGGCAAGTGACCTTTGCCTTAACCCATGGCCCTTTATACGTTCTAACTTAAGCATAGAGCAGAAGGAAAATTTTTGTGTAGTCTAACTATATGAATTTGTTTGACTCAATTGACTTCAGAGATTGCGTGTTTTTTTTATTTGTCATTATAATATGATTGGATATATTGGTTGAATTTCAACAAAATAACGAAAACAATACAATAAATTGTCTAAATTATCAATAAAAATAGAACATCTAACCATCTTATATGGACACTTCTAAAAAAAAAATCTTACAATACTCAACTCTCAATGTTTATTTTGTTGCTCGTGAAGATGGAGTTAAATTTTTAAATTACTATATTTAAGTTTTATTATAGATGGTAAAATTAGCAGGGTTTTTTTTCTCTTATATATAGGATGCAGTAGCTGACGTAGACAGTTTTAAACTTTACGTATTGGATCAAACTCAAAAAAGTTTACCAAATATACTGGTTAACATCCACTCTAATTGGTAGAATTAGTTGATCATGAAATCAGTGGAAAAGATATGCGGTTATCCGGACAGAACACATAAACCGTTATTAATGGACATCTAACTATTAACTGCCATTTACGTATAAACTTTGAATTCCTTCCTTCGTTCTCCTGCGCCTCGTCCTCACTCCTCTATTTCTCCGTCTCTGTTATTTCGGCCACCTAATTATGCTGCGGCCGGGCGACGGAACCACCATTTGCGCCGCCGCAGAATGCTTCTGCGACAGCAAGTACGGTGGTTCCGACGGCGGCAATGAGACGGGATCTGAGTCTGATCATCGTCGTTGTCCACATTGTCGTAAATCTCAACCTTCTCCATCGTATTCTTCTTCTTCGTATTATTATTCGATGAATTCGGGTAAGATAAAGAGAATAATCTCTGCCTCGGCGAAAGGTTTCAGCATCGGAGCTGGATTGAAAGGCGGACTCTCCCTTTTCTCTCTCCTCGCTCGTTTGGCTCGTCGAAGATCTGCCAAATCTTCCAAGTGAGTTCTATTTTTTGAATTTTGTAATTTGGTTGAATGAGGATTGAGGTTTGAAATTGAAATTAGCTTTGTTTTGCATGTCACTGTTTTGTTTCAGGAAAGCAGGTGTTCCTTCCAACACTGAGGAGATTTTAATGGTGATTAAGGAGACATTGCGTTATGGCTTATTTCTTGGTACATTTGCTGGTACCTTCACGTCTGTGGATGAAATTATTGCTGCTTTGGGAGGCCATCGTAGGCAAGTACCTTGCACTGAATGTGTTACTTCTTCAACTTAAGGGTATTTGTGAATGAGCTCAAAATCCAAATTCAAGTACATTGTTTCAGCCATGTCATTTTCAAGATTTAGGGGGTATCAATTAGGTTCACTTTAAGACTAGATCCTGCAGTAAATTTCTGAGCTGGACCAACACACACCCAGACCCTGGAACAAAATTCTAGCCCTGGGGCACTCCCCAGACCCTGCAAGTGCGGGTCTCATAGTTGTTGTAGTTGTTGTAGTTGTTGTAGTTGTTGTGGCATTCTGTATTGTGCAATATTCTGGTACTTGTGTTTGGTGACAAGGGTGTATGCCGGCTTATGGTAATTCAGGACAGCAAGCTGGAGGGCACTACTGGCTGGTGGAGTTGCTGGACCTTCTATGTTGTTAACTGGGTTAGATACACAACACAATAGCTTGGCCATATATATCCTGATGCGAGCAGCTGTTTTGGCATCTCGTTGTGGCATCAAGAGCGAGCGATTTGGTCACATTTGCAAGCCTCTAACTTGGTCGTATGGAGATATTTTCCTTATGTGCCTTTCCTCTGCCCAGATTTTGTGAGTACTTTCTCCCAATCTTTCAAATAATTGCATTTATTTGAGGTTTTTTGAATAATTAAGTGAACACTGTAGAACATTCATTACCTTAAATGGTTAATGCATAATTGCAAACACTTCTGAGTGGTGCATTCAGTCCCTGTTGCAAATGACATTGCCACGTCAGGTTTATCACATTCCTGGTTAAATTCAAAACCCTTCAGCTAGAAATCCTTGGGGAGCTCCCTCTTGAGGCACCTAAGTCATCTTTTAGATGGTTCACGGTTCGTAAACAAGTTTGCCTGCTTTTATACAGGCCCACATATATATGCCCAAATCACTTAGCATGCTGCTTTTTTTTTCCCTTATGAGTCTTCTTGTCTTTTCTTTGAAAAGGTACATGAATTGAGTAAAAGTTGTCCTCTTCAGGTCTGCCTACATACTGAAGCAGGATTCGCTGCCTCCATCATACAAGTCATTCCTCAATAAACATGGTGGCAAGGATTTGGCCATCTTGCAAGGAGTAAAAGATATAGCAAGTGGCATTCCCTTTTCTAATTTGGAGGCAATAGAGAAGCATTATAAATCATTGGGAGTAAATGTCACATTGGATCCAGAAATGAAAGTACCCTGCAAGGTATGAATCCTAGCTTTGCACTTTCATGCTCAATGGAATTGGCTGCATGGAGATAGGATTGTTTCAGGTGTATCATGGCAAGGACTTTAGTTATACAAGTTTGAGGCAAACATGCTGTCCATTTCCATTGTTCAGAGCTACAGATCTTGTGAAATGCGTCTTTCTGGAGCAGAGGATTCTATTTTTGTTTTTGTTTTGTTTTGTGCTTTTTTTTGGTCGTTACTTTTGAGATTTATTGTTTTCAGTTTTCAAAGTTCAAACTATGAGGGTGGAAGTACTTATTGCCAACATTTGGCTGATTATCACATCCAATGGCTATCCAGATTATACATGGGAATCAATCTTGCGGGGCACATTTCATCTCCTTTCTTGTTCAGGCTTATAAAAGAGCACTACCAGTTTATCTGCCGGTATATTTGATCCCTGCACTGATTGTTCACCGTCAAGATCTTTTGAAAAGGTTGGTCTTATGAAAATTTTAGTCACTCTGCAGATTCTTCTGTTGACTGACTAAATCCTGATTACTTGATCCATTTAGTTTAAATTATTCTTTTCTCCATCACCTACCGATTTCTCCATCACTTACCAATTCTGTGGTTCATCCAATCGTCATTGGCAGTCATTTTTAGTGCCTTGCTAATTACCGTATAATGATCTATGCAATACTCGGTTGAGCTATTGTTTGCTGCCGTCCATGTTATTTCAAGATTTCTTTGAATTGGCCTTTGTTTGGTTTCTGTTGTATTACTACATAACTATATCATGCGAATATGTTAAGGACTTTCTGGGGATGTGATCATTATGCTAATTGAATATTCTGGGATTTGATTACCACATTAATCCTTGACTCCAGTTCGATTCTCCTAAGCAAGTTTTTCTTATGTTCCCCTGCTGTTTATCATGCAGGCCTTGGATGATTCTGGGGAAAAGTGGCTTTGGTGTTGCAAGATCCAGCTTGTTCCTGTCTACATACTGTGCTTCTGCTTGGTAGGTTTTCTTTAAGTTGCTACCTTTGATATGTTCACGGATAGCATCTGTCTACATATTGTGCTTCAGATAATATTCATGTTGAAGCCTAGCCCCCCCCCCCCCCCCCAAAAAAATGCAATTGCGCATGCGCGCGCGCACACACACACACACTCTACTCCCATCCCATGCAAAATTACTTCACCGGAACATTGTTTAGAATACAATTGATATCATGAGGAGCTGGGTTCAAAGTTGTTGAAGATATGTATGCCTCAGGACTTTGTAAGTAAAAATGAGTTGGGAGAACATCTGCAGTGACAGTCCAGTAAATCTCACCCACAGGCCACAGTGCTAGTGAGCCTTAGGAGAAACGATATCTTCAAATCAAACCCTTACATTCTAGTATCCTAGGATTATTCCCTGTTTGTGAAAATTCTCTCCAACTACACTCGCTCTCCTGGTTCACAATCTCTGCCTAGTCTGGCTGTTAAGGCTTAAGAATATTTGCTGCTCATATTCAGGCATCATATTCTCATATGCATTCAACTGGACCATTAAATTTAGCTATTTGAGTCCACTTGAAAATTTGTAGACATTCCACTGCCTTTTTTTCTGAAGCCTTGTCTTAGTTTATCTTATTAAGCTGCAGTTTGTAATCTACCCTGCATTGTTTTCAGGATGTGGACATGCATTCTTTTTAGGATTTTCAGGAGATGCAGCATTCCAATGGTTGCAGCGGGCACGGTAATTTTACTTCTCTAAGTTGTCCTGCAATTAACTATCTCCCTTACATCCACACCCCGCCCCCCCAAAAAAAAAGAAAAACTGGAAAAAGAAAGTCTGCTTCATGTTATCTAAAGTAGTATCGACTTTTGTACAGTTCCCCACTGGCCTGGCCTTAGCCATCGAGAAGAAGAGCAGGCGGATTGAGATATCACTTTATTGCCTCGCACGTGCCATCGAGAGCTTCTTTACATGTATGGCCGATGTTGGATATTTGCCTCAATCACTGATGAGTATAAAGAGAGCTGATGTTGTGATATTTAGCGTGTCAACATCTATAATAATGCATTGCTATGCACAGGAACGGGAAGTCTTTAGATCCAAGTACCTGAATGTTCTCGATTGGGTGTTTGGCGTGCCTCCACCTCCTTGTTATACACCGCGATATAAACACAATGTTAAAGAGTACATATGAGGCAACTGAGAATTGTCATTCTTTTCCCCAATTTTACATGGGGCCAAATACAGATAGTAGTGCAAAATACCATTCAATGTCATAGTGTTTTTGACTGTTTTCATATACCTTCTTCGTTGCTGAAGTGATTTCTTTACTAGCACTGTTCTATTTTCGTCATTCGCACAGATTCACCCTAGGACAAATGGGTGCTAAAAAGCATTTACACACAGACGTCTTTATTTCGGGTCAAAGCACTCGAAGCGTAGCAGGAAAACAGCAAAATTACCCATGGCAACAAATGCCCTCAACCACAATTGTAAGTCTAGCTAAGTTTGATCAACTGGTTTTCCATGCTCATGAATAATGTTGCTCAAAGCCTTGGCACGAAATGCAGTTTCTAAAACATTTAGAACAGTTTGAATGCAGTTGTACAAGGCCAGTAACTTTGAAACCACAGTTGTATCATCATTGCTTAAGTATTCGTTTCAATTGAAATACAACCAGTATGGTCAACCAAAGTAATCCTTGCATCACATTCACTGCGTCATTTAGTCGAACACGTAGTACTCAAAACAACAACAAAGAATAGGCAAAACCAATGCATTAATACTGCTGTTTTTCAGACTAGAAACTCCAAATTAGCACACTACAAACCAATAATCCACACTAATCTCAACTTCCACCCCACACTAACAAAACCCCATTTTTCCTTTTTCTTTTTTTTGGGGGGGGGGGGGAGGGATCAAAATTCAGAAGCAAAAGCAGCAGAAGACATTACAATCAGACCTCATCCTCATGAAGAAGCATGTTTGGAATACCCTTATTAACAGGGAACCTCCGACCAGTTTCAGGGCAAACAAGGGCACCCTCTTCAAGATGAATCTCAAGAAGGGCATGATGGAACTTTGTCAAGAAATCTTGGGAATCGATAAGAGTAGCATCGGCCTCTTCAGGCAACTCGGAGTAACCCAGTGCCTTAGCGGCGTCGACGAAGGCTTTCCATTCGATCTTGGAGAAGATGTTGCGGAGGAAGTCGGAGTTCATATCGACCTGCTTCTCCACCACCTTCTCCGGCTCTATTTTCAGGGGGAATCCATTTGTCACTCCCTTTATGTTCGACGATAGCATGTTGTGGGTCAGCAGCCTCATCTCTCCTCCTCTCTCTCCAGATCTCGCACTCGATCGCCGGCGGCGTTCTGCGTCTCTCTCTGAGTTCTTTCTTCTGATTTTGTGTTTACTGTGTTATTATTTTCGTTTGGCATATAATCAATTGGACGGTCAACGGTGAGCCGAAACGATGAGTTTTTGCTCCCACTAATAAATCGATTGCCTTTTCTTTTCTTTTTTTGGTTTTTTTTTGGGTGACCTTCTTTGGGTCATGAGAATGCAAGATGCTTCCCCTAATAGACTAGCTTCTTGGGTTGGACTTTCATGTTCTTTTCAGTTGAGTTTCACTTTTTAAAATTTAATTATTTTTTTTTTGAATTTTAGGTCCATTTGATCCTTAAATTTTATACTTTGAATAGAATATTTCTTCTTTTCGCAAAACTTTAGCAATTTTTTCGAACAAAATTAAAGTTTGACAATTGCTTATATGGAGTATAATACACTATACTCTAAAAAGTGCAACCTAATAATTGGGATTTATGAGTGGTAATAAGTCACTGTTGTGGGCTTCGTTTTTCTTTAATCAATAGGACTTTGAAGAAGCAAAAATAAATACTCTCTCTGATTAAAAAATGATAGTTTATTTTAGAATTAAGAATTCATTTATATTTCCAAAAAAAAATTGAGCTTTTAGTTTTAAACGATGGGTATCATTTCAAAACAGAGGGGGTAAGATTTAAGTAGAGTCATCATTTCAAAAATTCGATGAATAAAAAACCTCATAATAATGTTTTGCAAGCCCAAGAAATTATAGCAACTACCACCATTTCTCGTGGTCACTAGTAGATGTAATGGACCTTTTCTCGCGGCATAGTAAGGTGAGAATCGTGTAGATCGTTCGATATCTTGTCTAGGTCGATTGAATGGCTAGACAAGTTGATTAAATCTTAAATGACCAGATCAAATGCTTGGAGTGAGTTCGAGGGTCCTATTTGGATAGTTTCTTTACCAATGGTGACATTCATGTGAGGTTGAGGTTCCTTAATCATACACAATATATAATATCTTATATTAAACAGAAACATTAGAATTAGTCTTTCTATGGGCATGGCTGCCTACATCTAAACCTCTCCAGATCCCGTGAAAACAGGACCTACTTTGGGAAGTGGTGGTGGTGTTGTTATATTAAACAGAAACACAAATTTTGAATCCCAATTCAAAGCATGTAGCACAATTCTTTTTTTCTATTCTCATGTAAAACAAAAATACAATATTTGAAGTTTCATCTAAAACAAATAGTACTATTCTTTTTGTAGTAGTATCAAAACTTTTTCAATCCAAACTTTCAACTTTAATCTATAAGTCTGTTCTTGACTTACAGTGGTGCCCAAACAAATAAAGACAGAGTTGCAGGCTTGGCGCAGTTGTCAGGCACAGACAGCTATTCCTCTGCCATTACCTACTGCGGCTACTGGGATACGTAAGTCCACCACTTATACAAACCAAACGCATACACCGCAGCATATATCGCCGTTCTAACCGGATAGAATCTAAACCTGCATATAATATATCATCATCCACACATTAAACAAGTGCTTACTGGTAAATAATAATATTTAAACAAATTTATGCATGTACCTTAGAGGCAACAAATAGAATAATCCATCGAAAATGATCTTACCAGAAACCTTCGATAAGGGTCTAAATCTAAGGCCCTGTTCTTTTCGTTGGTAAATGTCAATTTACTAATTTCGATCAATTTCAATTCATTTTACGAACTTCAATAAAAAAAATTATCAACTTTAACCCACTTCAATAAACTTCAATCTACTCCAACCCATTTCAACTAACTTCAACCCATTTTAACGCACTATTTTAACCAACTTCTATCCATCATATAAAAAATATACCAATTTCAATCCATTTTAACACAATTTAACCCACTTCAATTCACTTTAACTAAAAAATACCCACTTCAACCAGCTTCCCCTATTTCTCAACCCTATTTTCCAACAAAAAAAACAGGCCCAGCAAGTTTTGAATTGTAATGAGTCAATACAATATATGTTAATATGATCCAATTGATTTGGTATTTCTTCTCCTTAAGTGAAATTTCGGACTTAAATCTTTGAAATGAAGAAAATAAATGTAATAGGTGAGAGCTCAACCTCTTTAAGAAAATCTTTGAAATGAAGAAAATAAATGTAATAGGTGAGAGCTCAACCTCTTTAAGAAACCCCCGCCAAAAAAAAAAAAAAAATTTCAAATTCTAAGAATGTTGTGAATTGAGGGGTTCAGGCCTAGCACCTAGAAGATGCGAATTCAAGTACTATAGAGTATTATAGACTCCCTTCTCATTGTGCCTTGATTTCACTTATAAATTGAAATGAGAGACAGATTGTGAAAGTTTTCCCTTATGTATGAAAATAGAACAAATTATTAGGTGCTACAAATCACTTTAAGAAACCTCGAGCCTATGATAAGGCCGAGATGTAATGAACAAATTAATTTTAAGTATGATTTTTCAATCCGAAGACAGTGGCCTGATAAGAACAGGATTATACATGTATATTATATCCTAAGTAAAATTCTATTTCTTCTCATATATGTAATCTTCCTATGAGGCTAGTTATACCTATCTCTAAATCTCTTTCGAAATAATAGTAAATTATTGAGGAATCAACTCAACCAAAAGTTTAAGCAAAGGAGTGACCTTGTAGATCGAGGCCTGAGAACATCATCGGGGCGAATATCGTCAACGGTGACGGGCTGAGCCCACTGAGAGACATCCCGATCGAAGAATTCCCAGTCAGGCAAGAGGACGCCGGCGATACCAGCCAAGCCCATGAAGTAAGTCGCCACCATTTTCCTGAATGAATGGGTCCACAACCCCACCACCAGCATCACCGCCGCTAGGCACAGCAAACTGCTTCTAAACGCTAAATCGCTGTTATTGTTGTTGGCCATCAGTACATGTATACGAACAAGGAAGATGGCTAGAAACTAAAACTGAGAAATACACTGCAAGCAGAAGGGATCACACAGTTCATGAAGAGGGCATGAACACACTGACCAAAACAGAGTAGACGTGGATGAGGGTTAGATGGCAGGGTCATCTGGAGTGCATTGGGAGATCCGACCCGATTGAATTCAGATCCTACTAGGAATCAGCATTTGGGGTTATGAAAATTGGATCAAGGTAATTTAAGTTGATTGATTGAAAAGTGATGACTAATAGTGCTATTATTAGGGTAAATTTTGGTTGGTTTGGCTGTGTTGTAAAGGGTGGTGCCGCCTTGAATTAAATTGAGAAGGTGGCGTCTCAACTGCTTCCTAACCTTAAAAAAAGATTGCCATTAATGCAGCCACACTTCGGAGGAGCTGCTAGAATCCCATTTCATCTTGCATGTGGCACTCTAGTCCAGTTTTTGGATGAAAATGTCATTCCATTATGAGTTCTTTACCAATGTGTTATCAATTTTTTTTATTATATTTGACTTTTTTTTGGGGGGGGATTATATGCTACTGAGTGATTTATGTACTGTATATCCAAGAGTTGTACATATAGGAGTTTTGTTTACTAAAGCATAATTATTTTTTTTTGGTGGTTTTAAATCTTCTATTTCACTGGAGTTAAGTTACTATTGATCCAATAAGGTATAGAGTTTTCCCATCACAAATTCTCTTCATATACAAGATTTGAACCCGAGTCCTTACTTGAGGAAAACAAGTAAGTGTCAAGTATATGATTTGTTTTGTATACCCGAAAGGATGATATAATTTGTCGTGACTATGTAACTTGTTACAAACTTACAGCCAATGGTAGATTAGGGGGCCAAAAACAAACTGATGACTTGGTGGCAAATTGGGGGGAAAAAAATTAGTAGTCCACTGTCATATTTGTTCTAAAATACTGAATATGTGAATACTACGTAAAAAAATAAGAAAACCACAAAATTTGATGACAAGTTAGAGAAATAATTGATCACGTAATAGCATTTTCTCCAAAAAAAAATCCACTATAGACTTCTGCATGACTGCGTCTCTGCACTGGGCCTGGAGGGCAGGAGGGCAGAGCACACTTAGCCCGTTACTAATTTTAAAATAGACTCTTATTCCACAAGTGGCCCCCATAGAAGAGAAGATGAGGGAATCAAGACTCCGATGATTCGGCTACGTGAAAAGGAGAAGTACGGCCGCCCCAGTGAGGAGGTGTGAGTTGATCGACCTTCCCGGTGGTAAGAGAGGAAGGGGTAGATCGAAGAAGAATTTGGACGAGGTGATTAGAGAGGACTTGAAAGTAGTGAGTTTGACGGAGGACCTGGCTGAGGATAGGAGGCTGTGGCGGGATAGGATTAGAATCTTAGATGGCAAAGAAGCGAGTCTGTAGTTGTCAGTAGCTGCATTGGCTTAGTGCTGGTAGGGGTCTGTCGTGCTCGTATGCAGGTTATGCTTTTTTTCTGGGAGTGACGGCAGATACTTAACGTGGAGTGTTGAGGTACGTTCTTTCATCTCTCTTTCAGCTTCAGCTTCTTTGGCACTGTTTTTCCTCTTCAAATGCTTCGCAAGCGCTTTCCTCTTTAAAACTTTTTCACAAAATCTTTTTCGTGGGTCTTTTGGAATCAACCTCTCTATGGGTAGGAATACCGGTAGAGGTAAGGTTGCCTACAGTTGGATCTCCCCAAACCCCGCGAAAGCGGGAGCCACACTGGGAGGTGATGGTGTTGTTGTTGTTATCGTAGTCTTATTCCACAAGTATGGGCCTGAACAACTGAATTCAATCTTTGTAATTTGTAATTGTAGTCTTATTGTAATTTATTTTAAATGTCAAACGTTAATATTATTAGCTTTTCAAAAACACTACTTAAGACGCTAAATGCTACCTGAAATGCTAGTCAAGTACTAGTTTACCGAACACTAAAAATTAACTAATTAATTTATTGTCCTCGTCAGAATACTAAACGTTACCCAAAACGCTGTTGCCGAACGCGACCTTAGTGTCGGCCTATAAAGAATAGTGTTACTGTTAAAAATTTTATTTCCTTTCAATAAACTAATCTTGTACTGTCATATAAACACCTACACGGCTATATCGATGTTTAATTCCCACGAATTTTCCATTTTACAACTTCAACTTGTGATTTAACAAGATTAGATTAGTCCATCCATCTATCCTCGACAAGGTTAGATCCCTTTCAATAAACCAATTTTGTACTTTTTTTTTTTTTTAATCAAATGTTGACCCAACCTCGTATTACCAACTCCGCATTGTCTTCCCCTAACATTTATTTCTAATAGTTGTATAGTTTTTGTATCGCTAATCTTTGTTCGCTTTTTCCTGTCTCTTTTTTTTTACCATTTATGTGCATATACAGTGTGATTATGATAATTAATTATGTATCTTTGTAATTTGATTATTTTGTTCTAGGTAACTTGAAAGTTTTTTCAGGGATAAGAGTACATCAACTAAACATACAATTTAGATTTCATAATCTTTCTATGCACATCAAAGACATAAGTTCAACTTCGCATTGAATTTTTTTTTCTGAAAAAAAATCAATAACTAGATATCGACAATTCAATGTCTATAGCTATTATCGAACTCTAGCCAAATAGATTTTCATGTTAAAAAGAAATATCATTTCAAGTATGCATTATATATGTTCTGACCCATTAAAATTGTTTCATGTTATGACATGAAATAACATAACATCCATACATCATTGTACCTTCTTGTTGGGCATCAATGATTATCTACTTGGTATCTAGTATTTGTAGTTACGTGAATGGTTGAAAATATTCTCTTTTAAAATATCTCATTGCTCAAAGTACTTAATTATTGTTCTAAAAAATAATTACATTGCAATCATATTACAAAATGAGAAATTCAATTACAAATACAACTTACATAAATATTCAGTTGAAGACTGTCTCAACTCTCATCAACAAGTGGCTATGTAGAATATACAGTTGGTAATTGGCAACGAAGGAAGTGGCAATGATGGAGCAAGTGACAGCGCAGGAAAGGGATGTTTTGTGTTGTAGCATTTGCACATCCTTTTCTTCTCCATCGTCAAGCATTCTCAAGCTCATACACAAAGAAAGTGAAAAAAAAAAATTAGATATAGAAAATGGGTTAAGTCGGGTCGACCTATTTAATAAACAGGTAAATTTTGTGTCGGCATTAAAAATGGCATAGATTTACCAAATTTGAAAAATAACAAGTTTTTAGGCTAAACGGTCACATCATGTTGACTTCAGGTCGAAATCGGTTCGGTTCGAGTTGGGTTCGGCTTGCTTTCAGTAACTTCGGGTCTTCCCAACTCTAATAAAAATGCTCAATAACTGATGAACCGTGCTTGATCTTAAGTAAAATAAAATCTTAATTAATCTAACGGTTAAAAAATTGACACCCTACTTTATGTTGAATTTTCAAATGTATTTAATTTCCCCGGCTTATTATCTATGTAATTGTGTGAATATAGTTACGTTACTTATCTTGTGATTTATTTGCAATTCAAAAAAAATTGACGTTGTGGACAACGTCTCCTTACACCTATATTCACACATACAAAATGGTTGGAACGTTACACTTTATATGGGCATTGATGTATTAATGTTATGTATTCTTTTAGTCAGAAATCAACTACAAATAAACGTTACAAATAATATGGGTTCTCATTCAAAAGGCCTAACAACACCGTATAATTTGATTAACTAGTAAGAAATATACTCCTTTTTATAACCTCTCTCCATAGTTTTATCCACCCCTTGTTGATGATCACCTTCACCTACCGAGTTACGTTCCCTACTCAATAAGGAGCCCAAGTCTTTTGTGGGTGTCAAATACGGAACCAAAGCAAAAACAGCTTGGCACCAAGCATTTCAAGTACATTTTCTGACCAAAATCCAGTGCAAGAACTGGGAGGGAAATAATAAATGAAAAAGAATATCGAAACAATAAATAAAATTCGACCTAAAAAAAAAAGAAGTAAGATGTTTGTAAGCTACAAGCAATCATCGGCATTGTCCAAAATAAGAGCAACCTACCTACTTATTGTCTTTACAAATTAAAGCAATTAAGTGTTGTTGCATACTTGGAAACCTTAATTGAGACCATCATCTATCGTGTGGAGGGGGTGTGATGTGATGTCTATGAAAATGAAGATTGTTAACATTTTGGGGGAATAAAACCGGAGAATTCATTCATTGATTCGTCGTACGATATCTACGAGATAGATTTGACACAAGTAAATACAATCTTTAATGCTAAAATACAATCTACATCTCTAGAAAACTTGATCGATCCGCTTCTCACAACCGTTGTTTCAGCGTACAGCATGGAAAAGAAATCTACAAATATATTGTAATATCTTCCTAAAAGCAGATCTGCTGATTCGTGTAATTTTCTCAGGTGAGACAGCTTTCATAAATGAGAGATTCCATTTGAAGTGGCGAATTTGATCGAAGAGCCGCTTTACAATAGGACTTCATCTTTCAAAGTCAAGTGGAAGCTGAAGTGATTTTATCAAATTTTTTCTTTATTAATAGCATTAATAATTATAAATTAAAAGTTAAAAATTATAAGTTACATGCATTAAAATTAGGTCTGTAATTAAAATTAAGTCCGTAATCAGGCTCAAAAATCAAACTGTACAAAATCAATATGTCTTATACTCACAGGTTATGAGTTACATGTTGGCACGGCCCCTTTTTTTCGTAAGTAATATGAAAGTGCGAAAAGAAGAATCTAATTATTCGTTTTTGTGACTCATTATAAATATTTATCACCAGTAATATTTAATAGTTATCAGCATTTGTTAGTATTGATGAGCATTAATGAAAATTGGGAAGTCGGTGGGGCCACACGCGCCTCTGATCAGCAAAAATAATAACATGTGCATAACTATTTATTGTAAATTTGTAACCGTAATAGTGTATGGTAATTTTTTCAATGGAACACATACAAGTCCTTTTTTTTAATATAAGAAAAATGAATAATTCATTAATAACGAGCCATATAGCATATGTAATGAATATCTCCTAGCAAAAGTAAATCTAAAACATCCAATTGAATAATTCTCTCCAAAAAGTTAATCGTAAATATACTGTCGACCGACTCTGAACTTGTAACAGTATTCTTACCACCAACCGCATTATTTGATGTCAATACATCTTTCCCAAATATCAGCGAGTTATAGTATAACTTCATATAGCAGATGTCGAATTGACATAATAAATTGCACTTGAAAGGAAGATCTTCATAGTAGAACGACGTGAAATTCCATTGTTGACTCATGCCTTAAAAAAAATGTAGATCTAATACAATAATTTTTAAATTTTACTCGACAATAAACTCACTCTAAATTTCCAAATGCACGATAAATTGCTCAAAGGTAATAATTCAAACTCACACTAAAACGGTAAGGATAACCTCACTCACATTAAAGTTGAGAATAACCAAACTCACACTAATTGTGAACAACCAAACTCAAAACACTAATAGTGAGAAAAATAAACAACTAAACTATCACAAAGTGGATAGGAATTTTATTAAAAAGAGATAAAAATATTAATAAATACCTTACAATTGAAAAAAATTTCAAGATGTATGATAATTGAGATTTATAATTAATAATTATGACTGATGATAGTCTCTTATTGAGGTAAATAAAGATTAAAATTTTTCGTGAAAACTTTATGGTTTTTGCAGGGAAGAGCCACATACAAGTCCTTTGGTCAGGAGTTCGGTGTTTTTAAAGCAACAATTTGTTAGTCTTTTTGTTCCTGCTAGTCTGCCACTTTCCTTGATTATGAGTACTTTTCGTACTGCACACTGCTTTTATTCACTGGCCAATTTGCTTTCTTTTACCCTTTCTTCTTCTTTCTAGTTACATGAAAACATTTTTTTATTACTTTTGTCAACTTTTTTTTTAAAGGTAAAGAATGAAATCATTTTTCAAAGGTCATATAGAAAACTTATAACTAAAATAATAAACTGAACCATTCAATAAAGAAAACTAATTGAAACTTTTTTAAACAGTGATCTTTTTTGTCAATTATTGCTCCATAATACAATTTTTAACAAGAAGTTTGCAAATCCTATATGGTTGTCTTGTTGAAAAGGTTCATCTACTATGACTGTCTAAATTTGAAGGATTGAAGCTTGTTATAGGCCGATCTTGCCATCAATTAACAATCCAATCACAAACAAATAAAAATAGCTGAAAAGAAGTTGACTGATTCGTTCTGAATAGGACAACAACATCACCTATTAGAAGATGATGTAGAGAGACTCTCGTAAATGGAGATAGAAAAATTATTAGCAAAATTAATAGAAATAGCATGAATAAAGTAAAAACTGGGATTTACCGTTGGCAAAAAAACTAACAGTAGCCACTAGCCCTTAAGGAGAAAAAGAAAAAACTAGGATTTTCTAGAGAAATGAGAGGAGGAGGCTATGGTTTTTTTTAGAGAGAGTTCAAAAGGATATAAGGGTCTTGTTTGGCAATAGGTTGTTAGCTCTTAGTTGTCTACATTAGCTATTAGTTTGTTGGCTTATTATACTAATTATTTGACTTAACTTATTGTATTAGCTGTTTTTTGAAAAAGTATTTGGTAAAATTAGTTGTTTCTAATAATATTATTTAATAAAATATCTCTTTTGCCCTTAACTTAGTTTCAATATTATTATTTTTTTTAACATAACAGCCTTAATAAATTGCATATTTATTTTTCTTCTTAGTATAAATTTAAGGATTATGTGACATATAAAATTGCATTTATAACATTACCTATGTTTGGTTATGACTCATGACAATATTTTTCTTTATTGTAACTTAATTTTCTTTAAATAATACTTCACCTTTATGTAACAATAAATACGAAAAGATACCCTACTGTTCAAACATCAAATCCTTTATCTCAATCCAACTCACACTAAATAAAGGAAGAATAAGAGAGAGGCAACCCAAAAAGAATCAAAACGTTGAAGACTTGAAGTAAATCGCCTAACCCAAGTATTTTTTTTAACCCAGCTAACTGTTGAAGATGGAAAAGAACAAAAAAAGATAGCCAAATAATGAATAAATTAATAAATAAATGGAGTTGGGTCTGATAGCTAAAAGTGATTCAATAGAAAATAATATGTTTTTGTTATCAATGGTATTTGATGAATTTTGTGAAAATAACTATGATCAATATGGTCATTTTTATTGTACATAACAATAAGCTAATTGAAAAAAATTATTTAAAATAACATTTTACAAAAGAGCTTTTTGAGCATAAAAAACTAATTCAAAAAGCTCATTAATTAAATACTCAAATTAACTTTTTAACTAAAATCAAACAAATAATAACCCTAAAAAAATCCTAAAAATCTTTTTGCCAAATATCTTCAATAATAAGTGAAGACTCACGAGTAACGAGCACTGTATCCAGGAGCTCTGTAAGGCCAACTGGCCAACAACGTCCCCAGTGCCGTGCCGTTCCAATTCCAGATGAGGCGCCTTTGACCAACTGTAGGGCACCTTTTTTGTGTGAGTGAACTGCCCTGCTCTTTGTCTTAGCCCTCGTCCTCCCCCACCTGTGTGCTCTGTCCTTAATCTTTTGGTAAAGAAACATTATTATGGCCCGGTTCTTTTCGTGGTTAAATTTAGATTTATCAATCTCAATTAATTTCAACTCATATTAACCTATTTTAATTCATTTTATGAATTTCAATAAAAAAATTAACTTTAATCCACTTCAATCAATTTCAACCAATTTCAACCCGCTTCTCACTATTTTAATCAACTTCTACCCATTATACTTAAATAAATTTAACTCACTTTAACCAACTTCAACAAAAAAATACCCACTTTAACCTACGTTAGGTCTGATCTTTTCGTTGGTCGTTTTTAATTTACCAACTTCAACCTATTTCACTCCACTTCAATAAAAAAAATATAAATTTCAACCAACTTAACCATTTTACCAACCTCAAATTTACCAACGAAAAGAACATCTGAGATCTACTTTTATCAGTTTTAACCAACTTCACTCATTTACCAACTCATATTTTTCAATTAAAAAAACATGCCCTCAGTTTACAAATATTTTTGCCGACATCGTGCAGCTTCAATCCGGAGATATAATTAAAGTAATATATCCAAGAGGATCTCAGTGGACTACAGCTTTCCCTTGTGTATTTCCTGCCAAATGTTATGGGCATGAAAGCAAAGTTTCTGAATTCTTGGCCCATTTATTCCTTCCTTACTGGAGTATTCCCAAATCAAATCAAGAAGAGATCATACATAAAAATATCAGCCTACTTGTGTACAATAAAGTATGCCAAAGTCACTACCTTAATGATTTTTCTCCGGCAGTTGCCATCTGTGCAGCTCACTACTTCACGTTTTAATTCACTGCTCGGTACATTTTTTTTCTTTTTTTTAACCGTACATAATGCGTGGACCACCTCACAACAATGACCTGCATTTTGACAGCATGCAAAATAAGCATCACAGTCCCAGTGATGTTTTTTTTTTTGCGGACTGCAGCTGGGTGTGTAAAAAATTCAAAACCGAACTCAAAAATTTTAAAAATTGAACTGAAAAAATGATTAATTGAATAAATTTTTCAAAAAAATTGGTTTGGTTATGGTTTGATTAATTTGAAAATTCGATTAACCGACGATTAACTAAGTCGAAAATAATGTTATTTTTTAAAAAATTATACATAAAAAATAATGACTTTAGGTAAGAAAGTGTACTTTTTTATTATTTATAAATAAGTACCAAAGTTTAATTTTTATAAAAAGAATTTAAACATAAAAAATGAAAAATTTAGGCAAGAAAGTATACGTTTTTTTATTATTTGTGAACGTTTTACCGGTACTTTTCTGGTTCGGTACGGTTCGGGTTTTGGATGAACCGAAATTTTCGATTAACCGAAAAACGGTTAGCCGAAATTTTTGGTTCGCTTATAGTTTGAAATTTTTTTGAACCGAAAAAACAGTTAACCAATTTTCAGTTAATTGAAACCCCGATTGACCAATTTTGCACACCCCTAGATGGTAGGTAGGCCTTCAAAACAAGTGATTACTTGGGGTTTGGTGTCAAATTTTTACTTAAATCAAATAAGTAATGCACACTACTCAAATGAGATTTAAATTCTAAATCAATTGAATATAGGTATATTAATTTCTTAATCTTATATGTATTCTCAAGAGTCAAGAACTCTTATATCATCAATGCGAGATACTATCAATTTTCATATTCTTTAAACTCCTTATGTGTGAGCTATTGACAAGATCCAATAGTTGATATGATCTTATACCACAAATTCTCTGATGACACCGACCCATATAAGAACTATGTTGAGATGAACCCTTTTAGGAGCCAGTTTTTGAAGGTTATAGGGTGACTACTTGTTTATATGTGAGTGACTTATTGATTCAGATATAATTAATAGTTTATTGAACAACGATTTTTATCGATCATCGCTAAATTTTTAGTCAGCTTCACATTCATTAAAAATCATTATAAAAATATTCATGTCGTAATAAGTCTTATGTAAGATAGTGGTCTCACACATAATAAGTCTTTGGTACATTGTCAGATATCTTGAACCTTATTCAAATGAACAATGCATGTAACTCAAGTGAGAATCATACGTACAGAACTAGCTAGATACGATAAGAGTAATTCCTTGACCTTATATATTTATTTTGGTATTTTGGGCCTCTATCTTAGCAGAGTTAAGCTATTATTGGCCCATAATGAAGTACATGGAGTGAGGGCCTGTTCTTTTCGTTGGTATTTTCTCATTTATCAACTTCAATCTCAACCCATTTTAACCTACTTCAATCATTTTGAACCCACTTTTATAAAAAATATCAATTTTAACCAATTTTAACTAACTTCAACCTACTTCAACCCACATCCTTTAAAATTTTCTTTTCATTATTTTAACCAATTTCAAAAAATATACTAATTTTAACCTACTTCAATCAACTTCAATCTACTTTAACTCACTTCAATAAAAAATATCAACTTTAATCAATTTTAACCTATCTCAATTAACTTTACTATTTTACCAATCTTAATTTATGAACAAAAAGAACTGGCCCTTAATAGATACATCACACATGCAAAAAGGTTTTAGAGTTGTCAGAGAGGCCTACCGCCTACATGAAGGTGAAAAAAAAAGCTAAACAAAGATGCCCAATAATGGAATTATTTTCGCAATTTGGCAATATGTTAGGCATGAAATATGAACATGAATGATGCCCAATCAGGGTGTGTAAAATCGGTTAATCGAAGTTTCAGTCAACTAAAAATCAGTAAATTGTTTTTTCAGTTCAAAAAAATTCATAACTGTAACCGAACCGAAAATTTTGGTTCGTCCAAAACCCGAACTGTAACCGAACCGAAAAAGTCAATTAATCGATTTTTCGGTTCGGTTAATCGATTTTTTGGTTCAGTTACCGGTTAACCGTTCACAAATAATTAAAAAACGTATACTTTCTCACCTAATTTTTTCTTTTTTATATGTTTAATTTTTTTATAAAAATTAAACTATGGTTACCATTTATAAATAATAAAAAAATGCACTTTCTTATCTAATTTTTTTATTTTTTATGAATAATGTTTTTAGCAAAAGATATTATTTTCGGTACGATTAACCGCTGATTGACTGAATTTTCCAATTGTCCGACCGTAACCAAACCGAAAATTGAAAAAAATTTCCGTTCAATTAACCGAATGAATTTTCTTGAAAAAATTGTTTAGTTAACCAATTTTTTTAATTTAATTTTTTTGATTTTTGGATTCGATTTTTGATTTTGGATCTTTGTGCACACTTCTATCTATCAGTCATATAAACAGTTGGGAAGGAGGGAATCTTACTTTGTAGAGCGGTTGAGCCTAGAGCCTAGATGAACAGCCCTCTGGGAAAAAAGGAGGAAAAAAAAGAAAAAAAGGACGATAGCAGCCGCCCCACCAAAGGACATAAAAGGCCAGGAGACGCCAAGCAGTAAGCTGAAGAGTGAAGACGCTTGTCGGTTTCCAACATCCAAGATTACATTGCAATGCCCACACCCCCCCCCTCCCCCTCTCTCTCTCTCTTCGGATGCCATCACTACTTTCCCTAAGCCTAATCTAATTTCATATTTACCCATATAAATTTAATCTCGATTATGTTATGATTTGTGTTGAATGAAGTACTTGAGAAGAAAGACTTGTTCTTTTTATAGGTAAATTAAGGTTAGTAAAAGAGTAAAGTTAATTGAGGTATATTAAAATTAATTGGAGTAAGTTGCAGTATGTTAAAGTTGGTTGAAGTCGATTGAAATTGATATATTTTTTGAAGTTGGTTAAAATAATGAGAATAAAATTTTAAAGGAGGTGGATTGAAGTTTATTGAAGTGTGTTAAAGTAGGTTAAAGTTGTTTGAAATTGATTGAAATGAGTTGAAATTTGTATTTTTTATTGAAGTGGGTTGAAGTTGGTTGAATTGGGGTGAAATTGATAAATTAAAAAGGACCAATGAAAAGAACAGACCCAAAATATCAGTTAATTAGATGCAGTAGTTTAATATCAGTTTATCTCCCCACCCTTTCTTATCTTGGCTGTATTGCAAATGTTTATGAATAATTATCTTTAAAAAATGTTTTTTAAAGATTACAGGCTTTTTTATGACCATAAAAAAGGAAGTGGGTTTAATTAATTGTAATAGGTTTTGTTTTGATTAAAGTAGCTTTAGTGTAATTAGTTAGAATTCAAGCCAGTTTGTCTAATTAGCTAGCATTCACAAAGTTCTAACTATGTACTATCATTTGGGTTGGGTGCATATATATTTATTAATCGTGGCTTGTAGGTGTCATATACTTTAGCTAATAATATCATTGACATTGCCATTTCAACCTTGAGTTCTGTTGGCAATCAACAGTTACCTTAGTGCGGGAGCTTGTTTGTGTCTTGTCCCTGCTTGATTGTTATTCCTCATGGTGGCTACTGGAGTTACCAAGTATTCACGCTCTAAAATCTGAACCTTAAAGATGGCTAGGTTATGTGAGGGAGAAGGCAGAGAGCAGTTAGATTTAGGGAAGTTGTTTGCTACTTAGTTGTGTGTGTTTCATCCTTTGATCCACATCCTCATTTACAGCAGCACACAGCCTCAAACATAATCAAAGAATTAATGGCTGATTATGGTTGATTAATAGAAAATTAATCTCTATTCTAATAGCTGAATCAATTATAATTATGAGCAATTAGTGTGACCGTTACTCACTGGTCAACAAGTTCTATAAATTTTGTCCTAGTTCCCTTCATACTATTCCTCTCTCCCAAGCATAAACTTCTAACATCATTTTTTTCAAGCGATCACTTCCAAAAATTTTCCATTAAACTCATAAATCACTAGTTACATGACTTACATCCCACAAGTCGTGCTTTGAATAATTTGCTATACCTTTGCATTGCCTTGAAATTTTTTTTGTTAATGTTCGACTCGTGCTTTTTTGTTAATGTTAAACTTACAACTGTATTTTAAAAGTAAATCTTTAAAGAAGTTCTGTATTTTATCTTTATTTGTGATTACATTATCTCTTTAAAAAGTTTGACACAACATGCTTTATAACAACTACGCAATCCAAGTGAGGAATCTCTTCCATATCACATCAAATCTAAAGCAGGCTATTGGAAGAATAATTCTGCATATAACCCCACTAATGGTCGTGAGATGTTTTGATTATTTGAAATTATTGGATTCATATTTTATCTTTTTTATGTCCTTTTGCTATAACTTATTCCGGTTCCCCAATTGTGAAAAAAAAAAAAAAAAATTGTTTCATGTGCTTAAAGAAAGGACCATGTTTAATTGTTGTGTGTCGGATGATAACATCCCTAACCTCAAATATGGACTCACCGAAGACAGGCGAAAGTGGATATTAATTATCTCGATTTTAAGTTCAAATCGTACTTACTTGATCTTTGCCTTCTTTTTTTTTTTAAAAAAAAAAAGATGAGTAAAAAAAAAAAAGTCACAATGATAAAGACAACCCATGCTTGCCTGTTACTTCTTCATCAATGAACGTGAAATCTGTCATGTACAATTGGGGGTTGGCGAGTAATTTTTTGACACTTCTACAATAATTCAACAGAGTAAAGAGAGGGATTCACGTTCACCCCCCCTTGCCCAATTTCTGGTTCCTTTGGCCCACGACTTATACTTCGCGGTCACGCAAGGCCCCCTCTGGCTCTGTGCCAACAAAGAAAAATTCACTTCCTCGTGAAGTTGAATTTCGAGCCTTAACCCTCATCGACCAGTACGGCAAAGAAATACAGAAAATTACATTGCATAACCAATCACAGCAATACCATCAATAATTTTTTTTTGGGTTCTTTTGATAAGGAATTTACCAGGGAAGGGTCGGTGAGCGAATTCGTACAAATTGTGGAGCTAAAAACTTTGATCTTTGTTGATATTAAAAACTGACCAAAATTCTGTTGTCCAATTATTTATGTCAGACCAATCTTATTAGTTTCAACTCCGTAAAGATACTTATCATCAACATTTATTATATGTCAGCATTGATCAGTAATAAATTGTTTATAATAAATTGAAAAGAACAGATTCTAAATATTGGTTTGTTTTTTTTTCACAAGTCATAGATGAGAGGAAATGGTAAGAGAGGTAAAATATTTTCTTTATTATGAGTTAGACATAATTATCGATGAGGACTTTTTTAGTGTGAAAGATATTGAAGCTATATGGGTATGTACCACTCAACATAACATGGACAAAAACATGATCACTCAAGCAACATGCAATAAGAGGAAATTCAAAATCTCAGCCTTAGAAGATAACCTAGTCAGTAGTCACCAAGAACCAAGTGCTATGCTATTGTAATAATGAGGGAAATTGTATTAGGATTTATCCTAGACTTAGTATGGATTCTCAATCCACCAATGCAGGTGAGAATTCCTTTGTACATTAACACTTTTGTGTTGTTCTTTATACTTGCATTACCTTACAGACCCAAAAAACACATGTAATTTCCTTGCCTAAATAGCAAAATCTTTTTAGTTCGATAATCAATACCAAATCTAGATTAAAAAAATTGCAGTCTATCACATACCTTTCACCCCCCCAAAAAAAAAAACACACAGTAAGGCCCTGCTCTTTTTGCCGGTAAATACAAATTTATCAACTTCAATCAACTTCAACCCACATTAATCTACTTCGACCCATTTCTCAAACTTCAATTAAAAACATACCAATTTTAACCCATTTTAATCAACTTCAACCTATTTCAACTTACTTTAATTAACTTAAACCAACTTCCCACTATTTTAACTAACCTCTACCCATCATATAAAAATTTCAACCTACTTCAACTAATTTTAACCTAATTCAATAAAAAAAAAATACTCACTTTAATCTACTTTTTAACTTATATTAATCTCAATTAATTTTTTTATTTACTAATTCATATTTTTTCACAAAAAAAAAACAGGCTTTAAATAAAGAAATCAGTCAAATACTATTTTAGTCTATTATACTGCCCTGCTATTTTACTATTTTTTTGATCGTAAATAGTTTTTCCTGTCTTCTGATAATCTTGTTTGCATAAAATCTAGAGAAAGAAAAATAAAAGTTGTGGCCACAATTAGCCTACCAAAATTTCTGAGTATCCCCACTCAGTTAACCTATCCTCTTCACTCACCCTCACCCTGGCCTGCATCCCCTCTCTCTCTCTCTCTCTCTGTTTCCCATGTGACTCTTTTGAGTTGTTGTAGTGCCCAGAATCCAAAATCATGGACACATAATTTGAAGCCAAAATTCTTCAAGGAAAAAACTCCAATCACAATTGACAAGCCCCCCCCCCTTTGCTATATGGAGTAACTGCCCTCCTAAAACAGCATCAATCTCGCGGATTAATTGCTCTGTACCCCGTTCATGCATCCATCCTTGTTCGTTTGTTCCACTTTTAGGTTTAAGGAAGGGATATTATGTGAGATTTAGCACAGAAATTGATTGATGAGTGTAGAATTTTAGGAGGAAGAAAGAGAGAGAAAGATGGCGGGGGGAGGATGCAGCATAGTGTGGTTTAGGAGGGATCTAAGGGTGGAGGATAACCCAGCACTTGCAGCAGGTGTTAGGGCTGGTGCGGTAGTATGTGTTTTCATCTGGGCACCTGAAGAAGAAGGCCATTATTACCCAGGAAGAGTATCTCGTTGGTGGCTCAAACACAGCTTGGCTCAGCTTGATTCTTCTCTTCGTAATCTGGGGACTTGTCTTATTACTAAGAGATGTACTGACAGCGTTTCGTCTCTTCTTGATGTTGTCAAGTCTACTGGGGCTACCCAGCTCTTCTTCAATCATTTATATGGTAAATTCTTGGTTTAGATTATTGTTTTAGTACTTGGGTTTTGTGGGTTTTTTTTAATTGTTTCATCTTATAGGTCTCAACTTTTAATTTATTGGGTCTGCTTATTTTATTGAAATTCTGGGGTTCTGATTGATTTTGAGAAGTGTGGTATCTGGTTGGATCACTTGCAACTTTTTGTCTTGTGTGATGTATGAAGTACTCTTTAGGGTAATTGTTTAATCTTGGTATGGCGACTATGAGCTTTTGTCCTGAGTTATTTTGGCGTGTGCTGGATGGAATGGGTGAAACATAGACTTGTATTCATGTGCAAATTTATATGAATTAATCTCAAGATCAATTGAAGAGGGGGGAAATTCCCACTTGTCTATGAAATATGGCTTTTGAAAATGTACACTACTGCCACTATCCTAGGTGGATAAAGAAACAATTGGCAGAAAAATTCTTGAGCATTTTGTGTTAACACGCTGCAGCTTCGCGCAATTCTCTTTAGTTTGAGATTGACATCGTGCTCTGATGCATCTAAGCTTAAGTTGCTTTGATATCATTTCAAAGATGTGCACTTGCCCTTCTATTGTCTTGAACTTTTTTCTTGTGTGTGCATCCTTACATTTTTGGGTTTCTACATTATTGAGATGTTCTTATGTAATTGTTGTTTCCTACACATTACCCGTTCTGAGAAATGATCAATGAATGACGAACACTGTTTTCATGTTGCTTGCAAATTTTCAGATCCTCTGTCACTTGTCAGGGATCATCGTGCCAAGGAAGTTTTAACTGCACATGGTATAGTCGTACGTTCTTTCAATGGTGATCTGCTGTATGAACCCTGGGAGGTTCTTGATGAGAGAGGCCAGCCATTTACTACATTCGCTTCTTTCTGGGAAAGATGCCTGACCATGCCATTTGATCCTGAGGCTCCCCTTCTTCCGCCTAAGAGGATAATTCCAGGTCTGTGGCTAGTTTGAAAATCTAGCCCCTAGGGCCACGATCATTTACGTAATTGATCATTGTTCTAATCTGACTGATCTTTCTTTTCAATTTTATATCTTGTCTTATTTTTAGGTGATGTGTCATGTTGCCCCTCAGACACGTTGGTGTTTGAAGATGAATTGGAGAGGGCAAGCAATGCTCTGCTTGCTCGAGCATGGTCACCTGGATGGAGCAATGCTGATAAGGTTCTTACCACTTTTATCAATGGACCATTAATAGAGTACTCTAAGAATCGGAGAAAGGCTGATAGTGCGACCACCTCCTTTCTTTCTCCCCATTTGCACTTCGGGGAAGTCAGTGTGCGAAAGGTCTTCCATCAAGTCCGCATCAAGCAGGTCTCATGGGCAAATGAGGGGAACACGGCTGCTGATGAGAGCTGCAATTTGTTTCTCAAGTCTATTGGTTTGAGAGAGTATTCAAGGTACCTGAGCTTCAACCATCCGTACAGCCATGAAAGGCCTTTACTTGGGCATCTCAAGTTCTTCCCTTGGGTGGTGAACGAAGGCTATTTTAAGTCGTGGAGACAAGGTAGAACAGGATACCCTTTGGTGGATGCTGGCATGAGGGAGTTGTGGGCCACTGGTTGGCTACATGATCGGATACGTGTGGTTGTCTCAAGCTTCTTTGTTAAAGTTCTGCAGCTTCCATGGAGGTGGGGTATGAAATATTTTTGGGATACCCTCCTAGATGCAGATCTTGAGAGTGATGCCCTTGGCTGGCAATATATATCGGGTACTCTTCCTGATGGTCGTGAGTTTGACCGGATAGATAATCCACAGGTATTTGTGAGATATCAATTCTGATTTGATATAGTCTGCAAATTATTCTGAATGGAAATTGAAGGGGAAAGGACAGCTATGAAGCTTCTAATTTTATTTTCTTCTTTTAATGAACAGAGTACGCCTTTTCTTCATTTGTAAATTAGTAGAAAAGAGACGACATGAAACCTGACTGGGTTATTAATCTTGGATGTATATATTTCATTTTACGATAAATGCTTACGATGAACAAAGCCCCTGTATTTCTCTAAAATCCCTTCTAGGAAAGACAAGATTGCCAGGAGGGAAGGCTAAGTTTTATCTTCGGTTGCTTTCCTGCTTGATATGACGAGTGGAAGTAACCTCCTTTCCTATGTTTCAAAATAAGAAGTGCTTGAGTCAAGAAAATAAGCTACTAAGTGCATCCACTAGTTAGTTTTGTTGATTTGCCTTTTCATTGTTTCCAGTTTGAAGGCTACAAATTTGATCCCAATGGAGAATACGTAAGGCGGTGGCTCCCTGAACTTGCAAGGCTACCAACTGAATGGATACATCATCCATGGGATGCCCCGGAATCTGTGCTGCAAGCTGCAGGGGTGGAGCTGGGATCAAATTACCCTCTCCCGATTGTAGAGATAGATGCGGCCAAAGCAAGGTTGCAGGAAGCCCTCTTGGAGATGTGGCAGCTGGAAGCGGCACACAGGGCTGCTATTGAGAATGGGACAGAAGAAGGGCTTGGTGATTCTGCTGAAGCTGAACCAATTGCGTTCCCTCAGGATTTGCAGATGGATGTGGACCATCAGCCTGCAAGGAACAATCAAGGTGCCAATAACCGTCGATATGAGGACCAGATGGTCCCTAGCATGACCTCAACATTGTTCAGGGTTGAAGACGATGAAACTTCTTCAGATCTTCGCCCGCATTCTGTGGGAGATGGAAGGGCAGAGGTTCCGAGGAATGTAAATGTAAATCAAGAAACACAACCGCGGAACCAGGGGGTTTTACCCACTCCCAGAAGCAATAACAACAACAACAACATGCCACCGCCGCTATTTGATGTCGCATTTGGGCTGCACAATGTGGAAGAATCTACTGCTGAATCATCAAGCTCGAGTGTCAGCAGGGGAGAAAGGAGTGGTGGGGTGGTTCCTGTTTGGTCTCCTTCAAACACCACATTTGCAGATCAGTTTATGAGTGATGAAGCAGCTATAGGACCCAGTTCCGCTTTCTTGCAGAGGCATCCACAGTCACACCAGATGCTGAATTGGAGGCGTCTCTCTCAGACTGGGTAAGCTCTGAATTTAAAGCCCATTACCTATAATCGTCAGGGTCGGTCTAGTTTTTAGGGAATGATCATGGTGTGTGTTATTTTGGTCTTTCATCATCGTTGCAAATTTTTATATGCATGAATTCAGTATTCAATGTTCACCCATTGAATATCCATCAGAAATCATCTACACATCATTCTGTGCCTTATTTTCTTGTCTAGGTCAATACCGGAAAATAATAGTGGACAACGGTAATGGAAAATAAGGAATAGGGGAAGATTGTTGAGTTGTAATCATTTTGGTACCTATCATGGGTCCTGGTTTAATATGCGGAAGCTCTTCTGAAGCACCTGTTATTGGCAGTTAAGAAGATGATGAATGCCTAGAGTGCAGTGGAAGGTGGAATACTGTATATCCTGATACTGAGGACGAGTCAGTTGGGAGCGAGGGCGTATTATATTTCTTTACATCCCGTCTAGTCACTCACTCGAAGCAGACGACTTCCTGATGCTGTGGCTATAGAGAAAACTTGATCGATATCGCGCATGCAGTTTGTTCTGCTGTTTCCAGTTCTCTTTCATGTACCATATATCTAGTTTTGCTGTGTATAGATGTAGTTTCCCTGGAAAGGGAAGAGGAGTCAATTATTGTAGGGATGTGTAGCCTCGAATAAAATCCCAGCTTGTCATCAGTTTCTGAATTATCGAATTACAGTCACTGCTGTTGTTACTAATAATAGTGCATTACCCCCTCTTCCATCTGCTGTGGAGGATCCCTTATGTAATCGAGGCTTCAGAAGCACTGATTAAGTTTTCTATTTGTATATTGCTGAATTAGCTGAGGAGATACCGTTGCATAAGTGATAGAGTATTCATTTTTCTAGTGGAAGGTCAGAGTTTTAAATCCCGTTACTTATAAGGTTACCCCTTCCTCTCTACGGGAAAAAGTTAACCCTTCACATATTGATTTTTTTTTTAAAAAAACCACGCTGTCCCTTAACTTTTCAAGTACACTAATTAATTTTTTTTCCGTGAGAAAGATAAGTAATATAATATATGCAGTCCTTCTTTTAAAGATTTTCTTTAAATTATCCTCATAAAAAATAAAAAAAAAGTATACTATTCAATTGTGATCATTCAAAAGGATCCTTTTTCATACAATTTACGTTGACATAAACGTTGTATCTTTTTGGGTGTCATTAATTACTTTCATACTAACGTTACATTCCTCCTGAATGACTTACCCACCTCATGGATTACGTCATTGGATGAACAACAGAACTACAACTTTTGCTCTCAGAAACCGATAACTAAAGTCAATGGAGTTTTTATATTATTATATTAAGAGTCTTTAAATTTCAATTTTTAAATTAAAACTTTAACCTTTTGTGATGATCAACATTTCTTAAATTTAAGGGGTGTCTCATTGTGAAAATAGACTAACTACTTAAAACGTTTACCTACAATGCTCAATAATTCAAACTCTAAAGAGTTTGAAACTTAAGATCATTTAAAATAAGTATTATCAACCTCTAATTCTTCTTTGATACATGAATTATGTGTATGTCAGATCTTTTTTAAAAAATAAAACAACAGCTTTTATTATTTATCACTATAAGTATCATTATTACGTTACAATACTAATTCTTACATGAGACCTCTACTTTATATCTCGTAAGTAACCTGTCTGTCGAAAATTGACGTTGTGTGGCAGTAGGTCAAGTTGCATTCGTAATTGGTGTTTTTTTTTTTTTTCTTTTTCCCCTGGGCAATGTGTACACTAAAAGCAGGGTCCAAATAGGATTTTGGTAGCTGCACAGATGAAGTTGCACAAAGACATAAACATCTCCGTTAGGCTTTGGCTTATATGCCCTACTTGGCAATTTGCTTAGTATGATGGGTTCTTTAGCATTTGAATTCTTTTTTTTTTGGGGGGGGCAATTAAGTTCGAATACCTACCGAGAATATAGAAAAAGAAGAAAATTAATGGTAAAAATAAATGATCAGAATATAGAAAAGAAAACTAAGGTCAATTTTAGTCATTCAATTATTTGATTTATTGCCTTATAAAAGATGTAGCAAACAAAAATAGCTAATTTCACACTGCAATTTTATATGTCTCTATTAATCAATGAATAAATTCATATAGGAAGTTATCAATATAAGTTGGTTCAAATAATTTGAAACTTATTTTTTTAAAGGCGAACAGTAACTCAAATATGATAAAATAGAGACTCAGAAACATCCAAAAAAAGTGATTAGATAATATTTTTTTAATCATGTTAGAAGTTTCATTACAACTTTACGACAACCACATAAAGTGGCAGTTGTTAGATTGCACTCCTTAGTTGTAAGCATTGTAATTCCTTATAGTACACTCATGAAATTTTGGCTTAATCGGAGATATTGATCTTCAAATGCTAGTAGTTAAAGAAAAAATTTCAAAAGTAGGAAATTTAGAGATCTGGTGGACCACAAGATTGAAAAGCTAAATTTTGAATTAGCAAAATTTGCAACTCATTTGAGTTGCAGTATAATACTTTGTACTCTACATATTATAATCTAATTTTCACATAAAATATTGGTTACTGTTATATCTCTTCTTATGTTTGGATATCTAAAAGTCTTGAGAATATGTTTGGATTTGGAATCTTTATATTATGCCTAAGTTTAAAATTTTTCTATGGCAAATTTATCATAATGAGCTACCTTGATAACTTGCTTAAACAAGGATTGAATCTAGACCCAATTTGCCCTCTTCATCATTCTAAATTAGAACTTACAAGTCATCTTTTTATCCAACATTTTATCACCAAGGATACTTGGGATCTGACATTTCAATATAAGTGGATTAAGTTTAATGTTTCTCAAGTTGGAATTATGTCAATCTTTAATATTTCTAGAACGCAGTCTCGTCCTAGTCAGACTGATTGTGTTATTTATCTTCTATGGAGCATCTGGAGGACTTGTAATATTGTGGCGTTCAAAATTAAAATTTACAATTCTATAGAAACAATTATTATTTGTGCTAAAAAAAATAGATTGAATGGAGGGCGAGAAAACTATTTGATTTGGATGCCTCATCTTCGCTTCAACATCATTCTCATCTGCGTCTCAAGCCTACATCTCTAATTAATTGGGCTAAACCACGAGGGGGATTCATCAAAACCAACTTTGATGGATCCAAATCTTTTTCATTAGTAGTGGCAGAGTTCGTCATCAAAAGTTGAGAAAGAATATTCCTTCAAACTGCATCTTTCAATCTTAAAGCAGGCTGAGTTCTAGTAGCAAAACAACAGCAATGCGGAATGGTGTATGTGCAGGAGTCTTAGCTAGATATCATTCAATTGTCATTGAAGGTAATATTCAGGTGCTTATCAAAGTTTTAAAAGAGACAGTTCAAATTAATTGGGAAATTCAAACTTTGATCAAAGATACAAAAGCCTATTTTAGATATTGCAGTAATGTCTACATCTACCATAATTTCAAAAAAGGGAATCGCGTAACTGATTAGTTGGGGATATTTGGCCTTTTTATTTCTTTTTGCTTCTCGCGGGTGTCTATTCCTTGTGCACTTTTTCTTTATATCCCTATTAAGGATAACATAAATAGAACCTTTGAGAGACGAGTTGTCTAATTGTTGTATTACTTACCATTTTAGGAAAAAAAAGGGGCTTGTAAAATATGTCAAAAAACATCAAGTTTAACCTTTATCAAACAAGCTTGCAAGACATCTATAATAAGCACACTACAAGGTTTACATGAAAACTATTATTAAACTAAACTAGAACATGTTATTGTCGTCTTTTCCAATATTAAGGGCCTGTTCTTTTCGTTGATAAATTAGAGTTGATAAAATGATGAAGTTGGTTGAGGTCGGTTGAAGTGGGCTGAGGTGAATTGAAGTTGATATTTTTTGTTGAAGTGGATTGAAGTAAGTTGAAGTGGGTTGAATTTGGTATATTTTTTGAAGTTGGTTAAAATAATAAGAATAAAATTTTAAAGGAGGTGGGTTGAAGTGGGTTGAAATTAGTATTTTTTATTGAGATGGGTTGAAGTTGGTTAAAGTGGGTTAAAGTATGTTGAAATTTGTAAATTGAAGAAGATCAACGAAAAGAACATGCTTTATGTTGACACATTTGAAAAATGATTGTAAATATCAACATTAATAGTCAAGATGAGCTACAAAGGCCAAGTGAAGCCTAATTTCCATTGTGTATATTTGTATCTTGCTCTTCTCACTCTACTATTGAGCAATTGTAGCTAACCAAGGCCTTGTTCTTTTTGTTGGTAAATTTAAATTTACCAATCTCAACCAACTTCAACCCATATTAACCCACTTCAACATACTTTATGAATTTCAATAAAAAAATATCAACTTCGATCAATTTCAACCCACTTCCAACTATTTTAGCCAACCTCTACCAAACATGCAAAAAAAATTCAACCCACTTCAACCAATTTCAACATACTTCAATTAATTTCAACCCACTTCAACTCATTTATACTAATCTTAACTAACTTTATCCATTTACGAACCTATATTTATCAACAAAAAGAACAGGTCCTAAGTTATTTCCATTCTCATCCCCTTGAAGATAAAATCCTTTTTAAAATTTTCAAGGTTTGGCAATGGTTTAGGGCCTGTTCTTTTTATGGTACATTAGGGTGGGTAAAAGGGTGAAGTGGGTTGAAGTAGGTTGAGATGAGTTGAAATACGTTGAAGTGGATTGAAGTAGGTTGAAGTAAGTTGAATTTTTTTATGTGCTAAATTAAACTTGGTTAAAATAGCGAGAGTAAGTTGAAATGGATTGAAGTGAATTGAAATAGGTTAAAGTGGGTTGAAATAAATTGAGATTGATATTTTAAAATTGACCTACGAAAAGAACACGTCCTTAGTGGTGGAAATTAAGACCTTTGGTGTACTATTTTTTAATTTTGATTTTGATTTTTTTATATGTAATTATATTATATTACATGAAAACAACTATATTATATTATATCTACCTCAGACGGTCAGACCGGACAACAAACACAAAAATAGACAATAGTGAACACTACAGATAAGAAAGTCAATACGGGTCAAGTCTTGCTGCCTTTGGTGGGCTGACATAAATTTGCAGGGCTGACTTTTCTCTCTCCGATTTCTTCATTTCCTTTATCTTTTTCTTTTGTAATCCCAAAATATAACTTTTTTTTTTATAATTTTAGTTTAATTTTTATAGCTTATTTCTTTTTGCTTCTCACGGGTCTCTATTCCTTGTGCACTTTTTCTTTATACCCCTATTAAGGATAACATAAATAGAGCCTTTGAGAGAAAGGTTGTGTAATTGTTGTATTACTTATCATTTTAGGAAAAAAGAAAGGGCTTGTAAAATATGTCAAAAAACATCAAGTTTAACCTTTGTCAAACAAGCTTGCAAGATATCTATAATAAGCACACTGCAGGGTTTACATGAAAACCGTTATTGAACTCAAGCAGAACATGTTATTGCCGTCTTTTCCAATATTAAAGGCCTATTCTTTTTGTTGTTAAATTAGAGTTGGTAAAAAGGTGAAATTGGTTGAGTTAGGTTGAAGTGGGTTGAGGTAGGTTGAAGTTGGTACTTTTTATTGAGGTGAGTTGAAGTAAGTTGAAATTAGTTGAAGTAAGTTGAATTTGGTATATATATTTTTTGAAGTTGATTAAAATAGTGAGAATAAAATTTTGAAGGAGGTATGTAGTTTGAAGTTGGTTAAAGTGAGTTGAAGTAGGTTTTTAAGTTGGTTGAAATTGATATTTTTTATTGAGGTGGGTTGAAGTTGGTTGAAGTGGGTTAAAGTATGTTGAAGTTGGTAAATTGAAAAAGACCAATGAAAATAGCATGCCTTAAGTTAACACATTTGAAAAATGATTGTATATATCAACGCTGACAGTCAAGATGAGTTATAAATACCAAGCGAAGCCTAATTTCCATTGTGTATATTTGTATCTTGCTCCTCACTCTACTATTTAGCAATTGTAGCCAACTATGGCCCTGTTCTTTTCGTTGGTAAATTTAAATTTACCAACCTTACCTCAGTTCAACCTACTTTACAAATTTTAAAAAAAAATATCAACTTCAACCCACTTCTCACTATTTTAGCCAACTTCTACGCATCATGCAAAAAAAAAAAATTCTACCCACTTTAACCAATTTCAATCCACTTCAACTAATTTCAACCTACTTCAATTAATTTCAGCTCACTTCAATGCACTTCAACCCATTTCTAACAATGTTAACCAACTTTATCCATTTACTAACCTATATTTATTAACGAAAAGAATATATCCTAGTTATTTCCATTCTCATTCCCTTGAACGTAAAATCCTTTTTAAAATTTTCACGGTTTGGCAATGGTTTAGTGGTGAAAATGAAGATCTTGGGTATACTATTTTTTAATTTTGATTTTTCTTTTCTTTATATGCAATTATATTATGTTCCATGAAAACAATTATATTATATTATATTAGCCTTAGAACGGACAACAAACACGAGAATAGACATAGACAATAGTGAATACTACAGACAAGAAAGTCAACACGGATCAAGTCTTGGTGCCTTTGGTGGGCTGACATAAATTTGCAGGGCTGACTTGTCTCTCTCAGATTTCTTCATTTCCTTTATCTTTTTCTTTTGTAATCCCAAAATATAACTTTTTTTTTATAATTTTAGTTTAATTTTTATAGCTTAATTCCTCCTTCAAAACGGTTACGAAGTTGGGCACACGCAGAAACGACCCACATTCATCATCATCATCGTCAACATCACTTGGTATGATCTCTTTCCAAATATTAGCTTTTTCCCAACCCAACCCCCCCCCCCCGGATGCTGGAATATGATAGCATGATACTTAATCAACTTCATTCATTTTGTTGCCCAGAATTTCATTGAACCCAATTTTGCTAACTACTTTGTAAGACGATTACTTTCCCTTTTTTTTTTCTGATTTCTTCATCTCAATTTCGTACTCACACTATCTCTGCTTCTCACTTTTTCACGCGTTTTTGTTTTTTTGGGGGTTTTGGTAAGTACGATTTCGACTGCCCCAACTCATGCTGTTTTTTCTTCCATGGAGTCATTTGGTTGACTCTCATGGGACTTGCCTCTTCTTGAATTTTGGTTTAGGCTTTTGGGTAATCAATTATTATTTTTTTTTTCCCCCGGGAACAGGGTATAGTTTTGATTGTAGCCAGAAAATATTGCTGATCATTGATAATTAATGGAGCGATTGTGCTGCTTCAATGCCTCTCAGGTAACTCTCTACATGCTTTCCAACTTTTTCTTTTTTTGGTGATCGATTACTGTAGTGTGATCTTCTTTTCATATAGATTGTATGTAATTGTGTCAGATACAGAGTTACTCTGGTTAGTTGATGGGCTAGTTCATATGGTGAAATCAAAATCTCTTGGCTCGGTCATTTGGGTTTTGTTGAATTCATAACTTAATCATGATCAAACAATTGGGTATTAGGTTAATGGCGGGTAGATGTTTTAAGAGGGCTAATTGTGAGGCTAACATCCCAATGGTATGATTTTGTTTGATGCTTTTTGATTTGGTACTTCTTCAACCAGATATCTAGTTAAAAAGTTCTCTTTTGATAACTTTTTACATTCAGGCTCCCTGTTGGTTTATGAAAATCGGATGTCCCACATTGGTAATTGAGTCTACAATAAGTTAGTGAGTTATTCCACGTATTAGCAATTAGTTCTGGGATGGAATCTCGTCTAGGCTTATATGAGTTCAGCTCATATATATGAAATTTAACATAGGATTGAGAAGGCTGCGCATTGCTTTGCCACTGTTTAGATATAGTTAACGGTGTCCTGTGTTAGGCCTTGTTTGTAGCCCACATGTCAGGCTCGTGCTGGAATATGAAAGCAAGTTATTGTGACTATTGTCCGACATTGATAACATAGACCTCCTTCAGTCCACCTATAAGTTGGTTAGTTGTTTCACCAGTTGGTGATTGTTTTTGGAACCAAACCTCACTTGGGCATCATGTGAGCTTGATTGATTAAGGTCCAACCTCTATGTTGTTTGACATGCACAATTTGTAATTCTGCTCGGTTTGGATTCATTGGGTGGTGAATTTGGTGATGCTATGTGTTCTACTATGGCTGGAAACTCAATTTGTGTTATATGTTGATTATGCTAGTTTCTGCTCCTTACTGGCATGAGGCTGAATGGTGTGAATATTGCTGTTTGCATTTCGGTTTTTGTTTCAAGATTGTTGGACAGCAGATCTCGTGTACTTCTGGAAAAGGAAGAAGCAACCAAGGTCAAATTACGTTTGGCTACAGTCTTGTTAAGGGAAAAGCTGATCATCCTATTGAGGATTATCATGTTGCCAAGTTCATTACAGTTCAAGAACATGAGCTTGGACTGTTCGCTATTTTTGACGGCCATTTGGGGGATGCTGTTCCTGCATACTTACAGAAGCATCTGTTTCCTAATATTCTGAACGTGGTTGGTTGATTTCCATTTGCATGAGAAGTTATTCTGTGATTCCTCTAGTTTTGAGCAAAGAGACATATATGCGACATGGCCACAATTTCTTACAGCTTTTCTGTTATTGCTTTTAGGAAGAGTTTTGGGTTGACCCTGGGAGATCAATTTCAAAGGCCTATGAGAAAACTGACCAAGCTATACTGTCCGATACTTCTGACATGGCAAGAGGTGGTTCTACTGCCGTCACCGCAATTTTGATTAATGGTCAAAAGTTATGGGTAGCTAACTTGGGAGACTCTCGAGCGGTCCTTTCAAGAGGGAGTCAGGCTATTCAAATGACTGTTGATCATGAACCGAACACAGAGAGAGGAATCATTGAGAACAAAGGAGGATTCGTCTCAAACATTCCAGGTATCTAGAGCACCTCTCTCTTGTTGAAAAGTATCACAATTTTGCATGTTCTTTGATCTGTTAAGCGGGTTTTGTCAGGTCATATTTGTGTTTTTATGTAGATGTTAAATGAACCCCCAACTTGGGTCTAACCTGCTTAGTAGATGGAGTGAAGTCCTTGAACTAGACATGTCTAACTCATCAATACATCCTCAGAAAGATTAATGTTACTGTCTCCTTAGCAAGGACACATTTTTAGCCCAAAATCCAACCCCAAGGTCAATGTCATTGTAAGAATCTATGCAAGCTACATAAAACATATAGCTATATATTACATCCTTGCAAAGTTGGTGCGTGGCCGAACACTAGTCAAAATTATTAGAATAGCAGTGATGTTGCAACCAGGTTAGTATTATGCTTAATTAGCTTTCAAGCTTTCTCTGTGCTGGTATGCTAGAGAGTTTCTCTCATCCATAGTATATAATCGTTGTATCCCAAGATGATTATTGCAATAATTGTTGCAATGGAACTACCAGTTTGCTACAGCAGTTGATGGACTTGAATATATGTGTACTGGACTTGAATCATTGTGTGGACCTGAATAATTGTATGTGTTGTTCCCTGAATTATTCTGCTCTGCCTGACAAATTTTCTTTTTTCACGCGCAGAAGTGGGACTTTCTGTGCTGATCCGTTTTGCATGTTGCTCTCAGAAAGACTCACTTCTTCAGTGGATTTTTTTTTTTTGGGGGGGGGGGGGGAATAATTTATAATTGTGTATTTGTTTCGTTTTACCCCAGCTGTCATTGTTTCTAGCTTGTTATAATCAGTAGAATTTCTGTTTCCTTTATTTTCTTTGGTCGAGAGGAATGACCCTGGGGGGGGGGGGGGGGGAGGATAGGTTATCCTTGGAAGGTCGAGAACATAATGTGAGAAGAATGAAAGCGTGGATATTTGTTGAGCTCACTTAGTAGGTTGAGAGTACTAATTTTACTCAAATATGATGGGAATGACTTCTGCAGCCAAAAGAAGTGTGGTGGTCTGCCATTCATGGAGACAATTCTTCTGTTTTAGAGAGCCTTTCAATGTCCATTTCTTCTGATCTTGTTTGTGCCCTCTATTCCAATGTGTAAAACTTCAGTTCTTTTAAGCACTTGCTTCACCTGTTCTTTATCCAAATGCTTTATGCATCGACTTGGTCTTGTGAGTGATCACTGGTTTGTAAGCCGCTTGTTAAATTACGTACGCTTGATGACGTTTCCTCAATTAAGGTTCTTTTTTGGGGAGGGGGGGTGGGTTGCCTGCTGGCATTGTTCCATCCATTGAAAGTCCACTGTTTTACTTCCTTTTGAAACCCAAGGCATATTGGTTTTGCTCAAAAGCACTTAATCAACACTTCTGCTTCATGATGAATTTGATCTTGTTGACTGTATGACCAGTTGTGCTGGATGTGTGTGTGGCCATTGATTGCATATCCTGCTACTTGGTAGTTTCAGGGGAAGTCTTTGAATGCATTGTAAAGAAAGAAGTAAAAGGCACAAATGTGACAAAACCCGGGCACCTATAAAGGTAGCATGGGAACCACATTGCTGAAGTCGTTAACTAAGAAGGCTTTTCTTCTAGAAGAATCCCTGCCAACAAGTTCTACCCTAGTTTTGAACTTGCCATGACCTATAGGAGCAGTAATGGGGTGTATACTTCTAATAGTGACATGTAGATGTTGGCACTCTGTTAACTACACTAATGGTTTGTGTGAAAGACGAATCATGGTTGTGTGTTATTTCTCAGGGGACGTCCCTAGAGTGAATGGTCAGCTAGCAGTTTCTCGTGCTTTTGGAGACAAGAGTCTTAAGTCACATCTTCGTTCAGATCCTGATGTTCAAGATGCTAATGTAGACATGAACACTGATGTCCTCATACTTGCAAGTGATGGTCTATGGAAGGTGATTCTTGTAGTTTGTTGCCACCTTCATCGGACTACTAACATGCATTTCTAAGCAATTGAACTTGCTAATTAAATCAGGTAATGTCTAATCAAGAAGCAGTGGACATCGCGAGAGGGATAAAAGACCCCCAGAAGGCAGCAAAGCAACTAGCAGCTGAAGCACTGAAGAGAGACAGCAAAGATGACATCTCATGTATCGTAGTGAGATTCCGATGACAGTGATTTCAGAAGTCTTCATACCTGTAGTAAGTTCGAACGATAGGTGCAAGTTGCTATTGCTTATAGTGAGATTCAAATGGAACACAGCCTTCCATCACATACATGATGTTTTTTTTTTTTTTTTTTGGGGGGGGGGGGGGGGGAATATGCATACTTTATAGGATTCTGGAAAAGAATTCTCTTGAATTTTGAGCAACTTCTCTTTCCCCTCAAAAAAAAAGGGTTCTGGCATGGCATGGTGCAACAATTTTTATTTTTGTTTATGCCCAGGATGGGTTAGGTTACGCCTTGTAAATTTGATTTATTGATGGCTGGTTCTAGGATGAAGTTCTTTGCAATTCATTTGAGGACTTAAAAAAGGAAGAACTAAAAAGGAAGAACTTGTGTAAGTAGGTGCTGTTTTTGTGTGGCTCAGAAATTAGCAAACTTTGGGATTCTCTTACAGGTTGCCAAAAGTCTGTGGCCCTGTTTGGCAATCAGTTGTTAGCTGTTAGCTGTTAGCGGTTTCTATTAGCTGTTTGTTGTTAGCTGTTTGAATTGGCTATTTGCATTGACTATTTGCATTAGCTATTTTTAGAAAAGGTGTTTGGTAAAATTAACTGTTTTTGATAAGGTTGTTTGTTAAAATCTCATTTGCGTCCTTTCTATATATTACTTTTTTGTTGAACATGATTTTCTATTTATTGGCCATTTTATTTTCTTTTATGCCATCTCTAAAATTAATTTAATCCTTGGAACCTTATTTTGTATTCATTATTTATCTTAATTTCTGTTCAATTTATATGTTATCACTAGTATGCCCAGGCCTCACAACCTTGTTTTGTTATTCATTGGAGGATTTCTTTTTGTTTTTGGTTGTGAATTGAATTTTATATGTTTTTTTAATTTATTTTAATCTTTTTACGTATCTTTTTTCTTTGGTTTTTGCAAATTAAAATTTACATAATATCACATAATTTTATCTTCATTATATTCAATTCAAACAAAACATATATCACTATTAAACAAACGGGAAGAGGCGGAGATGGGCCAAATAATCTAAACTATAAGTACCAAACATTGATATTACATTCAACTATAAAAAGAAAAAAACTCTTCAATATAACTAATGGCACAATTTGTAATTTTAATAAAGTTTTGGATAATTTTATCATTTAAACAAAGAGCTGTTTACAAAAAGCTATTCAAGTTAGCTTTTTATAAATTGGCTTTTTGAGGTAAAACAGTTATTACAAAAAGCTGTTTATCAAACATTAATTTGGCTTTTTGATTAGGTCAAAATAACTAAAAAGCCCCAAAAAGTCATTTTTTATTAAAAAACCATTGAAAAAGCTAACAACCAAACACCTTCTATATCATTAGAAGGTGTTTGGTAACAACAGCTGTTTGAAAAAAAATAGTTATTTGGAAACATTTTAGCTGATTTGACTAAGTCAAACAACCAAAGGATGTTTGGTAAAGAGCTGTTTGCAATAGTTGTGTGGCTTTAAAAAGCTCTTTTTGAAAAAACTATTCCTATTAACTTTTAGGAAGAACTTTTGTGGAAATGAAATAATTATTCATAAGTTTAGAAAAATTATACCATATATTCATAAAAACTAATTCGTAAGTAAGGGCATAAATAAAAATTTATCAACATATTTTTTTGAAATATCTAGTTTTTACCAAATATTTTTTTTAAAAAACTGGTAGTTCAAACAGTTAATAGTTAATAATTAATACAAACAACTAACCGATCTAATTATTTATTATTTTTAAAAAAGGAGATATACTTCCTGAATGCGGTCTGTACCTCCCTAAAACCTTGGTTTGGTTACGTAGTAAATAGGTGAGTGAAAATGATGGGCTTCAATTAGGGGTGGACAATGGGCTATATATCTATTGAATCAAACGGATCGACCCGTTTAAAATAGGGTCAATAAATGGTCAGGTTAATAATGAGCCGACCCAATAAGCATATTAACGGTTTAGACTGGGTCAGGTCAATATATTAACCATCCGTTTAATGACCCATTAATTTTTCAATCTACTTGACACATTAATTTACATGCTCTATTTAGTTAAGTTTATTACCAACGGTTTATACTTAACAATAATTATTATACATAGTTTTTTTTGTGCAAGTTTATTCCATTTTAAAACCATTCAAAAGCGAACTGATCTAACCTGTTTTATTTACACAAAAAGCCTCACCCAACCTAAATAATTAACAGGCCAATTATGAACTGACTCGATCCACTTTATAAAGAGGATGATCCTAATTCGGCCCATTGCCCATCCCTAGCTTCAATCATGCGGATGAATTGGGCGGGCCTGTTACTGTGAGAATGGGTGGATGGTAGGTTAGAATTACTCAGAACTCATCAAAGGGTGGTGGCGAGAGCAATTGGATTTGTAGGGTTTTAGCTTCCCCATCCGTATGCTATATAGCTAACCCCCTTCCTCTCCTCGCTACATCCGCCGGTGGCGCAGCCAGTAAGCTCGCTCGCGCTCTCTCTCTCTCTCTCTCTCTCTCTCTCTCTCTCTCCCTCCCCTTCCCTTTAGGCCTTGTGTGTGTTAGCGAGAGCAATTGTATATGTGTCAACTATAAGTATTGCCTCTCCTTTCGGCTGCAAGTTATATTGAGATCTTTGGATCGATTTCTTGCTCGCTTTGTTCTGGAGGCATATATTCAATCCATGTCTTGGGGGATTTGATCTGCCAGAGTTGAGATTATTACCTCAATTTGGCATCCCTCTCTTGGGATATCTATCAACTTTTTCAAAAATTAATCCTTTGGTGTTCTTGATTTCAAGCTGAATTTTTTCTGAAATTTGTAATTCGATCGATTGCGATGATGACCATGGAAATATTCAAGCTCAACAGACCGGAATGCAGGGGATTTTTTTCTCCTGCTTGTGTCGACAACACTTGGCTGAGCAATCTTACATAATCCAACGTCTTTTAGCCGGCGAAACTGTCTAATAAATAAATTAACGTAAAGCATCGGAGAAACAAGAATCACAGGTCCCAAAAACAAGATCATATGAAGGCCTACTGATAACTAAAGGAAGAGAGTATTCAAAAAAAAAAAATCCATTCAAAAAGCGCCAAATTCAAATGAAAACTAGTTGTGAAATGGATGAGTTTTAGTCTAATCTTTTGATTTATTCGTCAAGCAGCACCTTAAAAAGCGAAGGACACTTTGCTGTCGGCGTTAAAAAACAGTTTAAATTTGCTTAAAATTGACTTTGAATTGAAATCAATTCGAATCTAATCGGATTTATGTTACCCTCAATAACTTCATATCAGATTTGTATTGTGTAATCATATCCCGTTAGACTTTCTCAACTCTCGTTTTAACCGGGGTAACTAAGCTATGTTCACATTTCCGTCATTAATCTGGAAATTCATTCTCCAATGCCCGGATCAATGCGGTTGGGCCAACCCCTTGTATCCTGACACCTGAAAAACGAATTTGGGCCTTGTAATCCAAATGTGGAAGAGTACGAAAAAACAACGTAATAAAATGGACAAATTGGAGCCCCTTGTAGTGAGTTCTAGAATGGACTGTGTGTCTGTTGCTCTCTTCTAGACATTGTCATCCATTCACATCCCAATTGGGTGAGTTGAAAGTCACCACCCAGAAATGTTATTCTTGCATAGAATTTGCAGACTCTGTTTCATATGCTACTCTGCTTGATGCTTCTAAGTTCAAAAGCAAGCTAAGCAATGTCACGGTCGTTTTTCAGCTTAATTTCACTTCGGAACTGGTGCATCCGGTCCACCTTCCTAAACTCGGGCCTCCGGCCCACAACCACCGACCTCGGCGACGGCACCGTGATTCACTGCTGGGTCCCTAAGACCCGGCAGGAGTCCAAGCCTAACCTGCTTCTCATCCACGGCATCGGAGCCAATGCCATGTGGCAATGGGCCGAGGTGGTGGGTCGCCTGACCCCTCACTTCAACGTCTACGTACCCGACCTGGTCTTCTTCGGCAGCTCCTACACGACCCGGCCCGAACGGACCGAGTCGTTCCAGGCGGAGTGCTTGGTGAGGCTGGTGGAGGCTCTGTGTGTCAAGGGAAGGCTCAGAGTGGTGGGCCTTAGTTATGGGGGTTTTGTAGCCTACAGCATGGCTGTACAGTTTAAGGATGTGGTCGAACGCCTTGTCATTTGCTGCGCCGCCGTCTGCATGGAGGAGAATGATATCGTTGAAGGACGGTTTAAGGTGGCGGATGTGGAGGCAGCCGCCGATATTTTGCTGCCTCAGACGCCGGAGAAGCTTAAGGAGCTCATGAGTTTCACCGTCTTTAATCCTCCTAGGATTTTGCCCACCTGCTTTCTTCTTGATTTCATTCATGTAAGTTTGGATGCTCGTCAAATGCATTTCAATTTAGTGGTATGAGTTCATGGCTTATTTGTTGGTTGTTCCACCTGGTTCAAACTGAGGGGCATTTTTCCTGAAAATTGTGCAGGAAATGTATGGTCAGCATCTCGAAGAGAGGAGAGAACTGATCCGAGCTATTCCAAGAGATAGGAAGATTTCAGAAATTCCGAGGATAACTCAGGTTTTGTGGACTTCCCTTCTGTCATTGCAATCGACTGGTCTTTTGTTTTTAAGCTGTTCTTTTTCTTGGATGTAAAACTATATCAACCCTGTGTTTAATGTTGTTGGTTCTCAATTTCTCTTGCAGCCTACGTTGATAATATGGGGAGATCAGGATCAGATATTTCCCCTGGAGTTTGGTCACAGATTAAAAGGGTCAGTCATCTATATATCACTATGTAGAACTAGGAACTGCACGCATCCGTTCTCCAATCTGTTTGCTTGCTTCTGTCCATTGTTTGTTGGTTGAATACTTGAATTATATACCTCAGACGGCGATGGGTGTGCTGTTACAACTATGCAGGCATATAGGAGACAATGCAAAGCTTGTAGTTATAAAGAATGCAGGGCACGCTTTCAATGTAGAGCGACCCAGGGAGTTCTACAGGCATCTGAAGGAATTCTTGATTGATCACCCTCCTCCAGGAGCTACCTGTCTTTCTGCATGTGAAAACGGCAAATAATAAGAAATCTGGATGATCTGCACGGAATGCTTCCTAATCTGATGAAAAATTTCGCTTCAAGTCAAATCCTTGGATTCTAGTCATCCTTTGGTATGATGACTGATCATTGTTAGTTCATGTTCATGTTGATATTGCAACTTGAGTTGTTGCTGAAAAATGTAAATGTGTCATACACAAGTGCTGATGTGCACAATATCGGCCAAGTTACTGCCTTCCAGTATGTTTGTCTTCGGTTTGTTAGTGGAAATTGCAACTTCTTGAACTCCATTTGTGAACAGTGATGGCATTGGAATGTGACAGCAGATGATCCAGTCCTAAAATACACAAAGTTAAGTGCATGGATCATCCATCCAAAATACGGACTGGCTCTGTTTTTTGTGAGTTGTGAAAATCCCACAAGGTCAATGTTAACACAGGTTTAAACAAAGATATATAGACTAGAGCTGAAAAACGGATCAGGTTGGATCGACCAATTTAATAAGTGGTCAATTTTGCGTCGACTTTGAAAATAGTTTAAATTTGCCTAAAAATAAAAAATAACATGTTTTCACGTTAAATGGTCAAATTATGTCGGATTCAAGTCGAAATCGGTTCGGATCGGAGTGGGTTTGTGTTTCTTTCAGTAATTTCATGTCGGATTATCGTATCAGTTAGACTTTCCTAGGGCTAATATGGACAATATCCGACAATTTTATTGGGCTGCTAAATTAATGCAATGGAAGGTTGTGACAATGGAGGCAAGATCAGGTCCAAAGGCTCATTGAAAATCCAACAGTCTTCACGTAATAGAAAAGTCGCCTCCCCTGGCATTTGATCGCGGGAGGTGAGCATGCTCATGACCTCGCACTCCAATCCGGCTTCTACCGTTCGGGGGCAAGGGCAACCTGAGGCTTCAACATTTACATAAAGGAAATGCTATGATTGATTACGCGAGTGCTTGTAAATTAATTTCACTTTGGGTCATTGTATAAATCTTATTATACTAATTATATCCCTTTCATATGAATCATATCCATTTTTTGCATAAGTAAAATGTAGCACATGATATGCAATATCCACATGACCAAGGTTGAGACACAGCAACCTAAATAATGAAAATATTGAGTTTGTGACAAAGTCATGAATACCGAACTAGTTATTTAACCATTCTTAAGTATAAGAAGATGCATTTTATTGGACGTGCACTGTTGTACCGACTTCTTATCATTTCAATTTTAGTAAATAGAACACTATAAAAATTTTAAAAATATTTTTTTGGGTGTTGTAGAGTATTTGCCACAAGTTGGGATTGTATGATAAATAGTGAGTACAATAACAACAACAACAACTCCCATTATGGGTTCCGCTGTCGCGGAGTCTATGATAGATAGTGAGTATTATCGTTTTTTGCCTAAAATCGAATAATTAATATTTATAGTGCAAAACTAAACAATGATCTATATTGATTTTTGACCTGGTGTATCACGTACTAAGCCATATGGTGCAATATTTATAACTATGGCTTTCGATAAGAGGATGGATGGTAAACTCAGTTGCTCTTTTTTTGGGGGTCGTTTTGGGGGGAAATTTATTTTTTAAACCCGCCATTTATTTTGTGACAGAGGACTGACCGGCTGAGCCAGCGAGCCGGGAGGGAACCCCAGAGAGAGAGAGAGAGAGAGAGAGAAGACGGTTTTCTCCCGTCGCCGGACCGCCGCATCCTGACTGTGCGCCACCACCATCCCCCTGGTCCCGGCCCCCTCCACCATCGCAGCCTCAAGGTGCAAACCCTAACTCTATCCTAGGTAATTACTTTGAGTTTTAGCCTTTGTTTGTCAAATTTTCAATTGTTTTGCCTTTAATCACTTATGTTTGTTTCACTTGTTAAATTATTTGTCAATTTTAGTTGTACTTGTTGTTGGATACTCGGATTGGGGTTGAGTAGTTTATAGTTGAACACTTGAACTTGGTAGTATGTATTGTGTTGAAATTAACTATATTTGGATTTACTTCTCATATTGGTGTTGAAATAGTTCATTTTTCAATTATTTGGCCTTTCATCAGTTAGGCTAGTTTCAATTGCTTAAATCATTGATCAATTTCAGTTATATTTGTTGTTGGATAGTTCATGGTTGAATATTTGAACTTTGTTGAAACTAACTATATTTCTCATGTTGGATACTTTGATGGTGTCTGATTTGTTTGATGCACTTGTGTGGGAATGATATCTTGTCAATATTTTTGAATGACTAAACAAAAATACGGGAAATGTAAGGACTTTGAATATGTTGGAGTCAGTTGAAGAAGTATTTGGCAATAATGCTGGAGAAGGGGGGGGGGGGGGAGGGAGACTAGATTAATTCATTGCCTCTTACCTTCATCCCCATCAAATAGCCAAAAATGTAACTGCAAATATAAAGTGTACATTTTGAATTGAGCTGGCCAACTAATGACTGCTAGTAACAGATTTGACTAATCACATAGGCAATCTTAATTGCAACATTTTGTGAAATAGATGTCACCATCTCATGCCTCTCCTCGTGTAAGGCATTACCCACCTTGAAACAATAGTGTCCTCAGGAGTGATGTTTGGATATCTCTGCATTAGGCAGTAGTAGTTCTCCCATGGTGAAGTCCAGCGTTTGTGCATTCTTCCATTTTATGACACCCAAGTAGCTCCAAAACATCCCCTTTTTACTAGCTGTCAAGGATTCAAAATACAGTTTTAGTCGCAGAACGGCGAAATCACTCTAATGCGGCAAACGCATTCCGTATCACGGTTGTTTGCCCAGGCCCAAAACATTTATGATGTGGCCGTTTTGTCGCACAATGGCCACATTTTGAATCCATGCTACCTGTCTTTCAGTTAAGCTCCAAAGTATATGTTGAGATACATCATAAAGCATGGCATGAAGCTATAAGTATTGTAGGGTCATAGCCTTTCATATACGAATACATGGTGGATTGAGGCCATTCAGTCAGTTTCATTCTAAGGTACAGTCACCCTAGCCTGCCTCTGCAACTTGAGGCCCAGCCAATCACCAGGTGCAATGATCCTTTCTGTCAGCAACTGGTCCCTTTTTGTGTGGAGTCCTTTGCAATTCACTATGCACCCTTGGCTCTTGCTCATGCAAACTGCAACAATTGTTAATCCATAAACTAGATATGGGAAGTGGACTAAGCATGTCGATAGGAAGCTTCAGCAAGGAAAAACAATTGGTATTGTAGCTGTATTTGTATACTGGAATCTATTCATATGCATCTCAAATGTGTTGACCATTCATGGGCTCATACTGCCAATCAATTTAGGGATGAGTGGATGACACCGTGAACACAAAAAGGGTGGCCTTTTGATGGGATATGTTGCCTGCCAGAACTGATATACGCAGCGAGAAGGGCCCTTATGCATTAGTACTTGCTGTACTTATTGACCACAGCCGTAGTTACTAGCCTGCCGCGTGAGGATGGGGGAGTTGCATTCCACCTTTGCATCTTTAAAACTTCTGTTAAGATGAATATTGGACTGTTCCTCTTGGGATAATTGGTTGATATTCTGATCTTAAAGCTCAGGCTCCCATCCAATGTGACAAAACATGGGGCTTAGAATACCCATCTAGTTCTTTCACCCCTTTTACACAATCTGGCATAAGCTATGACCTGAATACTTGCTGAATACAGGGGGAGAAATGATAAACTCTTACCTCATCATACTCACACAAAAAGTTACAGAAATCCTATTCGATCCTGCCCTGCTCATCTGTCTTCAGTTTATCATGCTCTTCATCTGAGTATTGTCTCACTTTTCTCAATCTGATTTCTTCCCATCATTGTTCACTCCTCCCTGCATCACATTCTCATAGCACCCTCTACCTGCCCTGCAGATTTTCTCAGTGGTATAGCCTCCCGCACATCAAATGTATCGTTGCTGTTTCATTGTGCCCTTCTGATTCCCGGCGTTCATCTTATACAATCGCTTAAACTGAATACATGCTTTTTCAAAAATTGATATTCGATACCTGCTTTCCTTGTAAATATAGCAAATTCAGGTGTTCCTCTTCATTTTATACCATCACTCGCCATTCCTCACTCTCCCTTACTAATTTGGGGTGCAGTCTCAATGTACAGCTCAAATCAATTTTCTCCCCTCTCCCCCCTTTACTATCATGCTATCCCCTCCCCCCAGCATGACATATGATATTTATATTGGCCTTAAATCGATGAGTAAATGAGAAAAATGTTGTTTGATCTCAGTGAATGTGATGACTGAATAGGGTTTTTCCACTCTGTGCTGGGGGGGGGTTAGGGGGGTGGGGGTTGTGGTAGAGTATAGCTCTTGTGGTTGAAAAATTGGCTGGCTGTAAACATGCATCTGGGGTAATGGGTAGGGGTCCAACCAACTACATGGTTGATCATTGATGCAAGACTGTTGGATGCTCCCCCCCCCCTTTCTGGGGGCGGGGCAGAGGGAATGCTTAGGCAAGACAAGAAGGTGGGATTCTTTCATTCAAGTTATGAATTGTGATCTTTAGTATAGTAATAGTAGGAAAGCATTAAAATGAAGTGGAAATCATAAATTTGAAAGTAATTATTTAAGGGTGTTTTGTATGAGCTTTGCGCTGTGTACTTAGATATTGGTTGATCAAATGGATAAGGCAAGAAGTTTTTTTTTTTTGGGGGGGTGCCCTGGGAATCAAGAAAAAGAGAAAAAATCTTTAATGAAAGTTGGGACTGTGAATTTAAGAGCCATGTAAGAGCGATTGGGATGTGTAAATCATAGCAAATGGAATCATACTAGTAAGTTTCTAGTTTCTTGTTTCATAAATGATAAACAAGGCTGTGAGCCTTTTTTTTTTTTTTTTGATCAGGAAAATAAAAGAAATTATATTAACAAAAGAATGGATGCAAAGATAGCATCGTACAACAGCTATGTACAGCCCAAATGCAGCATATCCACAAAATCTAAGAGATCAAGAGGAGAGTTACGAAAGTTCCCTTTGTCCCAAAAATAGAGAGCCTTGATAAAATAATCTTTAAAACATTGAAGTGGCATCTCCTCATCCTCAAAGACTCTTCGATTCCTCTCACGCCAAATGCTCCAAAAAATTGCATGAGGAAATAATCTAGCAATCTTCATCTTCGCTTTTCTACCAAAAGAGCCCTCCCATGCATAGAGATGTTCCAAAATAGATTTGGACAAGACCCAAGAAACTCCCAGGTAACTGAAAGCTAGATCCCAAAGAGCTCTTGCAAACGGACAATGAAGCAATAAGTGTTCCACCGATTCTGCTATAGCCTTGCATAATGGGCACCAATTCACCAAGATCTTACCCTTCTTTTGCAAATTATCAAAAGTCAAAATACTATCATGGGTAGCCTCCCAAACAAAAAAGGACACTCTAAAAGGAGCCAGAGATCTCCAAATGAGCTTCCATGGAAAAGGCCTTTCCCGTAAATGCAAAGAAGCGGAAGGCACAGAGGCAAGTCTCAAATAGTAAGACTTCACCGTGAAGTTCCCTTTGGGATTGGGATCCCATTTGACTAAATCAAGAGGGGATTGCCTGATGAGCATCCCATTTAGCTTCCTCAGCAAGCTTAAAAGGGAGGCGGCATCCACTAAGGCATCTCGAATAAAAATAGGTGACCAAATGCTCGAACCCGACACATTATCGCAATAATCAGCCACAATAGCGTCTTTATTCTCCGCTAGCGCAAAAAGAGAAGGGAAAAGGTCCCTCAGAGGGGCACCTTCACACCATCGGGCATGCCAAAACAAAATGGTAGAGTCAATACCCACCTCAAAAGATAGATGAGAGACAAATGTATCCCATCCTTTACAAATAAATCTCCAAAGGCTAACCTCATAGGGACCGTTTGGTCTAGACCGGAACCATCCAAGTCTCTCCTCCCCATACTTTGAACATATCACCCTCCTCCAAAGGTTGGACTTCTCATTCATGAACCTCCATAGCCACTTACCCATCAAAGCCTCATTAAAGAGTTTTAGGTCTCTGACTCCCAACCCTCCTTCTGACAAGGAAAGCTTAACAAAGTCCCATCTCACCAGGTGATACTTGAAAACATCACCAAAAGATCCCCAAAGAAACTTCTTTTGAATGGCTTCCAACTTGGCCGCTACAGAAGCCGGAATTGAAAAAAGAGACAGGTAGTAAGTAGGGATGCTAGAGAGGACACTACGGGTGAGAGTGAGTCTCCCACCTTTGGAAAGATAGTTGGCTCTCCATCCAAAAAGCTTTTTCTCAAATCTTTCTACTACTGGCTCTCAAATAGATTTATCTTTGAATTTTGCTCCCAGAGGAAGACCTAGATAGTAGGTAGGAAAAGAATCCACTCGGCACCCTAACACAGCCGCTAGCAAATGGATATTGTCCGCCTGACTCACCGGCAAAATAGAGCTCTTAGCCAAGTTGACCCCTAGCCCCGACACTGCCTCAAACCATATGAGGATACAACGCAAATTCACCATCTGTTCACAATCATTGTCACAAAAAATGATTGTATCATCGGCAAAGAGAAGATGGGATACATTAATGATAGTTGCGTTCCTTCGGCCCACTGAAAACCCCGAAAGGAGACCAGCTGAAGTGGCTGCGAAAAGCATTCTCGTGAAAACCTCCATGACCAACAAAAATAGGAGAGGAGAGATAGGATCCCCTTGGCGAAGTCCTCTAGAAGCTGAAAAAAACTCTGTAGGAGAGCCATTGATAAGAATTGCAAAGGAAGCCGAAGATACACAATGTCGAATCCAAGTGATCCACCTCTCCCCGAACCCCATTCTGCTCAAGACATACAACAGAAATTCCCAGTTAACATGGTCATAGACCTTTTCGATGTCCAGCTTGCGAACGACTCCCGGAATCCCGGACTTGATTCTCGAGTCAATGATTTCTTTTGCAATGAGAACGGCATCCAAAATCTGAGGATCTCGTACAAAGGCGTTCTGATTCTCTGAAATAAGAGACCCAATTACCCCTCTCAATCTTTGGGCCAAAACTTTAGAAAGAAGCTTGTAAATACAACCGATCAGACTGATTGGTCGGTAATCTCTAATATCCTCGGCATTGGCTTTCTTAGGTATCAAACCAATGAAAGTAGCATTGAGGCTTGTCATTTTCCTGTGTGGTAAAACTCTAAAAACATTCTTAGACCATCACTCCTAAGAGTGTTCCAATTCGCCTGGAGGAAAGCCATAGTCAAATCATCTGGGCCTGGAGATTTATCACCACAGCAATCATAAAGAGCTTTCAAAATTTCCTCCTCCGAGAACTCCGACTGAAGTCCTTCTCTAGCAGAAATAGTCAAGGAGGGCATTCTCAAGTTGTCAACCTTTGGTCTCCACACTTCTGACTCAGTGAAGAGGGTTTTGTAGAACCCATGGATGGAAGATATCATTTCATCCCTATCCTCATACCGGTTCCCTTCCACAACCACAAAAGAACTAAGAGCTAAGAGGAGAGTACAAGACGATTAGAGCTTATCAAATTGATAATTAACTAAACAAGAATAAGAAAGTAAATAAAGGAAATATTTAATAGGTAATAAAATGTGAATAAAACTCCGCAAGTCGTCAAGGTGTTCTCCCTGCAAGTTATCAGGGGCCTAAAAACCATGTGGTTTGCCTGCAAGGCTAAGCCTAGGCTTCCCAACTGGCCTAGGACGGGTGCACCTAATCAATGATTACCTGTATCAGGGATAAATACCTGCAAGCGACATCTTCTGAGTAATAATTTCAAAGTCAAAGAAACCAATGTAAAGGTTGACCGTTTTGGTGGTGTCGTTAACCTCAACCATAAACTATATCGTTTTCCTTTTTTGGACTGCAGTAATACTGCAACCTGAGTCTTCCTCGGTGCTAACTGCTGATTACACAGTCTATTAGACCAATCAAGTGGTTAAGGGGTGGGGTGAAGCACAAGACTCAACAGGTGCCCATGGGGTCATGTAGTGCTTGTGTCCATGGGGTCATGTAGTTCGGGTTCCACACTAGGTCCCAGAAGTGTGACAATATTGACATTTGCACCCTTTCTGAGTAAAACAGCCAAATAGAACCTTGTGACTGACCATAACCCTCCATACCTGATTTTGGTTATGTATAGCATAAGGAATCATTTATCAACATGCTATTGTATAATGGGGAATTCATTAAAGAGCTCCAATTCGGTCTTTTTGAGGTTTGTGGCAAGGCATTCATGAGGTATTTTTGGGTCCTTGGTTGAGCCAAAGAGAGCAATCAAGAGCTTGATTTTTTTCAACATATTTGCTTCAGGAATGGCAGACAGTGTTGAAGATTTTTCTCAGTTTGACTTGTCCAGAGAGGTTAATGCTGCTTTACTTTAATAAATTGGATTTTAACTGAACAGAACTATTCTATTTATTGATACTGATGGTGCTTGTATGCAGGAGAGGGATCGACTGGTTGCTGAAGTTGTTCGTTATGTTCTATTCAAAACTTTTCAAAGCTCTGGATGCCCAATCAAAAGAGATGAGTTGTCTCAAATCGTGACCAAGAATTATCGGCAACGGGCTCTCCCTGCTGCTGTTATAAATGAGGCCAAACGAAAGCTGGCAAGCATCTTTGGTTATGATTTGAAGGAGCTTCAGCGTTCTCGTCCTTCAACAAAAAATCAGATCCGCTCTTCACAACAAAGTGAGTAGAAGCTGCCATTCAGTTAGTTGTTGTGATTGGTAAACAACTTTTATGGTGGGCAAGTTTCCTTGAGGCAACCAACTGTGCTGCTCAATTTACGCTTTTTCATGAAATTAGTCTGTCTCTTTAGATCTTCGGGGATTGTTGTTCTATGCCTTTATCTATTAGATAGAAGCACTTCTGCAATCTTTGATTCATTTTCCCCTTAAAGGAGGATGCTTAGCATTTCTTCTCTTATAAAAGCTCTTTGTAGAATATTTTAGTAGTATGAAAAGTTTCTTATCTATTGTCGTCCAAAACTTTTAGAGTAAGAGTTCATGAGCTCGAAATACCTGTTATGGTAATGTGTAATAAGTCCAAGTGGAAATTTCTGTTTCCTTGCATTTTCGTTTTAATAATTCATTATTTCCTGGACTTTCGCTGAGCAGAGTCTTGCGTCTTGCAGGTGCTTTGGCTGATCAAAAATCATATATTATCATAAGTCAATTGCCCGCTGATGTGTATCGTAAATATGTTGAGGACATAAAAACCGCACATCTGACTGGATTCACCTTTGTTATTGTCAGTATCGTGCACCTTGCTGGAGGCAAAATCTCAGAAGGTATGCATGTATAACAAATTGTTGAGGTATGAATATTACTTCCCGTGGCTACTAAAAGGCCAGGAATATGTAATCGAGATGAACTGGGCACTATGACTTACAATATTCTCAAATTTGGTACTATCATATAATTTGTGATTCTAATATTTATCTTCCCTATGATTTACCATTTTGCTGCAAAACTTAAAAAACAGAAAACCTGTGGCATCACCTGAGGCGAATGGGGTTGCAAGAAACTGATGAAAGCCATCCCATTCTTGGAAACGTCAAACATTCCCTGGATGCGCTTGTACAGCAGAGGTTTAGTTTTTTCTGATTTCTGAAGAGGGGGTAAACTTGTAACAACACATTTGATTCCTGTGTGGACCTGAACCCATGCCATTTTTAAAGGCCATATTGCAACTGATTATTTGTTCAGGTATCTCCAAAAGGATAAAGTTAGTGGCCCAGAAGGAAATGCAGTTGTGTATGAGCTGGCTGAGAGAGCTTTAGAAGGTGAAGTTAGCCAGGAGATTAAAGAATACATATCACAGGTGCTCTTCAATCTCTTCTTTTGATCTTTGATTAAGCATCCCCTGTTGTATCATTTGATCTCTAGTATTTCCTCTCCTAGCTCCCTAGGCCTAGTAATCTTTACATTGTTGGCCCCTGGGAGTAGTGATCTGTAGGATTGATGCACGCATATATTTTGTTTTAACACACCTGCCCCCCCCCCCCCCCCCAAAAAAAAAAGTTTTAGCTATTGATTCTGTTCTTTGTTCAAAGCCCTAGACCTCATTGATGTCGTTTAATCTTTAATCACCTATCAGCATTGTTCATCTTAAGTTTGATGCCACATTGTGCTTTCTATTCAATATTAGATTGTGAATAAGGATCTTGGAACGGTGGAGATTGATTAGTGAGCATCAGCAAATTTGCGCGTTTGAGGTATGTTTCATATTCCTGTTTCTTTGGCGTTCCAGTTGATATGATGTTTATCCTTTCCAGTGTTCGGTTTGCACGAGTCCTGCCATTTCATGCAGTTGATCTTTCTCTTGATGTTCCATTCAGGTAGGAGCCAAGTGTTGAAGACTGAGCAGAAAGGAGACGGCATACATGCCCTTGTGGAGAAATATGTTGTTCATATGTTGCTGTAGAGTTGAATATGGAATTAATGTATTGAGCATAGAGAATTAGCACTTATGACCCTTGATCTCAAGTGTTGCAATTTTACTCCATCTGACCAGTTTCCATGCACCATAAGAGCGGCCAGTTTGTCCAATCTGCAAATTCACATATGTCCTTCACAGTTGCTCGCTGATGGCGACTGCTGAAGCTACACTATTCTCATGATCAGAACTACAACTAGAATGAAGAACAGTATAATTACCACTGTCCAATTAATGGATTATTATAGATTAAGGTCCAAAAAGGGTCAAATTTGAATGTTTTCCTAGAAATAATGAGTCTTTTTATTATTAAAAGACTAATGTGAACGAAAGAAAAGAGTAAGGTCATGTTTTTTTCATTGTTAAATCTAAATTTACCAACCTCAATCAATTTCAACGTCTTTTTATCCGTTTCAATCTATTTTATAAACTTCAACAGAAAAATATTAAATCGAATCTATTTCAATTTACGTTAATCAATCTTATTTAATTTTACTTATTTATAAATTTATATTTTTCAATGAAAACAACGTACCCTAAAAGTGTGTACAAATGAAATGGAAAGAGTGCACAAGCAAATCATCAACATCAAGTGCATTCGATGTAAAGTCGAAATTGGAAGGCAACAATGTAAAGGGCAATGGTGTTTTTTGGAAAGGCGGGCCAGCAGCTTTTCTGACCTTGGAAAGGTCACGTCTAGGATTCCACCGTTTTTGTTTTTTAAATCATTTATTAGTGGGGGCGGAGTTAGGATTCAAAGTGAAGAGAATCGAGATTAATAATACACATAATATAAATTTTAATAGCTCTAAAAATAAAGTCTATAACTAATACATTCAAAAAAGTTGTCCTCGATGAGATCTCATATTTTGAAAGTAAAGTATGTATCGTTGTTCGAAAGGCTTTTAAAAAGATTAATCTCAAAATCAATAAATTTAACACAAATAAACAAATAACAACCAATAAATTACCCCAATTCTAATTCATAAATCCTCAATCAAGAAAGGCTAAACCTAATTTTTTTAATTGATGAGTAAATCTCTAAATTAACCACTTATTCAACACAAATACAATAAAAATTAGTAAACTAAACATAAATAAGCAAGCAATTACAAACAAAATTAGTCCAACTTTAAATCTTCAACCAAGAAGACAATAGGTAAAAATCCTCATTTTTCAATTAATGAATTATCAGTAATTCACTAAATTAATCAATTATTTAACATGAATTTAACTAAAATCAGTAAAATAAACATAATTATTTACAAAATAACAAAACTAAAAACAAAAATTGAAAAATTTTGGGAGTTACCTCAAATTGAAATTTGGCCTTTGGGACTTAGGAGGAGCGCCGAGTAGGAGTGGAGGGCTGGATGCGGCGTCACAAGTGGCGGCGACCGGGCAGAGAGTGAGAGAAAGAGAGTGCGTGGTGGGTGGTTCAGCGTGTGTGTGAATGAGGGCAGGAGTCGACTGTCGAAGGAAGTAGAGGACAAGAGCTGCGAAAATTTTGAAAATAAAAGGCACTTTCAAAAAGTCAAAAAAAAAAAAATACATAGAAGGCGGAAAGAGAAGTTGAACTCGCAACCCCCACACAAAATAAGAGGCAACAAATCACCCTACTATACGCACATTTGTTGATTATTTATGCACTAATTATTATACATCTATTTTTGTTATCTACAAAAATATCTCGTATTTAATTTTTTTTTCAAAAAAGTAGGGGTCAATTGACCCCCTTACCCCTCAGTAGCTCTGCCCTTATTTACTAGCCAAAGCTAGAAGTACAATTCTTTTGCTAAATTATAAAATTTGGTAAATAAATCAAAGGGCTATATTTCTATCCTTTCTTTCAATTTAAGCTACAAGATGACTAGTCTTATTATATATTAAGCTAACTTTCTGCTTTCAATCGATATCTTTTCTCAAGTTTCTATAACTACTTTTTTTGGACCGAAGTCTCATTACCTATAATAATTGCTATGATATTCTTACGGTTTAACTCGACGAAGACAAATCTTGCAAATCACTGCACAACAATGCGTCTCGGATTCCACGGTTACCTGATTGTTCTTGGCTTTCTTCTTCTCTTTTTTTTTTTTGGGGGGGGGGGGGGGGAGCGTACTGTGTCGGCTTTTCGATGTCTGATTAATATGACTGACACTAAGCAGCTGTGTGTTTTTTTTCCGACTGTGATCAGCCTCGGTCAAGTAGCAGATCAACCGATTCACATTACATACGGACTCTCTCTCTCTCTCTCTCTCACAGACAGAATGACCAAATCAAATGAGACACGATACTACGAACAAAAACAATTAAGAAGTTGGGCTTGTGGTGGGGCAGATGCGTGAGTAAAATTGATAATATCCACTCGACATTATCCCACACCAACAGCGCCACTGATATGAGCACGTCGTTATCACACAGCGCAACATGACCGTCCAAATGAGTTACTGTCCAGAGCACGCCAGGACGCAAGTTTATGCTTTCTCATACGGTTCTCGTACGGTTTTCCATTTTTTTTGGGGGGTGGGGGGGGTATTATTATAAAGAATTCCTCCATACGTAGTTGGCGACATCAGCAAGGACAAAGCCTCCCATTTTTTAGTCAAGTTTACGTCCTTGTCTCAAAATTTTCTTAAAAACATCTGGCGTCAGCAGCCTCCATGGTTACCAATTTTGCAAACTTTTAAATCAGATCGTTGTACATATGACTTAGTATGAGAAAGATTTTTATAAGAGTAGCTTTTTAAAAATTTTATGGTGACTAATAATATATTTTGGAGTGACTTTTAAGCTTAGGGATGATTAATAGTTCGTTTCGGTATGACTATTATAACAGTCACTCCTAGATGAACTATTAGTTACTCCAATGAAATATTAATAGTTACCATAAAATCATCTGTCTTATGATATGACTTTTGTGATACTGTCTCACTCAATACTTGCTGTAGCAATCAGTTGGTTGGGTTGTAAAGGATGCCACCAATAAATTATGCTACTCAGAAAATTAAATGATATGGTGTCATTCTGCTTGCGTTTTAATTGACTAGGAGTGAGTTAGTCTTATGTTATTAATAGAGTTGGACAAAACTGATCCGACACGACTGATTATCAATCCGAAACCGACATGAAATTAAGTCGATATAGTACAGATTTTCAATCCATTTAATTAAATGAGCTGACATTTAGCATGTTTTACTAAATCAGTTAAGTTCATGTCGAAATTCTCGGCACGAAAAAAATACGGATGTGATACATTTAATGGAATGGGTTGAATAGGTCTACCTGATAATCTGTTTATCATTTATTTGTTTACACTTTTATTTGATAATTACAACCACAAAAATTATACACACACAGATAGATAGAGATATATATATATAATAATATATATATATATATATATATATATATATATATATATATATATATATATATATGAATTATGTGAATTGAAGGAACTTTAAAAAGTAATTACTTGATATGGTATGTAAACTTAATTTTTTATACTATATAATTAGGTATTAGTTTAAAAATTAAAATTAAATGGGTAATGAAGTGACTTGAGCTTGACTCATTTTTGTCTTAAACGTGTTAAATGGATCAAACTCAGGTCAATTTGTTTTAAATTAAATGAATATGAGTCAAGGTTTTTTTATCTCATTTAATAAATGGATTTAGTTGAGGACGAGGGATTTTCAACTTGTTTTAATTCGACAAGAATACGAATCCAAACTCGATGCGATCTGACGTACTTTTCCACTCTTAATAAGTTATAAGCTTATTAAATCAGTAAATTTTGGGCTATGATACTTGTTAGTTGAGTAGGATAAGAGGATTGTTGATCGATTGTCGAGACCTTTTATTTCCAGCTTAGAATGTTTTCGAGGAAGATGACTGGGGTAAATTATTGGATATTCATGGAAGGTTATGGAATTAATTATCAGCAAATATATGTCTAGCTTCCAAAGGTTATTGTTGATCGATTATTGGATATTGCATGGAAGGATTGTTGATCGATTGTTGACACTTATAAAAAGATAAGACTATTTATATTTAAATTTTTCTAGATCACATGAGAGCGAAATACACACTAGAAGTTGTTGTTGTTATATCTAGCTTCCAAAAGCTATTATTCTAACTTATTGTCCGATTATTCCTCCCCCTACACCCCCTTCCATTAAAAAAGTCACTAAGATCAACTTGGTCAAAATATACAATAAATAAATATCCTCAAAACATTAGGTATAGCTTTTTTTTTTTTTTTTTTTCATAGTTAAACATGTTCAGCCCATTATGGCCCTATCTCAAGGGTCATCAATGGGCCACAAAGATCGGGAGGGAGAATCTATTTTAGACACCAAAGCAAAGACAACAAGATCAGGAACCAAGCCCAACTGCATAGCCATGCACAAAGCATACCATATGCATCTCCCCCAAGTTGAACCTAGGTAGAGAGCCTGAAAAAGGCAGCACTTGACTATCTGGCCAAGTGCTCTTTGGTAAGTCGTGGACAATAGTTCTTAGATACGAATTACTTTTGTCTAATGCTCCTAAAAGTAGGATTATTTGCATTTAGAAATCTAAAATTTGACACAAATTTAACTTCAACAATGGTGAGGCTAACTTTCTGCCCTTCTTCTTCGCAAATTGTTTTGCACTTTTTTGCATATGAGTAATTCTATGCTTCTTGCCTACATTACTAACTAAAGATGCATTTTTTATTATTAACTTATCTAATATGAAACCGCCTCACATTAAAGACATGGTGAGGCAGACTCTCTTAAGGAAGGCTTTTTAAAGGTTTTCAAATAATGAATAATTTTATGTTAGAGTGGCTTACCAATTTCAGCGTGACTAATAAGTCATTCAGTAGCAATTTTTATCAAGTTACTAAACATAAATTAACCAAAGTTTGATTGGATTTTCATTGATGATATGCATGGGTACACGGCTAGGGCTTAAGTACAAGAAACCAAGACTTAGTCTGCAAGCAAACTTAGGAAAACAAGCAATACAAGCCCCTGACTAATTACAATACTCAATAAGAGCTTTCCTAATTAGATTTGACAATCTATAACTTTCCTAATCACAATAGATTATACCAAAATATAATAGGTATCCTGATACTCTCCCTCAGGTTGGTCCATGAGGATTAATCATGTACAACTTACCCTGTAGATGTACAAACTGCTTAATTGCCAGTGCTTTTGTAAATATATCTGCCGATTGATCCTGGGACTTGAGATATGAGAGTATTTGATCTCCAGCTTACTAGTTTTTCATGACCAAAATGACAATCGATCTCAATATGTTTGGCTGTCATAAAACAACTTCATTTTCTGAGTCTGGAACACCTCTGAGGAAGCCAAAAGATATTTGAGCCAAACAAGCTTGCTGGTAACATTAGACCATAGAATGATACCCGGCTTTAGCTGATGTACGAGATACAGTAGTTTGCTTTTTGGTTTTCCATGTCACAAAATAACCAGTTAAAGGTCGCCTGGTAAAAGGACACACACCTCAATCAAAATCACAATAGGCATATACTTGCAAGTTGCTATCTGCACGCAATAGGAGACCAAAAGCAGGATTACCTTAATAGATCAAAGCACTCGTCTAGCAACATTAAAATGCTCAACTCGAGGACTTTGCATGAACTGAGACAAAACATGAACAACAAAGCTAAGTTCAGGACAAGTAATCCTTAGATAAATAAATGCCCAATCAATTGATGATATTAGGAAGCATCATCAAGGGGCGCCCTATCAGCAAGGGCTAGTTTGTGATTTTGTTCTCGAGTAGGCCACATGCGCCCACAATTTCTAAAGCATATTTCCCTTGACATAGAAATAATCCCTTGCTCGAGCTACCTCAATGCCCAATATTTAACAGGACTAAAATCTTTAATGCGGAAGCAGTTATTGAGATAATCTTTAAATGCCTAACATACTAAAGCATCATTCCTAGCCAGAATGATATCATCGAGGTACACCAAGAGTCCCAAAAACACAGCTCCCATCCGATAATTGAACTCCACATAAGAGCCGACAAATCCATATGCCTCCAGTTTGCTAGACAATTTCGCAAACTGTTGTTCAAACCATAAGGAGATTTTCATCTACATATCTTGTGTGGCGTTCCAGGGAGAAACCCTGGTGGCAACTTCATATGCAATTTTTATCCAAATCTCCATGCAAAAAGACATTGTTCACATCTAACTGATGAAGTTCCCAACCTTTGCTACTGTAATAGAGAGAAACGCCCGAACACTAGTCATTTTTCCCTACAGGAGCAAAGGTCTCATGGTAGTTAAAACCTGCTACTTGTTGGTCTCCATGAATAACCAAACACGCTTTGTATCATTCAATAGAACCATCAGAATTGTACTTGAGCATATACACTCATTTACAATTGATGACTTTCTTGTCAAGAGGGAGATCTTCCATAGTCCATGTTTGATTCTTTTCTAGAGCTCGAATTTGTTCTGCCACAACTTTTCTCCACATAGGGTCTTTAGCCGCTTCATGATAAAACCTGGGCTCCACAATGTTGGTAATAATAGCTAAAATTTTTTGATGAGGAGCAGAGAAATTATTGCATGTGACATAATTTACTATGAGATAAGAAGTACCTGAGGAACCATGCTAAATGGAGGTAGAAGAGAAGGGGTCTTTAGGTCACGCTTTGAAACAAACATAATCATTGAGTTTGCTTGGAGACTAAGTGTTGTTTATGTATTTAAGCCCTAGCTATGTCCCCATGCATATTATCAATGAAAATACAAACAAGCTTTGGTTAATCTGTATACATGGTATTAGAGCGGACCGCTCGATCTTGATTTGCCCCCGTTCCCATATGATTAAAATTGAGTGCACATGTTGGCCTTCTTAGTAACCCATACGTGAAGAAGCGTGTTGGAGTGTGCAAGTAGTTTGTCCCGCATTGATAAAATTGAAGGTCGTGAACATATATAAAATCTTGTAAGCTACTTCACCCATTGCTAATTGGTTTTGAGTTAGAACCTCATTTGAGCTTATATGTATGATTCTTTGTTTATCGTCCAATTGAAATAAAAAAAATAATAATTACCTCTAAATGAATCATTAGATTCCCTCATATTTATTAAAGATCACTATAACAGTGTCTCGCAACAGGCTTCAAGTGAACAATTGTACACAAAACCGACTAAATTTAGTATTAATCATTAACATAAAATTTAAAAGTGAAGAAATCCCATTATAATGTGACACATATAAAAAAAACTAGCGAATTATTCACTTTTATTTTATAGATCATTAAGGCATGCATTTTTCGTGGAACAGCCAATACAATACTTCATGCATTCGCCATGCATCTATGTAGGCTATGACCCATACATTTCATAATTGATTCCGATTAATTTTGTTTATTAAGAATAATTGGAATATGCATACCTATCATGCAAAATTGTTTATTGATGTTGACCAAGGTTGTTTGTCTCTTGAAGCACATTGACATGTAATCCTTCCCCCCCCCCCCCCCCCCGATCCCCCTTTGTCACCATTCTTTTGCCCTGGCATCTTTTATGGTTTTTAATGGATTATAATCCAACAATTTTAAGTTTTAATATCAAGCCCCTTAATTTTTGCATATATAATAAGTAGATGAAGGCTACGTTCAATAATAGAGATTGAAGTAAAGAATAATAGTTTAACTTAATCCATCAATTTCAACCACTATATATTTTAAGTGTTTGACAAATTAAGCAGTAATTAACGGCAATGATTAAAGATCTGTATAGTGGTTTGAAAAAGTTACTTTTAGTAACTTTTGAAAATCTCTATCTAGTGCTTGCATTTACAATTCGAAATTCTCTTCTTCATTTTCCAAAAAGAACCGTCATTTATTGTCCCTTTTAAGTCATTTTACATATATATAAATTTGCTAATTGAACAGCTACATTTATCCTGAACCACTAGTCATACAACTAACCATCAAACACTAGATGGTAACAGCTAATTGTTAATAAAATAGCTGACAGCTAGTAAAATAACTAATCATAACTAAAGCAACTAATTTTATCGGACAACCATAGATTGTGAGGAAAAAGAACGATTATATTGGCATCTTTAGTCCTCATCCCCATGCTCAACGCTACCTTTGTATTTTATATATAACAGTATTTCCGCTCTCAAATGAGGATAACAGGATATGGATGCTATCTAATTTTGACTAATAATGAAAAGTTTGAAACTTCCTCGGAATTGATCTGTTGAGTAATAGGATTGGTTTAATTATAGGAATAAGACCACATGTACATGATCTTGGCAAACTATACCACTGAAAGTCATCATTATATATTGTTAAATTATTGAAAAAGTGACATTCCAGTTATATATTAATTTAAATTTTTTTTGGCAGGAAAGCCAATAAAAATATTTAATTTAAAGCAGTTAAAAAGATAATAGAGTAGTGAACTATTAAGTTACACTTAGAGTCGCATCCTACTATTATTGACGTAGAAAACGTAGGAACGTTGTAGCAAAACACATTAATTAAATCTGCATCTTATTCGCACGGTACATAATTCGCTTCTTATGAAGATGAACTCATTATCATCCAGACTTTGACACTCCAAATTTTTACTTACCACAAAGATTTGAGTTTTATTAGTAGTGCTTCGATCGATTTGAGATTAAGTATCCGATGTGTAAGTCTCCTTCCATGATTACACTCCTTCCTCCACCATGCAACCAAGTTAGAATTGTTGGTCAAAGAAGTTGGTTCCGTAGGATTGCTAACTTTAAATTGCTCGCTTGGGTTTTGGCTAATGCTATAGAAGCGGGACTTTATCAATGGTAAGTATTGTACCAAATCAATGAATGCATGCCACTTTGCTGAAAAAATCCATAGTGGCCATTATCTGATACTGTATTGGTTAATATTAATTGGTATCGACTAATACCAGGTGATACCCACATTGAGTGTTACACCAAGCCCCAAAAAAACGATAACTCCTTTATTTTTAAATTTTGAAACGATGCGAGTGTAACATAATAATATACAAATGCTTATAACTTCTAGTTTCTTACAACTTAAACTCATCATAATTCTTTCAACTTACATCTTAATGTTGTATTTTAAAAAATACAGAATAGATACCTTAGACGTTCTTATTAGACCAAGCTTAATTGGACATCTTACAACGGTTGCGTTCATCAACAATATTTAAAGTAAGGCTCAATATTTTGTCCAAGTCAAAACACTACGACACCTTCTAGTATGAGTTCCATTTTAAACAAGTTAAGACCCTAATCAATCAAATTTTAGTATTTGGTAATCTAGCGTCAAGACTGGATTTTAAGTAGCATTTAGCATTTCAAACTATGTTTCTGAAGAATTAATAAAATTAGGTTTGGCCTTCAAAAATGTTGTTTTATAGTTTTTGGTTAAAAAAATCTTTTGAAAAATTTATTTTTAGAAATTGTCCATATACGATTATATTAATTTATGTTAATCAATTAATCTAACAATTAAATTTATAAAACACATGTTTTTTAATTACTCATCTAAATTACTAATCACTAACATCTAAATTAAATAATTTATCATTACCTAAATCGTTACCTACTATCTAAATAATTAATTTTTTTCGAATATGAGAACAAGTCGTGGGACTTTGAGATAAGCCTTCGGAAATCTTAGCGTCCAAGAAATGAAAAATATTGATTTGACAAAAGGAATAATGAGGGAATAATAAGGGAATATTAAGGGAATATACGATCCAATCAATCTCTCCCGCCCCCCCTTCCTTATATAAGGCAAAAACAAAAATTCTATAAAACAAGTCCAAAACTTTAATGGTCTATTATTATTCTAATCTTTATATAATAAGTGTAACGATGTATAAGAGATTGAAAAAGCTTTCCTCCTCCGATTCTAAAATTTAAGCAATAGTATTTATAAACTATTGATCGTTCTGCAATATAAATTTTAGCCATTGAGGTCCTGAGTACATTAGGTCTTAGGTTCGATTCTCCCTTCCTTTATTATATAGTCTTGTCTTCATGACTCATTTGAAACCAAAAAAAAATAGCCTTTAGATTATTTTTAGTTTTTTTGGGGGGGGTGAATCAAATCCCATACTTGTATCAATATCGCAACTCCCGTAACCCCCTTTCTTCAGTTTAATCGTTGTTGCACCACCCGTAACTACTTTTTATCTTATTAATTTCCATAGGCTAATAGGTCATATAGTTACATTTTTAAAAAAATAAAAGATCACCCAATAAATTATATATAAAGTTGAAAATGTTAAAATTTTTAGAAATAAATATTGTTTGCCGACAAAATTATAAAAACAAACCATAGTTAACATTGAAAACATCAACATCAATTTTTGTGCATATATTAGAAAGATCATAATGAATTGAAGTTCATTCATAGAAAGAATAAGTAACTACGTTTAAATTATTTTGTGGAGGATAGAAAACTTTAGCTATATTTATAAGTTATATCTATGAATCCTAAGAATAAAAAGTAAAATAATTTATAAGTAGTATATATAATAAAAATTAAAAGATATGTTTTATTTGTTTGGAGTTCACTGTTATATTCTAAATGATGATTTTAATTAGTTTTAATATTTAAATATTAAGATTAATTATTTGTAATATAAGATATGACTTACTTTTATTATTCAGCTCATAATTCCTTTTTTTTGACTATAACATAGGAGTGTTTTCCTATTAAAAAAAAAGAAAAGAAGATAATTAATTTTAACTATTTTATTTCCAGAGAAGAGAAAATAATAGTCATCTATAGTACTTATTTCTGTGAATTTTTATAATAAAAATAACTAAAATATGTTACATGAAGATTACATAACAATGTATACTATTGCTTTATTGATCAATGGAGTTGCATTATACAGATAGGAAATGATTTTGAAACTTCTAACATTAGAATTTTAGAAATTTTAATGCATAAATTTTGGTCCCCAATGCTACAGAAGATTAATAGTTCAAGCGCTTATCTTATATTTTAACCCGTGTAAGTATTGAACTACATATAAGTAGGAGCAGCTTAAAATCTCGATAAACATATGAATATTAAATCAAAGAGCACATTAAACCCTAAACCCAAAACAATAATCTTAAATCCACAAGTTATAAATCTTCAAACCCACCGTAAACTGTAAAGCTCTTGAGGCCCACACCCTAATCTAGCTTTGCATAGGATCACATTTTAAAAAAAAAATTATAGGATCATATCGATGATAGTCGTTTCAACTTTCTCGAGTTTTAAAAATAAGATATAAGGAAAAAAAATAGTTTTAAATTTTAAGAAGATAAGAGTTAAATTTATAAAATAATCTTTAATGTTTTACTCATTATTGTGCATTGTTTCGTTTTAATTCTACTCCTTCTTAATATTTTGCTCTATGTATATATTTAATTCTCTATATTGTGTTTTTTATTATATAATTTTATTATATTATCATTGCTATACATTATGTATTTTTTGAAATTTGCAATATGTAACTCCCCCAATTATTAATGTCTGATTACTGTAACTTAATCGCCTATTTACTGTTAATTTGTAGCGGAAGCTTTTGATTGGATGCATTACCGTCATTCCGGAATGGAACAAGGCTCTCTGATTTACTAAACCTCTGAAATCATCTAAAATAAATATTTGCTCCCATGTGATAACTTGATGTACCCGTGCTAATCATTATTATCTTCATATTTCACAAAGTAACATCACACAGTCCCCAGGTTACTAACCTATCATCACTGTGAGCGTTGCCTAGTTGGCGATCAGTAACGTCCATTGTTTTGCTGCTTTCTGGTGTCACAGGAAGATGACTATTTGATTCTCCCCACGCCTAAAACAAAAAATATAAAACATTGGAATAGTGAGTCGAAGCCCAATACGTACAATCCCATGCAGTAAAATAAGTTTTATGTGAAATTCGTTGGGCCGGCCGCATTTCAAAACATTTTGCTTTGCAAACAAGAGAGAGAGCATTACGAATTGAAATTGACTTGCTGATTATTATCTGAAAGTGAACCCCTTGGTCGATGTACATCTTGAAACGATCATACTTTCGGTGCTCACCCCCCAGGCCGATCGAGAAGCCTGAGTTGACGCCGCGCGCGGGTATATTGGTCGGCATAAGCCTTGATAATTGTTGGGCATCAGCCCTGATGATGATTGGCGGGGTCACTTGTTTATGTGACAAAAACATTGAGAAATTGATTCATTAAATGAATCTTATATTAATTTTGCATTGCTGTGAACACTGTGAGTTTTGAAGAGCACAGGCAATATACGTACCTGATTCTTGAGATTCTCTCTCCTTTGTAATGAAAAATATGTGCTGGCAGCTTGAACCGACAGATGTGGCCTCCTTCCTACTTTACATATGTAATTCTCTTGCGGTTAGCGCAAGGTGATGATATTTGTTGGGATTTCTTAGTTTGATTAATAATTTGAAGTCCTTGAGTTATATGTAAAAGGCATTGACTTGACTCTACTTTGTTTTATTCCCATCTCTGACCTTGAATACCTTATTTTAATAGATAATTTAAATCTCTGTCTTTTATGCTGCAACCACTTGTTTAATGAACATGATAAACGTGTAATGGGTAACGGTCATATTCTTGTAAGTAGTGTAAATTCGTTACTTGTCCCTGCATTGTGAAATTATTTTCATTATGGGTGATTGTTATTAATGTTTCTCTTTTTGGTCATTGTATAATTTAAATTACGGCCATTTTATTTTTATCTGAATTTTTGTTAACGTCTTCGGTGTAATTCCTGGTTCCTTACTGTAAATCATATAATCATGACAGTCACGACTATGGACATAACTCTGGAATGTTCTGGAACGACCTTTGTCAAGACATGAACTCTTTTCCCCAAAAACGTTACATAGTGAACTCGTATAATCATATTTCGCCAACTGTAATATTCCTATCCCACATATTAATGTTCCCAACATCCACATTTAGCATTCATGACTCTAAAGGTGTATACCCAAAATTCATGAATTTGATCCCAAACCTCCAAATAATATGTATATTCTTCCATAAAATGGTTACAATGTCGTTTAACCCAATGACTCACAATAATCACAACATTAACCGCACTTTAGCATAGACTCATCAGATAATTTTTTCCAATTTCATAACTTTAAAACCCGTGTGAATACATGCATATCATAATTATACGATTGCCGACTACCGCCTGACATGAATATTTTCAATATACTAAATCATAAAATATCAAACGTAAATCAAGAAAGTAATAGTTACTCACCTTAAAGTTGCTCCAAGACCCAAAGCCTTAATTTCTTTTTCATCCACCTCCCCCTTTTTTCTCCTTTCTTTCTCTCTCCTCTCTTCTTTCTCTCTCCTCTCTTCCCCCTCCCCTGCCTGTGAATGAGAACCCCCCCTCTTTTATATGCATCTCTCTCTTCTTTCTCTCTCCTCTCTTCCCCCTCCCCTGCCCGTGAATGAGAACCTCCCCTCTTTTATATGCATAAAATTTATGCGTATAAAAGTGCGGGTAATGTTGTGATTATTATAAGTCATTGGGTTAAACGACATTGTGATCATTTTATGGAAGAATATACATATTATTTGGAGGTTTGCGATCAAATTCATAAATTTTGGGTATACACCTTTAGAGTCATGAATGCTAAATGTGGATGTTGGGAACATTAATGTGTGGGATAGGAATATTATGGTTGGCAAAATGTGATTATACGAGTTCACTATGTAACGTTTTTGGGGAAAAGAGTTCATGTCTTGACTAAGGTCGTTCCAGAACATTCCAGAGTTATGTCCATAGTCGTGACTGTCATGATTATATGATTTACAGTAAGGAACCAGGAATTACACCGAAGACGTTAACAAAAATTCAGGTAAAAATAAAATGGCCGTAATTTAAATTATACAATGACCAAAAAGAGAAACATTAATAACAATGACCCATAATGAAAATAATTTCACAATGCAGGGACAAGTAACGAATTTACACTACTTACAAGAATATGACCGTTACCCATTACACGTTTATCATGTTCATTAAACAAGTGGTTGCAGCATAAAAGACAGAGATTTAAATTATCTATTAAAATAAGGTATTCAAGGTCAGAGATGAGAATAAAACAAAGTAGAGTCAAGTCAATGCCTTTTACATATAACTCAAGGACTTCAAATTATTAATCAAACTAAGAAATCCCAACAAATATCATCACCTTGCGCTAACCACAAGAGAATTACATATGTAAAGTAGGAAGGAGGCCACATCTGTCGGTTCAAGCTGCCAGCACATATTTTTCATTACAAAGGAGAGAGAATCTCAAGAATCAGGTACGTATATTGCCTGTGCTCTTCAAAACTCACAGTGTTCACAGCAATGCAAAATTAATATAAGATTCATTTAATGAATCAATTTCTCAATGTTTTTGTCACATAAACAAGTGACCCCGCCAATCATCATCAGGGTTGATGCCCAACAATTATCAAGGCTTATGCCGACCAATATACCCGCGTGCGGCGTCAACTCAGGCTTCTCGATCGGTCTGGGGGTGAGCACTCAAAGTATGATCGTTTCAAGATGTACATCGACCAAGGGGTTCACTTTCAGATAATAATCAGCAAGTCAATTTCAATTCGTAATGCTTTCTCTCCTATTTGCAAAGCAAAATGTTTTGAAATGCGGTCAGCCCAACGAATTTCACATAAAACTTATTTTACTGCATGGGATTGTACGTATTGGGCTTCGGCTCACTATTCCAATGTTTTATGTTTTTTGTTTTAGGCGTGGGGAGAATCGAATAGTCATCCTCCTGTGACACCAGAAAGCAGCAAAACAATGGACGTTACTGATCGCCAGCTAGGCAACGCTCACAGTGATGATAGGTTAGTAACCTGGGGATTGTGTGATGTTACTTTATGAAATATGAAGATAATAATGATTAGCATGGGTACATCAAGTTATCACATGAGAGCAAATATTTATTTTAGATGATTTCAGAGGTTTAGTAAATCAGAGAGTCTTGTTCTATTCCGGAACAGCGGTAATGCCTCCAATCAAAAGCTTCCGCTACAAATCAACAGTAAATAGGCAATTAAGCTACAGTAATCAGACATTAACAATTGGGGGCGTTACACAATATCTCTATCAAAATTCATACCTAATATCCCCCTGATGTGCTTTTGAGGAATTGAATATACTTATTTTTATATTATAATAGAAAATTATGATAAGAATAATTTTTCACTATTAACATTGTGAACTAAAATTAATTATTTAGACTATCAAATTATTTTATTTTTATTTTAGAACTAATTATACCTAAGTTATATTTTAAAATTTAAATACCCCCTATAAAAGTACGGATATAAACTAGTTTCAAAAATATAAATTTGTATTATTATTCTCCACCTAGAAAACCTAAAAATTGAATTGAAGGCCAAAGCCGAGGATTAATCTAAAGCGAAAATTGACATGTGCGTCAGGCAACAGAGTCCAAAGATTTGGAAGGGAATAAAAATAAAGAAAGGATGGAGGAGGAAGAGGAGGCGTGCTACTGCTACATCACACACACCATCGATTTAATATTCCGTGAAATTGGTTCTGGTCGTCTCCAGGCCACCCTCATGCTCTCTAGTCCATTAATTAATAAAATTGTCAGTATCAATAGTCACGAGTTACATGGTAGTTTTACGTGTTTTTTAAAATTTAATCTTATTTTCATAATCTCCGTACAAAAAATAAAAATTCTTTAATTCAAATTACGTCTTGTTATCGAATCTATAAATTTGAATATGCAATATCTCCCAATGCCAGCCAGTAGTCTCCTTTATGGTCTCTAACGCTCAACCCCACCAATTTTTTTCTTTGTTTTCTTCTTCTCTCCTGTCCTCTCAAGGAATAGTTGAGCCGTAATTTGGACTCTCATGCCTTCTTAGGGCAAATTCTGATTATATTTCTAGAAATATTTACTATCCTTTGTTCCAAATATATTTTATCCTACTTTTAGGCATATTTATTATATAAATTGTTTTAATATATTTTTGATATCCTTGATCGCATATATTCCATTGTAATATATAAACCGCGTTAAGCCCAAGCCCAGCACAACTCCTACTTGTGCTCCTCTCCTCCCCCCCCCCCTTCTCTCTCTGCAGCTTCTCTTCTCAAATCAAATCTGGCGCTTTCCACTTTAATCAGGTAATTAATACCACACCACCCACAGTAAGCAGCACTCTTTCTTCTTTTCTTCTTCTATATGCTTTAATTTCAATAAGTACGGATTACTGTATTTAATGGGTTATTATGTTCTTTCATTACTATGTAATAACATGTTTGTGTGTCTGCAACTCCCCAAACTTGAAGTCGTACCTTTGCTAAGCTTTTTCTGGGTGTTCTTTCATCAATGTTGCGCCCTTTTTCCGACAAGTTAACCAGCTTTTATTTGATGTTTGACGGCCAAATTTTGGTGGGTTTCCATTTGTATTTGTATTCTTGCTCTGATTGTCAATCAAGTCTGCCCCTTTGCCAATAAGTTTCGCTTTTGGGTGTATTTTATTCGGATGATTGATTGCTCCACTATCTAGTTGACTGTTTTAATTTACTCTAATTTTACTCCCCCAAGTATGTTCTGATCGAGGCATGTACCCACTCTGTTTATTCCTCTTTCTTCATTGATTGGAGCTCTTTGCTCTGCCAATGTAAGCAAAGCATGCCCTTGCATTAATTTATGATTCTGAAAAGCAATTTCCTTTCTTTTTTCTTCTTGTCTATCTTGTGGTCTGTCTCTTGATATCAGTGTTTCTGCTTTGCATGAATGCTTACAGAGATCAGATTGCCTACAGCTGTGTTTTTTCAGAACTCGCGAAAGCGGGGCGTACTCTAGGAGTTATTGTTGTTGTTATGGTGGCCTGTGGGGGATCTTGAAGAAGTGGTTGGGAAAATGTGTGATGTTGTTTAGTGGGTAATCTCTAATCTGGAATGTCTCTCATGGTTTGTTGGGTTCTGATTACTTTTCCTTTTTTCTTTCCACAGTGGGGAGCTTTCTGGATATAGTTTGGGGAGTCTATCATCACTCTGGCCAAGATTGCAGTGAATTCTCCGCACTTCTTGTGGTGGAGAGTGCTTTGTGCCCGATTCCCTTAACGTTTGTCTGCAAATCATTGGTTTGGCGCCTACCCATTGATTACGGCTGATATCCAACCTACTCTCAATCTCCTTTTTTTTTGGGGTCTTCTTCGACTTTAGAGATGTAGCTTTAATTTTCATACTGACCAAGGATACTCATACAACAAAGAAAAACCCAAGTTTGATTTCATTTCGATTTGGTTATCGTTGAACTCGAGCAATTGACATGGCATTGCTCAATTGCTTCTCCACCTTTGCAGGAAAGAAGAAGAAAGTTAAGGTATCAATCCTGTTATTGTCTGATTAAATTTCTCTTTAGTATGATACTTGATGTTTGATACCACTAGTTTCACATTGCCCTTGTCGTGTTTGTCTCTCTAGGTGGATGGAAAAACTTCACCTGGTGTGAAGAACAATGGACTGAGAACACTGCAAGTGAAGCTTGAGCGCCCAGCTCAATCTTCTGAACCTGCTGAGTTGAATTCAACCTCTCTTAGCATCCCTGTTCCATTTGATGTCTCCGAGGACTCTACCTGCAAGGTGAAGTTGATCAAGCCTGAGAGCCCTGTTAACATGGAAGCAGTGGAGGTGGCATATGAAGGTGAAGATGAGCGTGATGACAAGTCATCCATCAAGAGGGATGACTCTGATTGTAACCTTCAAATGCAGGATACCAGTTCTGGTAAGCTCGGTTTCCAATTCAGAAGCACAGATGTGGAGTCAAATTATGCTAATGAAGAAGTGATTAATGATTGTTCTAAGATAAATTCTGAGGAAGATGCTAACAATGGGCTGATGAACATGATTGAAAGTGGGCATGTTAGTGATCCTGGTATGGCGAGGGAAAAGCATTGGGATTCACCAAAGCTCAAGCGCTCTTGCTCTAGCCTTGACACAAGGGAAGTGCTTAAGAAGATAGCTGATAAGCTGCCGCCACCCAAGTCTCAATCCTATGAGCAATTGCAAGAGTTGGCTCAGAAAGTGGAGGAAGATGTTCTTTTGGGATCTCCTTGGAGCCAGGCATCTGCTTTGTCACATCGTAGTGCGGACAAAGTGATGCTGAAGAAGCATTCCTCCAGCCAAATTCTGCCCTCAAGGAGCAGGAAATTGTGGTGGAAATTGTTCCTGTGGAGTCACAGGAACTTGCAGAAGCCAAAGACCCAGGTATCCCATCGCGCTTCTCTTAACCAGCAAGGGGGATACTCATCAGACACCCTTGAAGCAGCTCGAGTCAAACAGGTCAGCAAATTGGAACCACCTGGCTCATTATCAGAAAGGTATATCGAAAAAAGTGGCCATAAGTGTGACAGAAATCAGCAGAGATGGGATGGATTTAGGAATGGAGTATCCGGGTTATGGCCCCAGAATCAATGGGTGGCTTTCTCTGGAGAGCCCTCTCCACTAAAGAGGGTAGAAGACTGGGTGAAGGACCTCGACATTCAGTCCACAACATCTTCCATTGAAGTGGAGAATGACAATGAGCAAGTAAACTTTCCCCCTTCTCCTGAGGCCACTGGATTACCGGCGAAAGGAGCAATCAATGCATCTAGGCATAATAATAGAATCCACCTGTCAGAAGAGCTCTTGCATGCCAATAGTGTCATCCAGTCTCTGAATTCATCCTCAACTGTTGCTCACATATCAGGAATAGGCCTGAAAGCCATCCCTGTTATCTCACATTTCTCAAGTCTCCGATCTGTCAATTTATCAAACAACTCAATAGGTATGCTTCGTATACTCTGATCATGCTTGATAAATGATAATAAAAGCAATTACAGCTAGGACGACATCCTGACAAGCCATTTTCTCTGTTCTGGTTCTTTCACAGCTCAAATTACTCCTGGATCTCTTCCAAAGAGCCTTCATGTTCTTGACTTATCCAGGAACAAGATCGTCGCAATTGACGGACTGCGAGAATTAAGCCGATTGCGGGTACTTGATCTAAGCTACAATAGAATCTCCCGCATTGGACATGGTAATTATCTATATAATATCATGCTTCATTTTTATTCACGATTCACAAATGCACAGATTATGTGTTTTTGCTAACTGAAAACCATGGATTATGGTTGTCAGGACTCGGAAATTGTGCTCTGCTGAAGGAGTTGTACCTAGCTGGCAATAAAATCAGTGAAGTGGAAGGACTGCACAGACTCTTGAAGCTTACAGTTCTGGACCTGAGCTTCAACAAGATAACCACAACAAAAGCTATAGGGCAGCTGGTTGCCAATTACAATTCTTTGCTAGCCCTGAATCTGTTGGGAAATCCAATACAGAGCAACCTCAGTGATGATCAGCTTCGCAAGGCAGTCTGTGGGCTTCTCCCAAAGCTGGCGTACCTGAACAAGCAGCCTGTCAATCACCAGAAAGCACGAGAGGTATCAATGGATATTGTCACCAAAGCTTCATCCCGAAACAGCAGCAGGAGTGTGCATAGGAGATCAGTGAAGAAGGCAAGCCAGAGCCACAGTGGAGGAGCACTCTTGTCTAGTGCCGCTAGAAGCAATGCAAGTGTCGTCCAGAAAAGTCAAAAGAGGTTGAAAGGCCGAATCAATCACCACTCACACCTGAAGATCCAAACATAAGCCTCAGCTGTTTCTGATTCCAGATGTCTTTGCAATTGTTAATTGATGCTTTTCGATGTTAATTTGAGTTTGGTCGGACTGTTTGCCTTGGGTACACTCCGGACAGGTTCAGCTCTCTTGAGATTTGGAAGGACCAAAATAAATGTAAAGCACAGAGTTTTAAATTCCACAAATAAGTAACTCACCTTGATGTTTGTCCTAGCCATTAGCTTGTATCATGTCATCATGTGTTTGCGGTTCCTGTTTCTTCAAATTGACATTTTCTCTTTCTACCATAAGTTACATTTGGGTAGCATTTGGTCACAACTCTGAGGACCACATTAATGACATTATAGCAATAGCTTCAAGAAAATGGCTTTGCCTTATAAAAGTGTCCGTAGGTCCGGCAGAAGCTTACAGTAAGCAAGTATGAAGCTAATTTGTCAGACCTCAGATGCGAATAAGCTTATGTCAAACCCCATATGCAAATTATTATTGCAACTTTGTTGAAGTATCACAAAAAACCAATTGTTGAAATCCAAATATAAGTTTTGATTGCTGCCAATACTTAATTAACATGCATTTGCTAGAGCCTAGAAGGCCATATCTAGTGTAGCCTAAAGGACACTATGTAAACATTGTAATGATCTACGATGTGTCAATGTATGATTTATGATTAGCGAGCTAGACCGATACATTGCTCAGCCTATGCGCAAATGTACACAAAATGACCACTACACGAAAAATACGCAATGGAGAAAGAACCATGGTGAAACAATCCTCTACCACCATTCATCATAGCTCGTCGAAGTGTATCAATTCTTCAGGTTGCTGTATTTGAGCATACTTGTATAGTCTCTCATTGAAAACAACCTGAGGATCCTTCTCCACCAAATTGCCATTCTCGTCATAGGCATCCTTCAAGAAGACAACCCAGTTCATCTCGGTGCCAGCCAAGTAAAACGTCCGAGGCTGCTTCGAAAGCATCTGATAAGTATGCTTCGTGAGGCTAAACTCCTCCTTGAACTCCACAATGTGATGAATAGAAGCTCTCTTCTCCAATGTCAAGCTCAAGAACTCATGTATGAGCCCAACTCTATACTTCTCCGCCGCCAATGTCCAAAGATCATGCTTCCATCCATCCGAATAAGGCGAAACCAAGGGCAAAGTATTCAACAAACTCAACCTCTTTACATCATCATCATCCAAATCCAATGCTTTCCCATGTTTCAAAGGAAACTTAAATGCCCTCTTCACCTTCTCCTCATCAACCATGAACTCTCTCTCCAGAGCACTCACAGCCAATGCTGGGTCCCATTTCACCAATTCAAGTACCCGGGTCCCATCATCTCCATTGACAACCCGGAAATCATCTGGAAATTTCAAGACCCAATCCCTAAAATCATCTGGGACACCAAATATAACCCTGCAATGATAAATCTTGCTCAAGGGCATCTTCTTCTCCTTAGACATCATCAATAACTTCTTTACCACCTTAACCCTCTCCATCTCCATCGACTCCATCACCCTATCCTCCTCTTCAAGCAAACCCTCCATAAAATCAGAGAAACCCAACCACATCTTGTTGTCATTGTGGCGATAGATTTCGAAGAGAAGGGGGTGTTTGGCAACAAATCTGGCGACTTTACGGCCGCGAGGGAAACCCAGTTCGCGGTAAAGCTTGCCGGCGTCGTCTAACTGGAGAACGTGTTCGGGTTGCTTGGATAGGTACTGTTTGGATCGAGTCAAGAACCGGAATTGATTGTCGCGATCTATGAGGCGCTCGAAGTGGGGGATTATGGAGGATTCATGTTGAATAGGGGTGGTTCGTGGGCTGGGTTTTTTCTTGCGTTTCTTGAATTTTTTGGGGGTTTTGGTGACCAGGAAGGAGGTGGAGAAGGAGGATGAGAAGAGGAGAGAGAAAATGGGAGATGAAGAAGGAGACAGAGGAGGAGGTGAAGGTGGACATGGAGATGGAGAGAGAAATGGGATTAGGGTTTTAGTGGTGAGAGAGGGTTTACGCTTTAGCAGGCGCCAAGCCATGGGTTTTCCTGCTGTGTGGAGGCAGGGATAACTCGATGTTGCAGTTAACAAAAAGACAAGGGCGAGACTCGTGAGGACTCCCGGAAACCAGAACGAGGGGGGTGAAAAAAAAATGTCCGACCTGCCGGATTCGAACCAGCGACCTAAGGATCCCTGTTCCAACTACAGTCCTCCGCTCTACCAACTGAGCTAAGGTCGGATGCTGAATTGCTGCTCGGTGCCTACTTGCTTAACTATTGATGTTGCAACTACTGGCCAAGAACTCTAAAAATCCTCCCCAAAAAAAGGCATGAAAACTAGAAGATAAAACGATTTTTGGATGTTAATAATTCATATCTTAGATAAGCTTATGGAATTTATTTTGTGTATATCATCATTAAGTAAAATGTACACGTATGTAATATAATTTCCTGCATATTTCCTAGTATCAATTTGCATGGGACACACTGGAATACCACTGCGTCCTTGAATTGAGGAATATTTGGTTTGTAAAAAGGAACAGTAAGTCATAGATGTTTTGACTCATTAATTTTAATAATGCGGCAACTACTTCATTCATTATATCAGATATTGTATAATTCCTTCACATTCACCAACATCATATCTTATGTGCAATAAATAGGTTACAACATCACCGAATCACTTAAATCAAAGTATATTTGATTCGGTGATAGTATATACAAGACCAAAATCATCAAAATATAGGACACTGAGTGTTATTTCTGAAGTACAAATGATTGACATTCGATGGCTCGAGCGAAGAGATTATTGGAGTCTGAAAACAAAAGATGAAAAGTAATTTCTTTAATTACACTTCTCACAGTGAACAGCTAATGAGATTTTCCAGGTAAAGTTGAATTTAAATAAAAATATAAATCCTCTATATCTAGAAACCTCATTATTTCCATCAAAAAAAAAAAAAAAAGAGACCTCATTATTTAGGTCTTGAATCTAGGATGTAACAAATTGATGGTCTCATAATACGCCGGCTGGATCTCACATGTTATTACCAACCTTATAAATTTAATGATAATGACCTGACGCCTACTAGATACTGATCCAAGTCAAATAGGTATTTGACACCGAGTGAAGCATTCATGTGCACATTGAGACTTGGCAATCCGATTGAAAATGAAGAAATAATTCTTCACATTTTGTCTAAATTTATACACCACCACCTCATAATATGAGTCCTGCCTTGATGGAGTATGAAAAGATCCAAATATAGGCAACTTTACTTCTACACACATCCCTGCACGTAGAGAGGCTGATTTTAAGAAAATAAATCTTCACATTTTGCCTAAATTTATCTGTCTTTAAAATGCAGAGACAGGGACTGATGTAACTGAACAAGGAAATGAGACCATAACTGAATGATGGAGCCGTACATTCACGGATTAAACACTCCTCTGCGTCATCATAGACAATGTCCCCAACATTGGGTGTGTCCAAACTAGAAAAATACAAGCAATGAGGGTCCCAAGCACTTGAACTTATCACATGGAACGAATCGACGTAATAAGGAATCATTAAGCCAAATAATAGCATCTCAATCGATTCTAAACCAAGTTCGGTGTTTACAAGAACTTGCATGGTCTCGTCGAGTTACCCATGAATGTTCTTTCTACAAGAAAGAGTGATAGAGAAAGGGCAAGTAAAATGACAACTGGAAATGAAAACTACCACTGAACATCGTACATTCGTATGTATACACTGCAGTTGATGGCTTGCTCTTCGCTTATTTCTGCTATTCTCATCTTTATAATCTGAATTATTGGTATGCCCTCGTATAATTTAACAAAAAAGAGCAAAATAAACTGATTGAATTTTTACCCTATACTTGAAGATCAATCTCAATAAGCCTAATTACAGGGGTCCTATGTCTGCCTTGCGGCTCCATAGGAGTTTGCTGTTGGTGCTTCAACCACGAATACTTGAAGATAAAACTTAGTTTTTTTCCTATACGTTCATGTACCTTTTCCTCGTCGTTTCAAAAAATTTTGACCTTGCCTGGCTTCCTTTTTCATAGACGGTGTCAGAGTAGAATAATGGATGAGGGACAGGGGACTACCCTCATATTTTCAGAGTTACTTTGCATGTCTCTTGAAGAAAGGCTTCTGGCAGACGAGGAGTTTCACATCGGTATTACTGTCAATGTCGATAACCCGAGCCTCCCATCTCAATCGTGCAATGAGGGGTCTTGCTGACTCGATTAGAGAGGTTGTGTCTCGGAATATAACCCATCCCTGAACAAGTAACCTCTTATGTTAGCTGCATTTCTATGCTGGTTAATATGGGCAGCAGAGTCGATCATGTCGATAGATCAGTAATAATACATGAGAAACAGGTGAAATATAACGAAGTTCAAATACCTCAGGGCGAAGTATACGATCTATCTCAACAAGAATATCGAATGTGTTGCATCGAGGATGGGAGCGGTTTTCTAGGGTGAGAAGACCGTTGGCGTGAACTAAGTCATAAGTTCGAGGATAACTTGGGAATGCTTCACACCTAGTTGTATCATGGAAAGTTCAGAAAAGTGTCAATATACGCACGTCATTGTTGGAATACAATATGCAACACTGAATCGAGAAGACATCAGATAATCACATACAATAACAAGAGTTACAAGATAACAAAGTGAAAAGAGGGGTACTAAGCGCTCACCAGTCATGTGAGACACCCACGAACCCCCTGTCTAAAATCAAGGGAAGGTAATTAGGCCCGCTTGTAGGTACAACATTCATGACCCACACAGACTTCCCAGTGTCATGCAAGGCAGCATTAAAACCACCTAGCCGAGCATTCATATCAAGCACATTTCTGAGCATGTTGAAGGGAGGTGAGGGATCCTCATCACCAGGTCTCTTAGGATGGTCAGAGAAAATTAAAGGTGAGAGAAGAGTCCAATAATTGCTGATTGCTGAGTTCCAATTTGCACTATCCTCAGCCAAGTCATCAGAATGCAGTCCTGGCAAATCAAGTAAATGTACCGACCATAGTCAACAGAGGTGACAACTACAAACAGTAAGAATGAAACAAAATTGTAATCTGTGATGATGAATAAAATACTTGATCATACAAAGCAAAATTCAATAAAGTTCCTCCTACCATGAAGCTTAAGTTCCCTAGCATTCAGTTTAGCCCGTGAAGGCCAGGTGGGCCTTTGCTCGATAGAGACCCAACGGCTGCTGCGAGTTCCTCCTATGCAAGGTTGAAGCGGTCGATAGTATGCAGATTCAATATCCTGACCCTTGCTACACACAGCCGGACTGGAACCGGGTTTCCTGAAATTTAAGAATTTTGTAGAACGATGTGTCATTCACTATCACTTTTCCCCGGCTAATACAAACTGCAGTGTCAATGCATGATATTTACATACAGGACCATTAAAAAACTTACCTAGAATAATAGCAACCCCTTTTAGGAGTCTTCTTCCACACAACTGTTTGATCCTGTTGTGAGAGCAACTCCCAACAAAGGTTCTTGGCAAAATCACTAACAAGATTCCATTTCTTCTGATGCACTTTATTACGAGCATTGGTAAGAGGTGAAGTCCAGACAAAATATCCACCGGGCCTCAGGACTCTATCGACCTCAAATAAGAACAAGCCATCTGCAATAATGCAAGTAGTTCATTAGCACACTTGCATATCTGATTCACAAAATCAAAATAAGTTGCTACAAGAGATTTCAGGAAGATTACAAACGTCAGCAGATGATAGAAATCGTATTCCACAGTGATTCATTAAAAAGCGCACTACAAAAATGGAAGGGCAGCATTTGTATTATTCTGCCATAAATTAGGTGATCTGAGGAGCAGCAACAAAGATTCAGACTAAGCATATTTTAAGAGAAATCTTATACAGTGACACTCCTTGCTTTTAGGACTCCCCCTCCCCCCGCGGCACAGCCGGGAGGGAGATAAAGTGAAGTGAGCGCAGCAGCTCAAGCTCTGAAAATGAGCCAAATTCTTGCTGATCAAAACTCCAATGCAACTCCAATACAGGAATTTAGATGTTACATTCCTAAAAGAGAGCAGACGCGCAAGGCCATATTCAAACAATGGAGTGAACAGAACTTGGAAATGGAACCTCTTCAATTTAGTAGAACATTAATGTCATGGAGGGTAAACATTGATCAACAGAGAACATGAAAAGGTTGCTCTGGAGGTCACTGTAAATGCTTGTTGATCATCTACTGACCACTACCAACAATGTCCACTAAATTCTTTTTGACAAACTCCATGTTCCAAGACATATTCTGGTATGATCAATTGCTGATGAAAAGCCTTCCACATACAGACACTAATAATTGTTTTTGCATGGACCTTTGCTACAACTTTATTTGTTTACATTCTAACTCTTCTCCAGAAGTCAGATAAGGAAAACTCAGAACCACTACCTTTCTGATCCCAATCAATACCGCATCGCGCACAATGTACCATGTCATAAGAAAGAGATGGATATGGCAATTGCTTCGTAGTTAAAGAACCAATCATTGCAGGAAGTCCTCTTTCAAGTGTGAGTTGAACTTGACTGCCTGAAGCCTCATAGGGTGCAATGCACATGGTTAGTATCTGCTTTGAGGAAAGATGTGCTCCAAAGGCACCGTATCCACATCCTATGTCCAAAACAGTTCTCACCTGCGCAGGAAAAAAATGCATCTTAATAAGAGGAGCGATTTACAGCTAAGTAAGACACCTCACTTGGAGAAGTTCACGACTAACAAAAAAGCATGCAATTTCACATTAAGGGACGAAGGCAGAACTGAACGCTCGCTTGTTATGCAAAAGAGAGTAAATTTGGAAGGAGACCCCACACACTTGCCCATAACCACAGCCAATCTGTCCTGATAGTGATCAATTACAATTGGTGTTCAGTCATAATGCTCTTAATTCTCTCACAATTCTAGTATTGCAGGTATTGTAGTGGCACAAGAAGATATACATATGTTTAATTCTGCTATACAAGGGACTCACGGTTACGTTGTATCTTCTTTAAAACAAGTAGTAGCCATGAACAAACCTTTACAAAGATTTCTTTCCATAAACATATCGACCCAGTTTTAAAAGAGATAAAAAAAAAATCAATTGGGACAAAAGAGGGAAATAGAACTTGATTGAAAACACAGAATCAACTAAAGAAGATGGCATACCCCAGCGTGCACCAAATTGGAAGCACTTCTTAGACCAATCATTTCAGCAATTTGATGTGAGTAGTCCTCAATACTATCAGAGGTCAGTGAATCAGATCGAAAGGAAATTTGATCTTCCTCTAGCATCATCATCCTGTCATTAGAAATAACAAAATTTTAGCAATAAGACCCAAAAACTGAATATCACAGAATACAAAGCTGTGGACAGTTTATACATTTTTCCATTCACCTTTTCGTCAAGCTTCCCGATGAAAGCACTTCTTGAGCAGTAATTCTCACATTTGCAACCCAAATGACATCCCTTCCAGTAGGCCATCTTAGGGGAAGCCGATAATTTACAGGAGAAGAAACCAAGCAATGCTGATTGAACCTTTGTTCACAGTGACGTTCATACTCATCGCCATCAGATAAGCTCATGGCAGAGGTTTCTGACACATTGTAACAAGGCACAAAGTTTTCAAACTCATCAGGGCAGAAGTCCAATTCTCTCAACTTTGCTGGTCCTTGAGAGAGCTCTCCTATGGCTGTAAAATCTGAGACAAGCTGCTCTTGCAGCCTTCTATAACTATGATATATGTGGCCTCTCGATGATGTAGTGATCGAAATTGTCCACCAAAAAGATCCAGTTAGAGCAAGAATTACTATGACAACCAAACTGATCCTGAGGAGAAGCAAGGTTAACTTGTGCCGACTTCTTGGACTGCCTCCACCAAATAGGTCTGTTGTGAAACCGTTTTCACTAAGACCCAACTTTGAGGAAGAATTGTCAGCAGAATGTAACGTAAGAGGGAACTTAAGAGAGAAAAAGCTTTGGTCGGCATGAGTGTCCTCCTTTTCTGTTTTGTCTTTCATTTGTGAGTCCTGAGAGTCCCAGGAACCATGGTTGCTACCAGAAAACCGCCTATGTTCACCCGATATGCCCCTCTGCAGAGGCCTTGACATTTTATACCCCTCAGAATCCTGTCGAGATAGCTTTCAGGATATTGGAAGAGCTTGTAAACAAACCCAATATGCTTTGGTGTATCTCAGTACATTAGCTAGCTACAACACCAATTAAAACATCATAACAAATTGAAAAATGCACCATGAAGAGCAAAGATCTAACCAAAAATGCACAGGTTGAAATCTGATTCATTACAAAGCAGAAAACATAGATTTTCTTTCCCCAAAAAAATCAAATGCATCAGTAATTTTTATCAGGGGCATAACACACTTCAGTGACAAGTTTCAATGAACATTAAAGAAGGGAAAAGTATGATATAGTCAGTTCAAAATCTAGTCCACCTATCATCATCATTCTGGAAATGAAGATCCAGCTAGAACTAAAGCCAAAACTTGTGAGAAAAGGGGCATATTAAGTACAAGCAAAGAGGTATATTGGGTTCATGAACTAGATTTGCAGTACCCAAGAAAACTGAGGATAACCCCATTTTGATTTACACTGTTTGAACATGTTCAGTTGAAAATTTACCCAACAAGGACGCATCAATCAAGACCTAGGTAGAGCCAAAATGATAAAGCCAAACTGATAAAAGAACAAATTCAAACAATTTCATCTATTTCAATCAATCTTAAATCATAATTCATAGGCATTAAGTAGAAAGAGAGGGAGATGTACCTGAGAGTAGAACCCGAGAGAGAGAGGGAAATGGGGAACCCAGAAATGAGCAAGAATTAAGAGGGCAAATTATTGAGAATTGCAATGCAACTGGCAACCTTTGTGTTGTTCAGCACCCAGTCTATCCTGAGCGAAATCTGGTTCCTTTAAAAAAGGAAAGAAGAGTGAGAAGGAGAGAGATATTGGGGGATGAATGAAGGGCGAACACAAACTGAATCCCAACCCAGACAAAACAAAGCCTAATATACTACTATACTGCTACTAGTTACTAGTAATATCCCTGCCATTACTAATTAGTTGTAAGCATAGATGCTTTAGCAATAAATGCCATGGCATTAATAAATTAATTCCAACTCCCCACCCCCCACTCTCTCTCTTTTATCCCCTCTTCCCCTGCTTTCTCCCGTGCCTGTAAAAATGAGTCCTTTTCAGACGCGTTATCCAAATCACTCTAGTTGAGATATAAGATTAACCCAGATGGAGAAGTGTTATATATATGATTTCTAGACTGAGAAAACGGGTAATTAGAGAACACCCACTTTCCCAGTTAAGCAGAGAAAAAACAAAGGTTCCAGCTTTTTACTTACAGTCAACCCCTCTGTTTCTCTCTCTTAATTACTGAGATTAGAATATAGGAGTGACTCGGGATTAGCTCTATGGCCTTAAGCAAAGGCAGTTGTTTTCTGCAACTTCTCTCTATGAATCTGCGTTTTGGGAAGGAAATGAAGAAAGAATTCAGCATCTAGATCTGCGGGGAAGAGGGTTGAAATTACTCAACCGACATTTATATTTCATTTCATAAGAGAAAAGAATAGATGGCTTGACACTCACAATCTCTGGCCGGATTTGCCGCTCTGTTTATAATTATATTACTACTTGTTTACTCAACAGTCAACAGTAATCACCTTTCTCAATATTTGCGGATTAGCATGTTCCCTTTGTTTTCGTCACAAGATGTTCCCTTTTCATTGTAGCGGGGATAATTATTTTCTCAAAAAAAAAATTTTTTATTGTACGATGTTTGGTAAAATAAGAAGGGTAAATTTATTTTTAGAGAAAAATTATTTTTCTTAAAATAAATAAAAATATTTTCACTTTGAATGGAGTGTAAGTTGATTTTATGTTTTTTGGCGCTCATACGGTTTCATATTCTTTCTCTCTTCCGTATCTCTTTTCTCGACATATGGTTCGAAGTTGTTGGCACTAAGTAAGATCAAAAAAATTGACAAATGTACATATTGTCATAAATTTGATCAGGATGACACTACTATTGTAATATCATTTTCCAAAGAACAAAATATAAATTTTCATTTTTCTAAATGTCTTACTTATTTTTGTTTTTTTTCACTAATGTGCTCTTTTTAGCTTTTTTGTTCATTATTTGCTAATCAAATTTATTTTTCAGAAACTTCATTTCCCCTCTTACCAAACAACTAAAAATATGAGCTAAAAATTATTTTACATGAAAAATCATTTTACATGAAAAATAATTTTTTTGAAAAATAATTTTTAACCCTACTAAAGTCACGCTAAAACACAAAGTAAAATAGATTTACATGTCAAAAATGGCCTAAGCTGGACAAGAGTATTACTTATTACGGAGCATAAAATGTCGTGTAGCCAAAAATCCCACTTTTATGCGGGGAGAGTCATTCGGCAGCAAATGCCCCCGTTATGGACCTTTTTTTTTTTTTTTTTTAGTCCAAGCATCCATTTGGTTTGGTACGGTTCTTACGCTCCCTTCGCCCTGTCCGCCGCCAACTCGTTGAATCCTGACCAGCTTAGGGGAGGATGAATCAACAATTTGCCTTGCAAAAAAATAAAAATAAATGAATAACTACGTAGCTCACTCCTAATTTACTAATGTAATATAATATATTACGCCAAGGCTCTAACGGGTTTATGCAATATTATTTCCCTCACACTTATAAATAGATCTGGTCAATGGATCGGGGTCAATCTGATCGTAAAAAATTACGACTAGAATCGGCTTTTTGCCTCCAACACACGTTGACCGTCATATTGAGGGTAACTGACTATGATGAGGGCTGAGTTACTGTAGAGACCTTAACCATCTGACCGGAACCCCTGACCCTCACTTTAAAAAAATAAAAAATCAAAATCAAAATAAAAGAGTTTGGATTTCATTTGTTCAAAAGAATCAAAACCTTTTGGTTTTCTAGTTTCTTGCCTCCTCTTAGTCCCGCTATCACTCACCCTCTCTAGATTTCATTGGCTTTCAACCCTCTTAAACTCCCTCTCTAATATTTGGAATAGTTATTAAATTACACATTGAAAAGTTTGTAATTACGATAACTTTCATTCGAATATTATATTATTACTTGGCCTTTCGTTTAAAATGATATCTGGTGTTGAATTTTATAATGAAAAAGAAACTTAGTGAAAAATCTCATTTTTCTATATTGAGAAGGTTTTAGGATTGGGTTTCACCCGATGATCAGAAGGCACCCATAGGGTCAAGGTTAGGGTCAGGGTCGAGTATATGCTGACCCGCATGAGGGTCAGGTACGGTTAGGGTCCAGAAAATCATGCCTGTCAACCCGCATGACCCCCTGGCCATCAATTTAATTTGATCAGGTCTACTTGCAATCGTAGACTGAGTTGCTTCTGGCCTATAAAAGTCGTTTAACAACCTATATTGCCTAAGATGCACAAACTCTATTTTTCTTGACGATAATGAGTTAGCTGACATCTGATAATGAACTTTGGATATTTTTTTAAAATTTACCATAAATAATTTATTACTGACAAATATTAATTGATATTGATAAGTGCTGATCAGCACTGTTGAGTGCTAATCAAGGCTTAAAATTACAATTACGAAATATGACTAAGTGCTCATGAGTCTTAATCAGTATTGATGAGTGCTTATCAATACTAACTGGTGTTAACGAGTGTTGATTAATGATGAGTGCTGATAATAAGTACATATGATAAGTTAAAAAAACCCCCCTAAAGTTTCTAAGTTTCTCCCTCGGTAAATCCCTAAAAAGTAAATAATACTCCTAAGAAGAAAATTAATGCATTATACTCTGCTCACTAAAGTGTCACTCTTTACTAAATTTAAGACAGTTCCTGGATCTTTGAGTCCACAAGACCCCTAAAGTTCATATTTGTAAGCCTAGGATATCTTTTTCTCTAAACTCTAGGGCTGTCAAATAGGTCAGGTCGGGTCGGATTTGTGTTCGGGTCGAAGTTAAACGGGTTGAAAATTCCCCGATCTGAACCTGACCTGTTTAATAAACGGGTTGAAAAATCCAACCTGAAACCGTTTAACATTTAAACGGGTCAACCTGATTCTGACCTGTTTAACCCGTTTAAGTTAAACGGGTCATAATCAGGTACCATTTACCTATTTAACCTGTTTAACCTACTTAAGTTTCAAACTTTAAATGAACATGTGTGTGAGTCTGAGACTGCAATTGGACACTTTGTAAACAATACATGATTACATGAATTCTTAGTATACCAACTACTCAACAAACCGGCTTCTAAGGAGATCAGTAAGTCCTAGAGATCAGTAGTGAGGAGATGGGACGAGGGGAGTGGAGAGGAGATGGGGAGATCGAATCAGTAGAGAGGAGATGAGAGGGTCGACTGAAGGCTGAAGCAACTCAAGCAAGCTCTAACTCTGTGTGGAGGAGTGGTATTGCGAATGAAGAACTGAAGAAGGCAAGAAACCTTTTATATCAGTAAGTCCTAGAGATCAGTAGTGAGGAGATGAGACGAGGGGAGTGGAGAGGAGATGGGGAGATCGAATTAGTAGAGAGGAGATGAGAGGGGTGACGGAAGGCTGAAGCAACTCAAGCAAGCTCTAGCTCTGTGTGGAAGAGTGGTATTGCGAATGAAGAACTAAAGAAGGCAAGAAGCCTTTTATATTTAGGGTTTTCACTTGATAGGGTGGGCTTTATGAGCTTAGGAACCAAAAATGTGAAAAATATAAAATTTGAACTCCCCGCCCCCCTGGCCAAAAATCTGAAAATTTAAATTTCAATGGCCCCCAAAAATGTTCAAAAAAACTACACATAATTATATATTGATAAATAGGTTAAACGGGTTAAATGGGTTACTGTAAACAGGTAAACGGGTTGACCTATTTAACCCGTTTATTTAAACGGGTTAAATAGGTATTTTTTTCGTATCGAAAATTTCAACCTGAACCTAACCCGTTTAATTAAACGGGTTAATCGTGTCAACCCATTTAATTAAACGGGTTGAAAATATTTACCCAAACCCGCCTAATTTCGTGTTCGGTTCGGGTCGGTAATCGTGTCGGGTCAGCTTTTGACAGCCCTACTAAACTCTTCGATGAAATTAGAGACTAAATTATCTCCATCGAAGCCAAAATTTGAGTATCGTAGTATAGAAAAATACAATGTATTAATACAATCTAACTACCAGTATACCCGTCTTTATTTCTCCCATCGTCATAAAATTAGGACCACTTTGGTGAAAATTGTGTTAGTCGGCAACTACCTGTCCACCAGCAGTCTTAAAAACCATGTGAGGCGAGTTTCACCGCCAACAATGACGCTCTTGCTTCCTGGCGTACCATGGGTTGCTCCTCATTGCTAGTCCCTGTACGTAGTAATTAACACTGGCAGATCTATGTTGTAGGCTGGATTGTCCATGGACACCCTTAATCAAAAAAAATTTTAATGAACTATATTTTAAAGGAGTTAAATTAATATATATGGACATTTCTAAAATAAATAATTTAATACATAGATACCTCTATTTTATATATCTAGATTCGTTACTGATAATTAACTTTGCTTTTCAAGTGAACTCATAGACGGGCCATACGAGTACAGTCGCACATGGCGAAAATAAAACACAAACTTTATCATTAATGATATCGTGAGGTGGGAATGGGATCAGTCGATCACTTGCGTACAAACCTTCTTTTTTTAAAAAAAAAAAAAAATGTACGAGTATTTCTTGTCGTATGTATGGATAACAACTACCAGAGTAGTGATCGAGTAGTGACATAGACCATGCATGATTTTGATGATCATTTAAAGCTTCCTGTAGTGTTGCCCATCCTTGAAATTATATGATTAATTCACCTTGATTCGAAAGGACTGGATCTTGAAATCGCGCTGTCAGGTTATTGTTTTTGTAACTTTAGCCGTGTTCGTGGATCAAACTTGTTATGTTTGTTTGATATCATATAAAGCTTAACTTCTAAATTGCCTTTAGGAAAATATCGTTTTATGTGATTTTTTTTTTTATAAAGGTAAACGGGAAACACTAATAGGGTTACGCATTTCTTTTTATAAGAGTGCGTCTAATTACATCATCTGTCATAGTTGATCGAAGCAATGGTGAAAAACATAAAGCAAACTAGAATGAATTAAAAATAAAATACCCAAATTTGGAGAGTCAATATGCCGCTATGTTAACCTCTCTAAACATCGGATTTGCAATAATGTGTATATACCCATATCTTTCCATGTTCAGAACATCCCTTATGATATCTTGGATTTGCCAAGGCATCTTTACTTTCCTTGCAGCGCCTGAATGACGATTGCCACCTTCAGCAATTATACCGTGATAATATGCTTGAATTGCCGCAAGAAATCCATCGCATGTTTGATCATTGGATATGCTTGGAGTAACCTTCCAGTCCAATGTCGAATGAAATACCCCCAGCCGCAGAGAAGTTGATGAGCGATCCGTCAAAATTGAATTTGATGAACCCAAGACGAGGGGAGTGCTGCACTGCTACCTTATGAAGTGAATGGAGGTGGAATGGGGAGAAGAAATCCCCTAGAAAATGTGTTAACTGATATGGCAGTTTGGATTCTCTATTCTGCAATGGCTTTTTTCGCCCTTAAGCAAGTAATAGGATTGAAAACTTTGCTTTTGAATACTGTTGCGTTCCTTGCTTTCCAGATACTCTATAACAAGAATAAAAATTTTTGTTTGATCATCGTATTATGTGAGGGGTGAATCCTCCATACTATGTTGCGTATCCAAACAGCCAGCCGATGAGACATTAAATGGGAGCCATTGATGTTTATCAGCCATCTCCCATACTCTATTAACCATTGAATAGTCCTTGAATAGATGTTCTGTGGATTCAATGTCTCCCAGATAGAGTGGATAAACTGGTTCAATGTTAAGCCCTCTTTTGAAGAGGGTGCCTCGTACTGGCAACGCTCTATGGCATAATTGCCACGAACATATCATAATTTTAGGTATAGTCTTATTTTTTCAAATCCAGTTGAATAACCATTATAGCAATTGTTGACTATGAAAACCATGAGGTATCCATGTGGTGAATTTTTGTAGAAAATTCACCAAAACTATTCATTCTCTAGCATAAAGAATCTACTAATGCATTCAGGGGAATGAGAATTCCTTAATTTTAAGGACAATGGGGTGGTTACTGAGGACCTAGTTGAGAAGTGGAATGATGATTTATAATAAAATCACTGACTTTTGCCTCTAGTTGGGGTATACTTTCTTCGTTAAGTTCTAAAATATTAATTACATTTCTATTTTCTACGCTATTGTCATTCCAAAAAGAGATTTTTGGTCACCATTTCCAACTTGCCATATAATTCCCAATTTGAGTAAAGTTCAATTTCTCAAGATGCATTTCTATACTGATGAGTCTGTTGATCTCCATTTGCAAGTAAGAAAATTAGAATTCTGGAGATATTTAGCTGTAATAGCTTGCACTCACAAACTAGGGTTCCAATGAGAATTTTCCATGCCAATTTGCATTGGAAAGCTTTGTTAGTGGCATCTGTTTTACGTAGCTCAAGTCCTCTTGCACTTTGAGGCAGACAAATCTTATCCTGTGCTATCATTGGTAACCCTTTCTCAATGTTAGATTTTTTTCCATAAGAAATCCCTATTACATTTATCCAAGGAATTGGTTATTTTATCGGGTAACTAGAAGCATTGTATTGTATGAGTTGGTAATGATTCAAGGTTAATAAACATTGATATACCTGCTTTGGATAAGCAATTGGCCTTCCAACTCTGTTATTGCTCTATTAATAAAATCTTGAAAGATAGTATTCGAGGGACGGCCTCGGAAGATTGGACAACCGAAATATTTGCCTAGAGATTCTCTTCGTGGGATACTAAAGATAGCGGTTACTACGTACTTTTGGACAGACAAGGGATTACGAGAAAGAGTCAGGGCAGATCTATGATAGTTGATTAACTTCCCTGACGTAGCGCAGAAATAATCTAGTACTGATTTTAGCTTATTACAAGCTTCTGAGTTGGCTTTACAAAAAAGCAGGCAATCATCTGCAATGAATAGACAAGACATTAAATGTGATGTTTATATTAATTTTACGTTATTTAGTATATAAGATAATATCATTTTATATTATGTTTATATTAAACCTATAACATCTCCAATACGTGCATTTATATTTATATTTATATGTTAAAAAAAAAGAGTTTGAAAGTACTATTCTTGTTGGTTTTTATATATTTTGATTTGAATAAAAAGATGTATGTTAAATTAATTATTGAATAAATAAGTTCAAAAAATAACTTTCAACAAAGTCTTATATATATTTATTAAATGCAATTTTAACTACCTTTGATATGTAAATACGTTTACAAGAATTTCAAAATGTTTAATAGACTTGAACAACTTTTGAAACCTATGAAGAGGAGCTATATGCCTGTATATGGAAAGACATAACAAAGAATCAATTTAATTTCCATCTGGGATCCTGACCTTAATGTTAATAAATGCATGCAAAAACCTAGCTCAACGGGCGCCAATATAGATAATAAGGAATATAATTACCTAAAATCCACAACACTAATTCTAAAACAACAGAAGCGCCGTTAAAGATTGCACTTGCATGCTCCCTGTAATGCTGTTAATTATATGTGACATAAAATAAACTTTGTATGCATGGCTAAACGACATGCATGTGATGTGCGTGAAGGGTCAAGACTTCAAAAATCAAAATCAATGCATCATACAAATGGGGTGCGGGCTCCACTATTGCCGCGTACTGGTGTCGGTGACCCGCCAACTGACGTGTCAAGTCTTCGCCTTTATCACAATTCTTTCATTTTATTCAATCTTTTTCACATGACATCTTTAAATATCTTAATTTATTATAAATTAATATATTTTATATTTAAAATCATTAAATTTTTAATAATTATACTTAGTCATAAATTATTAAGTGTAAATATTTGTCGGCTATGTCAACGAAGTATTAGATGACACCCTAATCGCATCTACGAATGTATTTGATACATACATTTTAGAAATGTGGCAAATTACGGATCAAAAGATGATTTTATACAATTTATAAGTTGTAATATATTTTAGCTATTGGATCATACCATTTTTTCAATTTAAAGGCATTGTAATATAGTTTTTTAGGCAAAATAAAACACTTAAAAAGTGTTTTATAACAAACCATTTATCAATTTCCTATTCAATTATTCAGCATATCAGAGTACTCTTCCATTCTTACATATTGAAAAACACAAAAACTAAACTAAGAACTTAAAAACAATGCTCTCTCATTTTATTTTCTTTTTAATTTATTTTCTTTTATTTTGACAAACAAAACTAGGAAACTTTATTGATTAATTACGGTAAAAAATTAAAAAGCCATTTGGTAAATCAAGAATTAAGTTTGCCAGTTTGGGGCTTGTGTTTGGCCCTTGTTTGTTTGTTGCAGTTTGTAGTCTTGGCACCACTGTTTGCCTTGGGAATTCCGAACAGTTCACGGGTTCGAACTTAAGGCAAAAGTAATAACTTTTCGCCTTTTCTTCCGGTTTTGATAGTCAATTCTATGCTTGCATTCTTGCATTGAGAATAGGAATTAGAAAGGAGTGGAACTTAGGAAGCTTTAAATTTTCAACACAAAAAACGTGCTTGACACCATGAAAGCCTACTCTTTTCATGAAGAAAAAAAAGGGCTATAGAATGGGAAGAAATAAAAAAAATAGGAAGGAATGGAAAGAAATGAAAAGAAATTATATATATATATATATATATATATATATATATATATTTTGTAGGACTGAAAATGAATGAGAATAAATAGAAATGAATGAAAAGGAACAGAAAAGAATGTGAAAAGGATGGAAGTATGGATATTATTGCGTTCATGAAGTAGGAAGGATTGGGAAGAAACAGAAGGATGGAAAAGAATAGTATTTTTCTTTAAGGAGTAGAAAGGAATAAAAAGGAGTTGGAAGCAATAAAATGGAATTAAAACCTCAAAATTCTCCACGAAAATAACGGACCCAATATGAGGGCTTAATTAATTTTTTTTTTAAAAAAAACCGCAAACAGGTCGCTTTATGCAAGTAAGATCTTAACTTGTTTGTTTTTCTGCTGTTCTGCTTAATAGAATTTGGTTTTGAAATTTCTCGCACAAAACTTTATGGGTGTTGGTTAACTTATTTACAAAAATCTGTAAAATTGTATCAAAAAGCTTGGGTTCAAATTTCACTTATATTTACCTTCCAAAAAATTAAATTAAATTAAATAAATTGTTAATCTCACATAAGATAAAAGAAAATAAAAATTATTTATTGATACATTCAATTTGTTCTTATTTGAAACTGACTTATTATTGAGGAATTAGTAAGTTTGGATAGTAAGCTTTTTACTTAATTGACATAACCACAATAGGCTTAGAGTCCAGAGGGCTATATTTGCAGTGATGAAGCTATGTTTCGAATTTTCATTGCTCACAACAAACATTCTACTTGAAAAAAGATAATTAATGCCAAGATATCATAATTATTCATCTATGAACAGATAGACTCAGGGCACGAGCACTTATTGGTACAACAACTGTCATATACATTAATGTACTTCTTTTTAGACCCTTGTTACCGGAACATAGATGCAGTGTATATTGACCACATTTGATACGTAATCTTGAATAATACTTAGGTGCATAGTCCCTCGTTTGTACCCAAAAAAAAACAAAAAGATAGTAATGTACATTTTTTTTTTGGGGGGGGATCAGCATAATATTTTTATTTATAAACCTTTTGGAATAAAAAGTCAATGTAATTATGGTTGGAAGCTCCAAATTTTTTTCATCAAGTTTGTCCAGGACGAGCATGTTATTTCTTACTAGTTACTTATGATTGTAATGAGTCAAAATAATTGGGCGATAAGGCAATTAAAGTTAAGTTTAAGTGGGGATGGGAATCCATTATGATTGTGTCAAGACAAAGAATCCAGCCAAAAAAATTCCACTCCGATTGTGCTTTCCGCTTTCTTTGTTGACTTTGGTAATCGATTCAACTACACACGACATAAACTAGCCAATAGCCCTAAGTACAAATTGGAACGCTTGATGGGAGCAAGAAAAAAAAGAAAAAGGGAGTAAAAAAAACCTCTAAATCTGAAAACTTTCAACCATCAGCTTAAATTGGTTGAAAGCCAGTGATACTTTTATACTCTAACCCAGAAATAATAATAATCTTCTTAAGTGGTAGTTAAATTTATGCAGTCCGATACTATAATTTTATATTGTTTGTAGCAAACTAAACTCGTCTTTGGTAATATTTGACCTTCTTGAAAATTATATATTTTTTTTATCTAGGAACATAAATTTCAAATAGAGGGAAAAATATTTTGAGAGGGAGTAAATCTTACTTCTTTCCCTTTGACTTTGAAAATGGCATAAAATTTGAAATGGAGGGAGTACACTCTTACTTGATCGATCTCTCACCATTTTCATCACTCTACTTGCAATACATTTTTGACTAATTTAACCATGAATATCAAGTAGTTTAGTTGGTAAAATTTTTAAGAATTGACATTAAAATTTAGATTCGAGTCTTATTTATGAGGATTTTTATTCTTCCATTTCTTGGGGGGAAAAAACACACACACAGACACAGGCATTTTCATCATGAACAAAATCCATTAGAGAGAGGGAGGGGGAGAGATGAGAGATAAATATAATTCTAATTACGGACAACATATTCGTATGAGTATTATTATATTGAATAAATCTAGTAATTTACTGAGTATATAGAAGAAAATGTGTACTAGCTAAAAAGAACATCTTTTGCCAATATGATCTTAATTTATCTAGTAATTTAGTAATTACTAGACAAATTAAGATCTTATAATTACTGGATACATTCAGATCGTATCGGCAAAATATGATATTTTTAGCTAGCTTACTAGTCATGTTGGCAATAATTGATTTCTTACAAAGTTTTACCAAACTGTAGCTCATGGAGCTCATAACCGGTTCCTTATTAAGTATATGCCGGAGTGCATAGAGCCCTGCGACTGCTAAGTAGTGTAATGCTTACTATGTCGCCATGCAACAATTTGAGGCCAGGCCATAAAAATTGATATTAAGTTTTAGAAAAATAAAAAAATACTCTTACATATAGTAATATTTGAACATATAGACTTGAGCCATCATATAATTTATAACCGATTGAAATATAATACTCTGTGTATGAGTTTTATATTAGAACTAAGATGCGGCATGTAGAAGTTGACCAGGGAAAAGTCAATGAATATTTTTTTTTAGTTAATGGATGAATCATATTATATATTAATTAATCGCAGAAAACAAGGTAACAATAAAGAGGCAGCACTAGCAAGCTTTGGAACATTGGTTTTAATTAGGGGGAGCAAATCTAACCATATGAGCTGGGAATTGAATTGGGACATACAGAGTGGAAAATGGTCTACAATCCAATGACCAAATCATACACTTTGTTTCATTTTCAACCACTTTATATTCTACATTTATTTTTTCACATATGGGATGTGAACGCAAGAAAATTTCAAAAAATGCAGCATCGCACTCTCATCGGTCCACCACTACTGGGACCGACAGCGATGCTCTCTGCATCACAACAACTAACATTTAAGTACTAGTCTGCAAGAGTACACTGGTAATTAATTAACTTCAAGAATTATTGAGAGTAGTAAGTGGATCTTGATCCCCATTTGACTTGCACAAATATATATGACAACTTTATGAAGTCCAATTTCAGTGGTTCAACTTTTCTTTGTGAATTTAATGATTGAGAGGAAAATGGGAGTTTGGACTGAATCAAATTGGGGAATTATTTGAGTTCTTTTCGATATATACAATATCTTAAGGGCATAAAACTTATTTTTGAGCTCAAATTAAGGAGTTGTTTGAATTCTTTTGTGCAAACAAAATATTAAAGTATAAAATTTATTCACGAGTTTTTACTCAACAGTTTAAATGTTTGGTTGAGTTAATTTTTGAACATGGTAACAAAGTATAGAACTTATTTTCAAATTTTCAACCGTCACTTTAGGCTTTTGAACCTCAGGTTAAATACACACACACAAAAAAACCTCTTTAATTTGGAAAAAGAATGTAGATTTATAGGAACTATAGCAAATAGATTTAAATCCAAATCATCGCATTGTTTATCTCGTTAAAAGGATAACACTTTATTTTTTATTGTCCATTTAACATTTTTTTAAAAAGGATAGATAATAAAAGATTTTAAGGGTCTGCTCAGATAGAAAGTAGGAGAGTAAGTGAATAGTCCCCAATCCCCATTACCCTTGTTAGGATTTTTTTTAAAAAAAAACAAACAAAAAAGGAGGACAAGGAGAAGTAAGGGAGAATAACTCTTACCCCCTTTGGCCCTTTTCACTCACCTCAACCCTCCACTTTGTAAGGATGAGTAAGGGAAAGTAAGAGAGTTATTTAAGTAAATGCACTATTTAAATATGATCCCCTATAAGCCTAGCACTATATACGTGTGTTAGGAAATTAGAGCAACTAATAGCGGACGCAATAGGATGAAACAAATATTCAGAAATAATTAAAGAGCGATAACAACAACAAAGAAAACAACGACACATAAGATTTACGTGGAAACTCATTGCGGGAAAAAACCACGGATGGCGACAAGCACAATCAATCCACTATATGAGCAGGAAGAGTACAAAACGATCACAATTACAACAAGTGATTTGATCCTACAGCAAAATTACAATCTCTCTTGTAATCTCTCTCAAAGTATCTCTATCTCTCAATGTGTTTAGGGATTCAGGAGTTATTCGAGTTATTTTACATCTTAGGCAAAACCTCTTTATATAGGGTTTAGAAGTCCAGGGTTTTACCCTTAGAGACGAACCCTAGCCGTCAGGAGGAACTGTATGTCGAGACAAACCCTAGCCGCCACCATCGCGCCCAGCAGAAAAACACGTGGCACGATCGTGCCACACGGCACAGTTCCCTTGTGCTGATTTTCTGTCATCTCTGGTCTTCGTGCTCCTTCGTCCTGACACGTCCGTGTTTGTGTAGCATGGTCCCACCGTGTCGTTTCTTGAATTTTGGGCCACGAAACCCAACAATCTCCATCTTGGACCAAAATCTCCACTCACCAATTCTCTACCACCATCATCGCACCCCGAAGGGTGATGGCCCCCCAAGGGGCAATACCCCGAAGGGCGCTCAAATATTGGGAATGCCAACTAAGTCCAAGCAATGCTTGAATTTAGTTCTGGGAGATGACTTATATGAACCTTTCTTCATATAACATGTCGTAGTAGATGCCTGCAAGATATAGAGGTCTCCTTACCTCAAACCCTTCAGTAGAATCCGACTGCCATTCGAGTCCTTCAGAACTCCACCTTCAACTGAATATTTGCACCCCTTGGATTCAAGAGTGTCTGAAGAGATGAGGTTATACTTCAAGTCAGGAACATAACGAACATTCGATAAAGTCCTGACAACACCATCATGTGTCTTGATTTTAACAGCACCGATTCCAGTTATATTACATTGGGCATTATTACCCATGTGGACAATAGTTGAATCAACTAGATCATATGTTGAAAACCAATCCTTGTGAGGACAGATATGATAAGTACACCCATAATCAAGAATCCAATCAGAATCGCTCCCCCTTTCAGTAGAAGTAGCGAACAACACGTCACAATCAGAATCAGATTCAGCAAACGAAGTTTCAGCAGGCTCATGAGAATTATCTTCTTCTTTATCCCTCTTCTTTTGCAGTTTCCAACAGTTAGTAATAATATGACCCAATTTACTACAGTAATTGCAAGTCTTACCAGCATGAGGATTTTTAAACTTAGAACGGTTCCTATTACCATTCCCCTTTTCAGTTGTTTTACCTCTTACTACTAATCCCTCAGCAGAATCAGTATGAATGTCAAGATCAAACTTCTCCTTAGACAACAAGTTTGACTTAACATCCTCAAACGATATAGTATTAGAATTACTATATAGCATAATCTCCTTAAAGTGTTTATAAGAAGGGGGTAACGACACAACAAACAAAATAGCCTTATCCTCATCCTCAACTTTCACATCCAAACTCTCCAATCAACAAGAATAGAGTTAAAGTCATTCAAATGCTTTTGGACAGGGGTACCTTCAGCCATACAAAAGGTATACAACCTTTCATTCAAACGGATCTTGTTGGCGAGACTCTTCGTCATGTAGAGTTCCTCCAGCCGAATCCAAAGATCCACCGCAATTGTCTTATCAAGCACTTCTCGCAAGACATATGGTGCCAAGTACAATTGTATGGCAGAAAGTGCCTTCAACTCCAGTTCCTCCCATTCCTCGTCCGTCAATGATCCACGCCTCTTCTTTTTGTCTATTGCCCATTGTTCTTCAGTCATCTTCTCGGATTTCACGTGAGGCCCTTGCAGAGCCTTCCATAACCCATACTGAATGAGAATTACTCTCATCTGCACCTTCCAGAGATTAAAACTAATCTCCCCATCAAATTTCTGAATATTTACCTTCATAATTGAAGACATCCTAAACCAAAACTCTAATACCACTTGTTAGAAAATCAGAGCAACTAATAGTGAAACAGATATTCAGAAATAGTTAAAGAGCGATAACAAGAACAAAGAAAACAACGACACACAAGATTTACGTGGAAACCCAATACGGAAAAAAATCACGGACGGCGACGAGCACAATCAATCCACTATGTGAGCAGGAAGAGTAGAAAACGATTATAATCACAACAAGTGATTTGATCCCACAACAGAATTACAATCTCTCTTGTAATCTCTCTCAAGTATCTCTACCTCTCAATATATCTAGGGATTTAGGGATTCAGGAGTTATTCGAGTTGTTTTAGATCCGAGGCAAAACCTCTTTATATAGGGTATAGAAGTCCAGGGTTTTACCCTTAGAGACGAACTCTAGCCGCCAGGAGCAACTGTACGTCGAGACAAATCCTAGCCGCCACCATCGCGCTCAGCAAAAAAACAGGTGGCATGACCGTGCCACACGGCACGGTTCCCCCGCGCTGATTTTCTGTCATCTCTTGTCTTCGCGCTCCTTCGTCCTGACACATCCGTGTTTGTGTAGTACGGTCCCACCGTGCCGTTTCTTGAATTTTGGGCCACGAAACCCAACAAAGTGTACTTTGGAAAAGTCATGGGTATGCATCCTATTAGTTTGATTAAATTCTCAAACAATGGCAAACGACTAACTCTTATCCCTCTAACTTACTTCCATCGCAAACGTACTCTAAAAATTTAAAGTCATGGTCGTAAATTACATTAGAATTTTGTAGTTCCGTGATTGCCATATATAGTGCAATTTACACTAGATAAAAGGTATGTAACATCAAGTATATAACCTTATTGTTATCATTTTTTTAAAAATAAAAAAAGCGAATAAGCGTGTTAATGAATAAGCATCATCAGCTGTCAAGCAATGAAAGCCCGGATGAGGCAATTTGTGGAATGGGACTCCTTTTGTTCGATGCTAACTTTTTAGCCAATTTCAGCGTCATACTCTTCATTTCCAGGTAGCTCTCAGTTATAGGAGTGGACATATCATCTATGTATTTTGATAAATTCGATGGCCACAAAAGTTAATATTCCCCCTGTGTCAAATTCATTAACATCTTCCCCCTTGTTTTTCTTCCTATATTCTTCCTTCTGCATCCGTAACAACTTAGCTTCTAAATCGAATCTTTGACTAAGGAGTATACAGACTACACTTTGTGACATAAAAATTTAGTGTCAACATGTCTTAATCTAATGTGTTAAAGACTAGCCTTCCATACATAAATTTGAAATTTAATTTTCTCTGGGTTACTATATTAATTATATTGTCCTGTCTTTCTTATGACCAATCTACGGTAAAAATAGATATATTATTAGCGCAATATGAAAAGTGAACAAGGAGACGCGGAATTCGCACTTCAAACTCAAGAACCAAGATTAGGAAGATGCATATGTGAAGGAGTTATTCATCGTAGAATGTTGCCTTCATTTACAGCCGGACTGATTTTGTGAATTATTTTGTGAACTGTTTTGTCATGTTGGAATTCCTTGGTATGTTATTCGGTTGTTTTTTCCCTTTTATTGCCTTTTAGCATTAATAATGATTAAAAGAAAATTAAAAGAGGAGAGGATGAAGGATGACGGATGAAGGAGGAAGCTCCTAATGATATGTGCAGAAGAGAAACAAAACTACTAACCAATGAGGTAGGGTTGTTGAGGCCTGGCATTGCCAGTGGGCCGCACAAGGGGGGCCCAACTCATAACTTCATGTCTATTCACGGAGACATTTAACGCCACTTCATCCCCCCCGGCCTCAGTCTTCATTCTTCATCACGGAGTAGCATCATCAGCCCCTCTGAAACCCCGTGACTCGTTGCGACAAAAATAAATGGCCGCTTCTTCACTATCAAACCACGTTTCATGGCCTCTCCTCACATATTCCTTAGTACATTCATTGCTGCTTTGCTAGTATGCATATAATATGTGTGCCTAATGAAAACAACTGTTCTACTTATTATCAAAAATTAAAGATCAAATTGTCCACATTTGGATATTTCATAACTTTAGAATTTGGATGGTACGGTGTGCATATCAGTTATTGTTGTTCACTAATTATTAATTTTATTAGACATTTGAAATAAAAAATTATGATATGAAAAACTATTTTGAAGGATCTTGCCATTTATTTAACGTAGTATTCTTTCAAACATTTATGTGTTCCTCTTTTGCAATTGTCATTTGTCAAACTCAAAGGGTAAGACTATGGGCTTATTTTTTTAAACTTATGATAAATGACTTATTACTGATTAGTGTTAATCAGTACTGATTAGTATTGACCTGGGTTCCAATTATGAGTGGAAAATATGACTAAATGTTGATCAATATTGATAAGTGTTGATTAAGTATTGAACGCTGATGATAAGTACTGATGATAAATTGAAAGAACATACCCTACATCTATTAAACTAATGATACTACTATAGATAAACAAAAATTATCTTGTAGAGCTACTATTATAGATCCTACGATGTGGCTCGATTTGGACCACGTCAATCTTTTTACTTCTATTTTTTCAGGAAAGAAGACTGTGAAAATACGGGGTAACTTTTACAAAAGTAAAAGAAATTACCATATATATGATAGTCTAAGTCTATAGATTCATGACTGGCTACTAATGTGTAGTGAGTACATGCTATTGTTAAAAAGTTTTAGGCACTGCTTTATATAATTAATTGCTTTTATTTATTCTAATTTTTAAAGATATAACAAAAGGTGCACGTAATACTCTTTATAAAAATTGCATCAACAACAAAAGACAAATTTAATATTAGTATCAATAATTAAATACTCAAAAACTTCTGGAGTAATTAATGGAGGACATAGCACAAGTCGCATATTGGTGGTGTAGGGCCAACTCAGATCACATGTAGAATGATAGGGTTGGAGACAATAACCCCTAACTCTGTCGAAAGGACTCAGGACGAGTAGGTTGGCTCAAGTCCTTTCAGAACCTAACACTGGTTAGTGCCAACATGTCCAATCACCCTTTGCCATTGCCATGATAGTGATGTTCCTATAACTCAATGATGACTATGGACGCCCATTTACTGAGATGTATAATGTGCTCTATCATTATCCCTCAAAAAATTGTCCAAGATTTTTCAATATTTTTGTGTGGTATGGTACACTTTTTTCTTTAACTAACAGTCCAAAATATAACAATAATAATTCTCAATATGAGTTTCGTTTTTACAGAATTCGGACTGAACTGGTCAAGATTAAAAAAAATAGATTACAAGTTCTACTAACATTGCATGTACTCAATTTACATAACGTGGTTGTGGGAATGGAAGAATAACAATAATATGAGCTTACTTTCATGGCTATAACAAGCCAGCATATTGGGCCCCTTTCTTTCGTGTTGGTGTCCATCACATGGTGCATTTGTCTAATTGATATCACATCTGTACATTTTTTGCATGCTAATAGACGAAAGGAACGGCTTTGACTCATTACTTGTTGGTTTGATAGTAGAAATTGAATTATTAACCAATGTATATCTTGTCGATCTAATACTTCTCCACATTCAATGAATTTCTTACTAGCTTATCAATATACCTAATTTATAAGTTTTAAAAAAGATGCAATTAATTGAATCCCAATTTGTCATAAAATTTGGTCCCAACATGTATACATGTAAATAAGTTCTATCTTAGAATTCAGTTCAATCATGCCCTGTTTGACAAATAACTGTTAACTGTTTGTATTAGCTGTTTAAGTTAATTGTTTGAATCAGCTATTTGTTGAAAATTTTTTAAGTAAAATTAGCTATTTCTAATAAAATTATGAGACAAAAAACTAATTTTTCCAAAAGCTCTTCCAAAAGCTCATGGAATTAGTTTTTTTCATATTAGCTTTTCGGACTCAAAAAGCTCTTCCAAAAAACTTTTTCATCAAACACCCAAATTCGCTTTTTTGCTTGGTTAAACAATTAACCTTGGTCAAAAAAGCTCTTCTTGGCCAAAAAACTCTTCAAAAAGCCGTTTGCCAAACATCTCGCATATCCATTTTGAGTGATGATAATGACACTAATATCGGATTAAACAACTAAGAAATATACCTTCTTTAATATAACCACCAATCTAATGAGAGTGTTGAAGAGCTCCTCGCCCGTGTGGCTAGGAGTTGCCTTGTCCAACCACCCTTTCCGGGTTCGAATCTAGGAGGGAGCAAATTGTGCTTTGTGCATGGAATTTACAATGGGCTTGGTTCCTGGGCTTCTGTATTCAGGCTTTAGCACCCCTTACCCTTGGTCTATTAAGGCCAGTTGGGTACGCCTGAAATAGAGACTTGATGACTAGGCCCACTTGCCATTACCCAAAAAAAAAAAAAAAAAAACCAATCTAATGAGAGTTCTAGTTGATGTGTTGAAGATGGATGCGGACTAGATCACTAGAAAACTACGCCAATGTTGATATACAAAAACAGCCACCAATCAAGTAAAGAGATGCAAAACGAATAAAAATAAAGACAAAGAAAGGTGCAAGTTTCAATCTATTGGTGAAGGAACTACGTTGTCAATAAGTTGAGAAATACAGTTCTTATTCCACAATTGACATCGAAAGCCAAGCCATTTGTCAATTACGTTCCCTCAAATGAATAACAATCACCTTCACAAGTGTTACTTCTGATATCAACTTCGAAAATACACCAATAAATCAGGATGACATCATTGACAATGTATTTATCTGGTGCTTATCAAAATAATGCTATGATTTTTCCTTCTAGGGATAGAACTACTCATTTCATGATAGAAATGAGGCTTATTGCATTAATCCTCTTATACATTATCTTGGTTGAATGCTGGCTAGTTTACTTGATTAAATTTTTAATTTTTGATACTACAGACCTAATTTCAATCTCATATATCTTAGTTTTTCAATCCTTTGTTTTTTTTTTTTAAAAGAGAACACGTATTCAATTATGAAATGAAAAGAGTAGAAACATGTGCTGACTATCGCCCTACTCATTTTAGCAGTTAGAGCAGTGGTTACGGTTAGCAGATAGGAGCCGTTAGGAACATTTGGGAGGGGTTAGTAAGTAGTTAAGAGTGGTATAGAGCGTTCAAGGGCGGTATAGAGCGGTTTAACATCAAAATTATTATTGTTTTTGATCATAATAATGTCATAATTAGATATATACAAATAGCGGTTAAGAGTAGTTTGAGCCACTATTTATAGTTTCAAAATGCTGAAACGAACATGTGTATAACTGTTTGCCTGCGATGTGTTGGGGAGGGGGTGTATCAGGTCAAGATCCGCTGGTACAGTTGATTATATGGAATTGGTAGTCTCTGTTGAAAATTTTGATGGGTGGATGTAGGCCCACATCGCTAAAGGTGAGTGATGAGGAATATGAAGCCCATTAGCAAATCCAGCGAATAAAATAATGTAGCCCAAAATGCCAGGGTATCCCAAGCCCATATTGTCTTGCGTCCGAGCAAAGCAAGGCTTCTGAGGTCCAAACTAACATGCTATATGACATTAATGACATCAGCCCATGTGCCATCAGTGGTGATGGAAAGGGCCTCATAGAGTATTAGAGTAGAGGCCCAAAACATATGATGAATTATATGGTCTGTCCATATTGTCATGCCTTTCCTATTCTAATTGGATATTTTTCATTCCCAATGGTTAGTATACTTTAATTTTTTTAATTAAAAAACCCCTTAAATCATGAATATTTAATTTTTTTTAAAGAATATATTTAATTATTAATTAGTTATAAGTCATGTGAAAACTCACATTATTAAATTCAATTAAAATAGGATTAAATTTATTTCCATCTTCTGTGGCAAGAGGCATTTATACAGATAATTTCTATGACCTTCCTAACTCAGAAGCATCGTTTGTAGATATGCTTAATGGATTAGTGATGCGTCTGAGCTAAATAAATATTTTATCTTCATTTCTTCTAAATTGATGTATTTTATGGTCTAAAATTATCAAGTTATTAGTGTCGATAATTAATCAATTATCAACTATTGACAGTTGACTTGCAGAATTCCTTAGTATACTACATGTGTAAAAGGTACCATAATCAACTAATGGCGTTGTTAAAAGAACAATTATACTTATGCTTTTATACTATTATATAATTTGTGAGTAGTTAAAAATTTACGGTGTTTAATCCAATAATTTTCAATCATGCGACACATAACACATCAACTTGAAAATCAAATTACAAAAAATTTTCGTGTTGATTCAAAAACTTGATGGTTTTGGTATTGTTTCAGGGAACTACTTTCAAAGACTCAATTTTTTTTTTTTTTTTTTGTCTGAAGGCCCGCAGCAGAGAGAGTGAAAGAATTTGAGACGAGGGGAGGAGGGGTTCATCAAGTGAGCTGCCGGACAACTGAAGACCTCTTAAAAAATTCGATATTGGTTATTGATATAGGGTTAACCAAACCTAGAAAATTTGAACTAAATGATATGAACTGAACGTTTTGAATTCACATTCAAGATAGTTAACTCAAAGTGAACTTAAAATTTAAAATGTTTCAATTTAAACGGATCCCGAAGCTAACTCAAAATGAATTCAAAATGGAAAATCAGCCAATCCAAACGAAACCCAATTCAAATATTTCCATCAAAATGATCAAAACTAGTTTGCTTTGTAGTAGGGGTGGGCAACGGATTAGGTTGGGTCGGACTGGACTAGCCCATTAACTAAGTGGGCTGGGCAAAGTCCAGTACATTTGTTAACGGGATGGGCTGGGCTACGGGTCAAATGAACCCAACCCGCCCATGATCCGCCCATTATCCCATAAGGAGTGTTTTGGTTAATTAATTTTTCAACTAATGTATTTGTAATTTTCCAATCAAATTAAACTAATCCAAATTCAAAGTTAGAAAATACACAATCAAGCTAATAAGCGGGTCGGGTCAAGTCAGCCCATGGGCGGCCCGCTTTGGCCTGTTTAAAAACGGAACAAACTTCTGCTAAACAACGGTGTATAATTATTATTGTTATGTATAAAATATTGGTAATAAGGTTAACTAATTGAAACATATAAACTAGTGTGTCAATTAGGTTAAAAAAATAATGGGTCACTAAACGGGTTGTTAATGGGCCTGCCGAGTCCGGTCCATTAATATGTCTTAATAGGCTTGCCCATTAATGAGCCAGTTCATTATTGATAAGACCCTTTATTACCTCTATTTTAAACGGGTCGACCGCTTAACCCAATGGGTATCCAGTCCATTGCCCACTCCTACTTTGTAGACCAGGTTCATTTGTCAATCAAATATCACCGACTCAAAATCAACTCCTGAATTAAAAGTGATCCACTATAAAACTGAAATCAAACAGAATCTTATTAACTTAAATACACATGATCTAAAATTACCCTAATTCAAAACTAAATAGAATAAAGTCTTTGACAGGTCCAGGATTAAGTATCCTGGAAGAAGAAATCCTTACAAACGTATATTTAGGGCATTGACCTGGCAGAGGCAGTACAGCAAAAGTCTCCAGATTCCACGTGCGTCAGTATCTGTCTTTTGAGGCGCATGAGCTGGATTTCTTTGCCACTACGCACATAATATTCTTTCAATACACAGCAGCAGCAGCATGCCACTAGCTAGCAATTGCGTGACCCACGCTGTTATAATTTTGATCAATGATGATCCCTCAGAATTAATCCTTCAAAGTCATGCACATAATGGGACCTCATTAATCACTCTTTTTTAATTTATATGTTAATGCTGTATCTTAGCTAGCCATATGGAAGAATAACTATTTTTTTGTAGTATAATTGACCAATCAGCTAGTTAGGAATGAAACTTGTGGCTACTATACTGTACTGACATGTCTGCATAGAACAGAAAGTTGGAGAGCTTCTAATGACACAGTATACTTGTATTCCTGCTTGGTAGGTATATATATTATATTATACATTAATAAAATAGGAAATCCCAAGTGTTTATATATAAGTATAAATATTATTGTCATTTCTATTTGTTGTTTGGAGTTTGTTGGCGGCTTATCATTAGCAATGAGGGTTGGGAACATGCCAACATGTGAAGCTGGACCCTTTTTCATGGTACCCACTAAAGAATAATATATCTATATATGTATTTGAACTATTCGTTAGCGGTTTATAGTTTTAGTAGTTTGACACTTGTCCCCCTTAATTAAGGTCTTAAGTTCGAGTTTTATGAATGGAGAAAATTTGTGATGGGAAAGTTCTGCCTCTTATTGAGCTAATCAACAGTAGTTAGATTCCAGTGAAATGAAGAATCCAAGACCCAAAAAAAAAATCCATACTGACCGACTATGGCACAGTATAGTCCGTTGCAGTTAGTTCTATGTGGTTGTAAAATTGCAGATATTCCATTAAGTACTTTTTATTGCAGTGATTGACGCCTTGATTTGCTAAGTAAGATTAAGGTGACAGTATATTATAAAATCAAAATTCTGTGCAGAAAAATATTAATCAGCTCAGGCTGTTGTTTTATTAGGCATGATGCGTCTAGAAACGTAACTCAAGGCATAATTCCAGGGAAACTTATAATTATATATATGAAGTAAGTCAATGTTAATAAACTGGCAATGTTTAGTGCCATTTTATTTACTGTAGACCTAATACTACAACGTAACTCATATAGTCATATGGAAGTACGTACACAGCTGATTTAAAGGGAAGCAATTTGCCCAATTGGTGGGGAAGCTAGGGGTATACAGCAGCTGGGACATGAATGGACTTGTAATAGAAGTTGGGTAGAGAAGGGGTGAACTGGGGAATGAACAGTGCTGTGGCCAGGCTGGCGATTGTATCTGTAGAAGGAAAATCGAATATTGAGTAATAAGCGAATTGATGAATACAAATAACATTAAGATCATATATGTTAAGTCTGTGTGATTAAAAGAACTATACGTATAATCTTACAATGTGAAAGAGAATTAACCTTACAATCTAAAAATATTGAAATTGGTCTTCTTATTATTTTTATTTAGCATGGGATACAATATTTTTTTACGAGTAAGGGCTTGTTCTTTTTGTTGGCCTTTTTTAATTTACTAACTTCAACCCACCTTCTGCAAAATTTTATTCTCACTATTTTAAATTACTTCAAAAAATATACCAACTTCAATCCATTTTAATCTTTTTTAACTTACTTTAAATTATCTCAACTACCATCATTCTTTTACTAATCTTAATTTATCAGTAAAAAGAATAGATCCTAAAACAAGACACTTCGTACCATGGGTGAAAAAACTCCTATCATTCGCGGGAGTGACTAGTGAGGGTGGAAATAATGAAGGGATGGGCAATAATAGAGGACGTTGTCAATTTGGCGGAATTGAGGTGCTGTCAATTTAAATTTCCCGGAACAAAAACAGAAAGAAAATTATAGTTTGCAAAATAAAATCCTCTCCTCTTTTTAATTTGGACAGCAGATTATATTAGCGTTTGTAGTTGTCACCTCTCTCTCTCTCTCTATCCCTCTGAGTCTCTAGTCTACACTAGCCCCCTCTCTCTCTCTTGTTTTCCCTATCACACATATCCAACTGCTATTACTTCGAGAGAGAGAGAGAGAGAGAGAGAGTTAGTCAAGGAAGGGAAGAATCTCATCAGGCAGGCAGAATTGAAGCCCAGTGATACCTGATTCAATTTTTCATCCGGAGTTGAAGATCAAATCGGAAGCAAGAATAATTGATTGATTATTGGCAGTATATATAGAGGGAGAGTTGGATAATCGATCAGATCAATTAAATGGCAAATTACCCGGTGGGGGGGCAGCAATATGAATACAGATCGGCGTTCGGAGACACCACATACACCAAGGTGTTCGTCGGAGGCTTAGCGTGGGAGACCCCCACCGAGAAGATGAGGGCTTATTTCGAGCAGTTTGGGGAAATCCTCGAAGCTGTAATCATCTGTGATAAGCATACTGGCAAGTCCAAAGGCTATGGCTTTGTAAGTCCCTAATTCATTATTATTACTACTTATATTCTTTCATTAATCCAGTCGAATTGGTTTAATACGGGAATTAAGTATATGTGTTGTGGGTGGAGTGCTACAGGTAACGTTTAGGGATCCTGCGGCGGCATCAAGGGCCTGCCAAAATCCCAATCCATTCATCGACGGACGAAAAGCCAATTGTAATATTGCCTCTTTTGGCCGCCCTAGGCCTTCCCCACCAAGAGGTTCCCCTCCACTCCTTTTCAGTTTTTCATTTTCTTATTTAATTAATTATGCGGAGAAATATTTAGATCACTCACATAGGATAGTACAATACGATGAGAGAGCGGGAATTGAATTTAAGATACGGTGGACCTACGGGCTCAATTTTAAGTGAATATATCATTCCCGTTGCCTTTTTTTGAATTTTAATTGATTCTTAGAAATGGACTCCTTTTGTTGGAGGGGGTTGATGTGACCAATAAGACATGGGATCAGTGAGTTCATCCCCTTCATATATATATATATATATATAGTTTCCAAAAAGAATATTTTGATTAAATTCTGTGCAGAATTATATGCAGATCGAGCTGCCAGTTTTATTGTGTTGATCACAAGTTGTACAAAATGTATAGGTAGGAATACACGGGGAATAGCACAAGTACAAGGAGCAGGACCGTCGTCTTCATCGTCATCGTCGTCTATTAGTGGACTGCCAACTCCACAACAAACTACATTGCCCCCTCCATTTTATTATCATCCTCACGGGTCAGTCCCCATTTTCCCTTCTTATTACCGTTCATTTTCGTCAGATACCATGTATATTAGTGTTCATATTGGGTTGTGGATGGTGATAACTGGAATAATTAGAAGATCGCGTATAACTTTGATATGACATATCATAAAAATATTCTAAGAAAAAAGGGAATTTGTCGAGAATGGAAGATGGTAAGTACACAAATCATCGATCTAACAGATTGGTGAGATTTTTATTTTTTTTGGCCATGTAGGGTTTCAATTCATATATATGGTTGTCGTTGTATATCGCGTAGGCAATCCATATGCCTTTGGAAAGAAGATAAGAGAATTAAAAGAGTGATAATTAATAGTTGAAAAATTAATGATGGATAATGGTGGCAATTAAGAATAGGATTAGGAGTTGTTGGGTTGTAAGGATTGATTTGGTGTGGAAGAGAAACAGCTACTAGGGGCTATATATATATATATATATATATATATATATATATATATATATATATATATATATATGAACACCCTGTAAGAGTTTGTACATGCCATCCACATTCTTATATGTTGCTTTATTTATTTCTTTTCTTAATTCTCTCCATGCCAGCTTCCCATAGCCTCAGCTCTCATTCAAGTCAACTTAGAAAAAGCCAAATCTTTTATTTTTTAAATTAAAGAAAGTCAACTAGGACAACATGTTGCTAGGAGCATCACTAACACTCATTACTAGGAAATTTTCATCAAGTGGAGAATCTATGTTAAAGGTAACAATTTGAAAAATGCAAAGGTTATATGTTATCCCTTTTAACTTTCATTTTCGTAGCTAGGACGGGGTTTTAAATGGCGGCAAAAATAAGAATCAAGATATTTAGTGCATGTTTTCATGACCCATCTTTCTCAAATGTAGTCGTTTAATTGATCCATACCACATATATATATATATATATATATATATATATATTATATATATATATATATATATATATATATAGTTCAGTGTAGGCCGTATATATGGCCAACCTGACATATGGATTTAGAAAAAATATTGTAAATTTACAGGGGGTGGGGACATCATCCTTATCCTCAAATGGAAACATGTCATAGTGACTCCCTAATGCATAGTGGTCCTGCTTCTTCGGTATTACCTAAGAATGTCTGATCACTACATGTATTACCATACACGTTAATTATTGACATTAGAGTATACGTAATTAAGTGCAAAGTGTACAATTTTATGAATGAATGGAGAACGTAAAACCTAACGACAAACTACACATATACGCGCCACCTGATTCTTCAGGTAAATTAATTAGTGAATTTTATCAAAATAATCCTGGATAAAGCACAAGTAATTGATGAGATAATTAACTCAAACATGAGTCCAATGTTGCATGCAGTACGTGGATTATGGAACTAGCTTATGATCATATGGAGCTTAACATTAATTCTTGGTTTTCCCCATAAAATATGAGGATCATGGTAATTGTTCGTATATATACATGCAAGGTTAAGTATACATCATTTGACATTTTGTGTAATTGCGACAACAATGGTACGTAGTCAAGCTTGTAATTTTGCCGTCTTGTTGAGTTAGCGTTAAAGATTTTAATTGTTACAGTATTTTCTTTCACCTTTGTACCTTTTTTTGGGGATTTCCTTGATAGAGAAAGGTACATATATGGTATATTCCTATTTTTGGTTCTTATTTTTTGCGAGTAATTAAAAAGCTGTAAAATTCTCAGTTAATTTCAACACTCACTGTGTTCAATATGGGGTTTGTGTCTGTGTGCTGTAGGTACCCTCCTTATACAGCCTATGGGTACCAGGTAAAAGCTTTGACCTTGCTCTTTGAGCTTATAATTGTTCTTCCTTTAACGTAACTAATTGCTAGCCTAAGTTTTCTAAATCAATGATGGAAACCCACAAAAGTGTGCTTATTTAGGGCCTGTTTTTTTCGTTGGTCTTTTCTAATTTATCGACTCCAACATACTCAACTCACTTTAACATAGTCAACCCACTTTAACCAACTTTAACCCACTTCAACCCACCTCCTTTAAAATTTGTTCTTACTATTTTAACGAACTTCAAACCACCATACAAAAAATATATCAATTTCAACAAACTTCAACAAAAAATACCAACTTCAACCTACCTCAGCCAACTTTACTCTTTTACCAACACCAATTTACCAACAAAAAGAACAAACCCTTAATTTGCAAAGTTTCTAGTAGTTGCCATCATGTAATATTAAATCGTCTTAGAGTAAGAGTGTGTGCGTATGCATATATTTCATATTTCTTCCCTCCCTTCATGTATGAGTACATTTTATCATTTTCATTTCTAAATCGGAAAACAGGTGTATGTTTTTTTTATAAAAACACTCCTTTTAATCGCCTTGATTCCAATAGCATTTTGAAATGTATTGTCAGGAGCATTTGTTACCCGACAAGACCATCAGGGAAAGGCCTCCCAAAAAAACCTCATATTAGGCGAAATAGTATAACATGATCGTGGGGTAGCTAGGATGAGTCCCTCATTTGATGAGAATTTGACATGATGGGAGACCAATGCCAGCTATATGATAATGATAACTGTTTGTGTCAGTGTCACCATCCATTGACATTAGGATTATGATCATCGTGCAATTCATGCCTAGCTGGGAAGCTTTTTCTCTGATGTTTGGCAGTAGTGTTTATTTGACTGAAATCATCCGTGCTAAACAACTGCATATTCCATTTAACAATTTGCAGAAAATAATAGCGTAATTAATGAATATACAATATGCAATGGCAGGGAGTATACAACCCACAGGTTCAACAGTCGCAGTACTACGCAGCAGGACCTCATTTGTATGGAAGTGGCTCTTCCTCACCCTCTTCGTCGTTGGGATTAGGGTCCTCCCCTTATTATTACGGATATTGTACAACAGCAGCAGCAGGAGCAGCGGCAGCAGGAGCAGGATTTTCATCTTCAAACCTCCCAATGCGTCGCTACTTTTACTACCCTACGCAAATGGAAGCCCCACTTTCCCCTTACCCTAACCCAACCCCAGCTTTCGCATCCACCTCCGCCCCTCCTCGTCCTGATCTCTCGTCCACCCAGCAGCCGCAACTCCCCTCTTCATCCTCTACTAATAAAGGTACGCACCTGCTTCCTATTATTCACCTTGTTTTGGAAGTTCTAATTATGATACCATTAATCCCGATTATGATACTATATATCATGCATTATTGGTTTCACAGTAGGCTACACGTAATGTATCAGTCATTAAGACAGTATCTGAATTGCAATTTCCACGGCTAAATGTCGACCCCAATAGTACATTGGTGCCTTGAGAAATTAAACCAGAATTATGTTTCACACGGCACTTGCACACCAATCACAGCTAATTGACTGACTGGCTGCGGGACCATGTCAATATGACAACCCCTCCTCCCCCTGGCGATGTTGACACACACACACCCCTCACTTTTCGCAACTTGGAAGTGATGCCCAAAGATTGCTGCTATGGCTAAGAACGAATTTCAGAAAAAATAAAGTTGAAAATAATGTTATCTTGTACATTTCTTTTGTAATAAAGTGGGCCCACGCGTGGGCTGGCCCGCAATTGATGTGTGCTTCTATCCAGCCTAACTGACATTCCGGCTTTGCACGTTGTGGGGAAAAGTAAGACCCCAGCCCCAGGGCCAAAAAATAATGTCTAGCCATGGTCAAGGTTGGCTATTGGTTACTTGTTTGTGTCAATAATGGGCCCACATGGAGGCCCATCTAGTTTGCCATCTTAGAATCTGAACTTGATAACCTCTTGTCAAGGGAATGAAATCAAGGCTGTTTTGTGAATGAGAAAAATCTATAATAAAAATGCTCGACTCTTTTTTTCAGCTAATAGTAGTTGGACTGTGCTAAAACACAGGCTCAAATTTCTCCGAAAAAGCAAAAAAAAAGTTAATGAAATCAAGGCTCATTTGGATCCACTATTATTGATTGAGATAAAATCTTGTTACATGACTAGGCATTGCATAATGCATACATAGCCTGTTTGAGAAATGTTGATTTTGAGGTATCTCAAGAATTGATGTATTAATTTTTATGACTTTGACCCACGATTATTGATTGAGATCAAGTCTTGTTATATGACTAGGCATTGCATAATGCATGCATAACCTGTTTGAGAAATGTCGACTTTTAGGTACTTTAAGATTTGACGCATTAATTTTTATGATCTTGACCTTTTTGAATTTATCATTATAAGTATCTTTATTTATAAATTTCTTACAATTCAGTCATGAGATTACAAAAATACTCGTACTATTGTCCTTTTGTTTTTTTAAAAAATCCAACTCCTCTCTTTTAAGTACCCATAACATCAGCAATAGACTATCCAATGGAGGAAAGATAGTTTTTTGGGTTTTTCCTTTGAAAGAAAATAAAAAATAAAAAGGACAATAGTAAGAGTTATTTTGTAATTTCAAGATTGAATTATAAGGAATTCACAAACAATAGAATTTAAAAATAAACTCAAAAGTATCAATATCATATAAATTAATATATCAAATCTCGAAATATCTAACCATAAACAGTTCCCTGTTTGATTTTCCCGATGTGTGTGAATCTTTAATCATGCTAGTCTATGCAATGGGAATGCGGTAATAACAAATTTAAGTGTTGTCACCAACAGAAGATGAAGCACAGCAGGCCCAGGCTGAGGCTCCGCAAACCAGCTCCACAGAGACAGACGCTGTGGTTATCCCCTCTGAGCCTCCAAGCACTTGAGCATCTATCATCTTTTAACATGATTTGTATAAATCTCTTAACCCTATTTCTGCTCCTACACTCAACCAAAAACAGAGCCCCCCCAAAAAAAAAGAAAAAGAAAAAGAAAAAGGGGCCATCCTCATTACCAACAATTATGTAAATTTTTTTTTTCTGGGTCTGAATCTGTCGACATTGGGCAGCTGACTGATGGATGGAGGCCTCAATCATAGGAGAGAGATTTGATGAATGCAATATTGGCAAGTTGTTGGCAGCTGTGGCCTAATCAATCATTTTCCAGTCTGCAAATTGAGACACTTAAATTCTTAACTTATCATGTATTTTTTTCCCCCCTCTGAAGTAATTCTTTGTGAATTATTATTATTAATTCATCCCTTTTCTGTTTATTTTTCGTTTCAGTTGCTATGTTGTTTATGATTAATTCAAGCACAAAAGCTTACATTTTTGACTAATGACTGATGTATGGAGAAAGAGATGATCCTTTAATTTGAACAAGAAATTTTGCCATGGAATTTTATTTATTCGCTGTTGTCTCGCAGGCGTGGTCACGACCTAGCGAATTAACCTAACTCGGTTTATGACATCAAGAAGTACTCTATTCAACCGTAGAAATTGTGAGGCCCTCACATGAATATGCGGGAAAATCAAAACAAAGCCCTCAAAGTTGTTGATCTAAAAAGCTAAGATTCAATCTATTTATTTCGATCTGAATCTTAATATGATTCTTAGTAGAGTTTCAAAAAAAACATATAGACCGTGTTGTTAACAACGTTTTGAGTAACATTTAACGTTTTGGCCAAGTTAATACACTAATCACCCATTTTTTAGCGTTTGGTAACTTAATGTTTGGACTAACATTGCAAGTAGGGTTTAGTATTTCAAGAAGAATTTCTGAAAAACTAATAATATTAGCTTTTGACATTCAAATTTTTTAAAGTGTATTTTTTGGCTAAAAAATATCCTTTGAAAATTTTGTATTGGGAAATTATGTATAGAGATTAACAACCTACCACAACAACTAAATTTACTGAATATATTAAAAATGCTATCGTTTTTTAACCCTAACCATTACCTGTACTGCTATCCAACAATTTGCCGAACATGGCCATATTACTACAAAACCCATTGGAGCCCTTTTTTTTTTAAAGAAAGGTTGTACACATGGAAATACCTAAGCGGGGACTTAAAAGAGTTCGGGTTAAGTTATCATTATAATAGAAGAAAAATTCAAATGCATTACTATTAGACCAAAGAATTGGTAGAGATATAGAATGAAAAATTGCACGACCTAATTAGCTGCAACATTTTGTTTCCTAAAGTTAAATAATGCAGTGAAATACGATAATATGAATCTTCCTATAAGTGCCTTAATGTCATGGATAGTGTAAATCAACCGTGAAGGTACTTAAATGTTTGCGTTTCTAGCATTAGTAAGAGTCTTGTTATCTCCTTCGACTTAAATAAATTGGTACCCAACTTTGATACCTTCCTAAAGTCCTAACTTGAGTGACATAGCTTCTACCACTAATAGAGACACGTTACAGTTGGAGTATGAAAGTGGGTGTTGCTCCATATTGATAAAATTAAATAGTTTGAGTACGTATATAAGTTTGCGAGTTACTCTACCCATTGTTAATTGGTTATGGGTTGGAACTTCATTTGAGCTTATTTGCATGACTCGTTTATTAGTTGCCTGATTGATATAAAAATTTAACATGGTATCAGAGCGAGTTGCTTGATCTTGATTTGCAACCGTCCCTGTTTGATTAAAATTGTGTATACGTGCTGGACTTTGTTAGTATCCCACACGTGAGGCCGCATGTTGGAGTATAAAAATGGGTGTTGTCCCACATTGATAAAATTAAATGGTTTGAGTATGTATATAAGTTTATGAGTTACTCAAACCATTGCCGATTAGGTTTGGATTGGAACCTCATTTGAGCTTATATGCGCGATTGTTTAACACCCAAAATTCCAATTTTTGTATTGATGTAGACTATGGAAGCCATTATATTTGTTTTTTACTCTTTGCATTCACATAATAAGCTTATAAATCTTCCAAAACTTATTACCTCTATGCTTGCAATAAACAATTGGTAGCCCACAATTATTTTGTGGGGGTAAGATATCGCCTTGTTTTCACTTCAGTAGGATCAATATTTGTTGGGGAGATTCAAGGAGGGACCTACTTCAACCAAGGTCTATGATAACAAACACAAATGAAGATCAATTATTATGTGTATTTTTTTCCCGCTCCTATCCATGATGTGCCTTTTCGCAATACCACCAAAGACCTTATTCACGCCATCGCCTCACGCTGCAGCACAAGTGTTCCTTCTTGATCAACACCTGCGTGTCATTTCACCAAGCTCGTCCATGGGGTCCACACAATGGCACACCTCTTTCGCCCATCCGAACGCACCATTAGCTCTGTACCACATGTTGGGAAAATCCAAGGAAGGAGTTCACTTCAGCCAAGGTCCATGACAACGAACACAAGTGAGGTTCTATTCTAAAACCAAACAGTAATAGAAGGAGTAGCCTATTTGATTTATATACCATGATCCTTCTCTTCAAACTTCTGATGTGGGACTCTTCACTCATATGTGATATTCCGAACAATACTAGATCAGACAAAGGGGTCACCCGATTTGTGTACGCCGTCGAATTAAGTTTGGGTCGGTTTATGTTTAGGGTCAAATCACATTTTTGGTTAGCTTGATTTGGGTCAGGTGACGTATAGTTCCTGCCAACTTTGGGTCAATTAATGTTTCCGTTTGTCATGCAAAAAGAAGCAATATTGTAGGAAATTTTGGTTCAGGCATAGTTCAATTCGGATCAATTTGGATTCCAAGTACGCACACTTTCGGGTGAGTTTGTTTCGGATGTGGGGTTGAATATGGGTACGGATAATTTGGCTTATGTTCTTCATTTCAAGTTTTGCTAGATCTAATCAGTATCCATATTGATACTGAATGGTGGTTGTAGTACTTGCATGCGTGGGTAAGCATAAGCTGGAGTTGCTTGTGGATTCATCATTCGTCAATAACGAAATTACTTCATGCATCGATTTATTTCTTCTATTAGACATCAATAAGGTTGGACCCACGATAGGAAGAATTCGATCGATTCATGGTAACAGTAATCAATATTCATATCATCGCAAATTGCCCACTAACTCCAACTAAGGTATGGGGCACTTAACCCCCCTTTATATTGCTACCCATAAATCAAGCTCTCTGGAGTGAAATTTTGCCATAACTAAGACCCCCTTTGGGCCACCCTAAATTAAGGCACTTCACTTTCGAATCCAATCCCAGAAAACACAACACACAGAAGAGATTAAAAGTACCACCCCTCAAAAAGATATACATGATAAAAGTTCCCTCCCAAAAGGCTGTTTTCTTCAACGACATTCACACTCTAGCTGCCCACCTAATCCTGATGTGTTACCTTAAAATGGTTCATAGAATTTATTTTACCGTTGCTACACTTGATCGAATAATAACTAAATAGCGCGCTTTCTTATACCAGAAGCACCTATTGACCTATAAATCCACTCCTCACGCCATAGACTTGTAGTATAGGATAACTAATTAGTGCGCAGCTAGGCATCACTTGATAGTGAAATGAAGCCGGTCACTGCAGTCTCATGCAGTTATGGTTCCTTGTTAGGTCCTTGCACTTCTTCTTGCGATTTTAGTAGCGAAGATGATGACAAACATATCAAGCCACTCAAATTGTTCCCTGACAAAGCCGAGAATTGCTTGGCTGAGAATTTAAATGTGCCCAGGAAGTTTGGAAGTGAAGAAAATGAAGACAATGATGATGGGAATGTCACTGTGGCTTTGCATATTGGGCTACCAGAGCAGCCTAAGGGACGTGAGAATTTGGAGCAGCAGCATCATCATCTGATTCAGGAGTCTAAGCAATACTGGATACCAAGTGCTGTTCAAATTCTAGTGGGCTTCACTCATTTCTCTTGCCATCTCTGCAACAAAACCTTTAATCGCTATAATAATCTTCAGGTACTACATTGACCATCTTCGCCCACTGTATGCAGCTTCTTTTCATTGTTTCACCTGACAAACTTTCTCTGGATACATTTTACTCATCTGCAACCTGGCAGGAATCAAACCAAGCATTCCGCCACTAGGCTACCGGCAAAGGGGCACAAAATACCTAGATTTTGTGTTTTTAGAGGCTAAACGGAGACTTAATAGTCCTTTGTTGCAGGTCCAAATATGAAATTATTAACTGTGTGTTCTGGCATTTTTGGGGCCTAGATGCACATGTGGGGCCATGGATCGCAGTACCGCAAAGGGCCAGACTCGTTGAAAGGGACGCAACCAAGGGCAATACTGAGCGTGCCATGCTACTGCTGCGAGGAAGGATGCAAGAACAACATAAACCACCCAAAGGCTAAGCCATTGAAGGACTTCAGGACCCTCCAGACGCACTACAAGCGCAAGCACGGACTCAAGCCCTTCACTTGCCGCAAGTGTGGCAAGTCCCTTGCCGTCAAGGGTGACTGGCGCACCCACGAGAAGAACTGTGGCAAGCGTTGGCTCTGCCTTTGTGGCTCTGATTTCAAGCACAAGCGCTCTCTCAAGGACCACATTCGCGCTTTTGGCTCTCCTAGCCATGGCCCCTTCCCCCCTTTCCTTTAATTATATTTAGCTTCTATATATATATCATGATTACTATCATTATGTGACTCAATAATATTGAAACCATCATCGGTACTTAATGTGATAGTTTTGGATTCTCTGTTTTACTTTTAGCTAGGATTGAAAATTATTTAGTTCGAGGTAATGATTTCAGCATTGAGAGGAAAACAAATGTGTGAGGGACTTCAACAAATGTAATGAGAACAATTCTGCACAGGAAGAATGGAGACAGTTGCATCATTTGACAAATATAGGATTACAGAATACAGATACATAGTATTTTGTCAAAACGGCATGCACAGTTGCACACTCAAAAATACAGCACAAAAAGTACATCTACTTAAACTACATCACTAATTGTAATTGATCCTCTCTGCCCAATATTACACAGCAATAAGCAGAGGATTGAGCACGGTTATCATCGATTAGTTGTTGGGTTGATTCAGAGGAAGAAGAACTTCATTGATCAATTTCTCAAAATTCACGTACGATGAGCCATCTGGACGTGCAGTAGCTTCTTTAGCTAATTTCTTCCACCGCATTGCATCTTTTCTAATTTCTTTGCCCTTTTCTTCCTCCATAAGCTCTCTGACCTGCCTCTCAACTTCCTCCCTCCTCACATTGTTGTTTATTTCCATGCCGATTCCCCATTTCTCCACACTGTACCAACAGTTGGTTTGTTGTTCTGCAAAGAAAGGCCAACAAAGAATAGGCACACCACTGCATATGGTATCCAAGGTCGAGCTCCACCCACAATGTGTTAAAAACCCACCAATTGAGGGGTGGTTCAGCACTTTCTCCTGGTCACACCAGGCAGCTAATAGACCTCTTTCTTTCGTCTGATCCAAAAACTCCGGTGGTATCACTGCAGAGTCACCTGAGACAAGATCAGGTCTGACTACCCACAAGAAGGGATGGTTACTATTTGCAAGCCCCCATGCAAACTCAATGAGATTTTCATTTGTCATGGTTGTGATGCTCCCATAACTGACATAAACTACAGATTGTGGCTTCTTGGAATCGAGCCATTGGAGGCATTGTGAGTCCTCCTTCCAGAGGTTCGATCTCAAGGACATAACAGCGCTATCTTTTGGGACGTATTTTAGCTGCAACTGCAAGGGTCCAATATTGTACATAGGACCTACCATTTTGGAAATATCCTCAAGGACATCATGCTCAAACGCATCAAAAGAGTTGAAAATGATGGGTACAGAAGAACGAGCAGCTCTCTCAACCGAAAGCATTAAGAAATTAAACATGGTGTCATCCTTGTTTATGGTTCTGATGAAGCTCGGTATGTACTTCAACCGCATACCTTTCATGCTGGGCACCCAGTCTACGACCATATCTAAGGAACCATCTGTTTGGAAATTTGAATCTGCTCAAGAATGAACAAGGATACCATCAGGTTTCTAACTTGATTCATTTTAGTTTCTTTTTTCATGATAATTAAGTACTATTAGTTTCATCATAAGTTCAAACTTCCTAAGACAAATACTTCATTAGAAATGTTGCTCATATCCTACTGATAAATGTAATATAACACAATAAAAATAATATAAGCAACACAAAAACATTATACAGTCATGTCCAATAAATGAAGGGTGGATCATATCATATGCATGCAACATTGCAACCTCATTTGGCCCGGCCCATCTTATCCAATTGGATAACATAAATAGACCAAGATTGAGGGTACAAGTTGCTCTTTTTGGGCCAGGGGATCCATTTTTTGTTGCATATGAACCGTAAAAGTCGATGTAGGTGAGATTTTATCCATTGTGGCCATAAATATTAAAGATTTCACCCATTGTGCTAGTTAACACCCACCGGCTGAATCTATATACTACATAATAAAACAGGTAAGCTCAAACAAGACAATATGCAACTATGCAAGTATGGTCTATTGAAGATGAGGTGAAGATATAAGAGATTACCTTTGAAGGGGAAAATGCCCTTGTCGAGGAGAGCACGATACTGAGAATACCCAAGAAAGCCACAAGCACTGGCAGTCCAGAAGAGAACAAGGGGAATGTCTCCGAGCTGTTGGGCCGCATCACGGGTGAAAGGCATCACACAATCGGAGAGGATGAATGTGACCGGGGGCGATTCAGATTGAGCATTGAGCCTAAGGATGAGCTCCTTGAAGGGTTCAAGGAAGTGGTTCATGACGGCATGGGTGAGGCTGTGGATGTCTTGAGTCGCATCACAGTCAGAAGGCGGAAGGCCATCGGGGATGGCTTTGAAGCGGAAGGAGGGAAGGCCATCGAGGGCGGTGGGACCCCTCGACCGCAACAGCCGGCGGTGGTTGTACTCGGTGTTGACAAAGGTGATGTGGAAGCCTCTGGAGTGGAGGAGCTTGGCTAGCTTAAGCATGGGCCGGACGTGGCCTTGGGTCGGGTATGGCACGCACACCGCATGTGGTATACCGCTCTTCTCCTCCGTCAACCGCTCCATTGCCCGCCAGTCTCGTTGATCGGATTCGAATTTGATGAACTGTTTGTTGGCACTGATCTGGTCCTGAGATTAGGCGGCTCCACATATATAGGACCCAATACACGTATACAACTACTCTTTTTGTCTTGCTCCAGCTTGATTGGAATGCTATGGACACCATGGACTGTGGCCTCCCTCTGAATTCAACTCTTAATAAAGTAGAAAGACTTGCCAATCAGTTGGAAATTTGTATTTTGATGGAGTTTGATTTATTTGTTTTGAGCAAATTTCACGTGCTTGCACTGCATCCCATGCAATCACACCTTATTCAAAGTTTACAGATCAAATTGATTAGGGGAATTTTGGAATACAGGTTAGAGTGACTTCGAATCTGCGATATTTGATTAATGAAAGTCTCATCTTATCTTTCATAACATATAATATTTATCGATGAATATTATTGCCCTATTTCACCCCCTCCCTTGTTCGGTTGCTTTCCGTAATTTTTACTGTACATTCAAATGCAAATTATATTTGAGTGATGATATGTGTCATACCACAATGTACCCTTAAATGTCTTATTTCGTCTTAACTGTACATGTTTTATTATTTAAAATCATTACTTTTATAAGTTGCAGTATACTTCTGTTATGTGATCATACCTTTTTTTAAAAAAAATTTAAGACATTGTAATGTAATTTTCAGGACCAAACAAGACACTTAAAAGTGTCTTGATACCAAGACATTGACATTTTTGCATAATATTTATGTAGTTACTCTTGCTTTATTAATTTTACACTTGTTCTTGCTTTTGTTCACTTTTTTTTTTAAAAAAAGTTGTTAAATAAGTTAGAGGATCAAAGGTCCAAATACAACATGCCATCCAAAAATAGGTTAAAACACTTTAAAGACAAAAAAGCACAAGCTTTCATTAAGTTTAATTTGAATATGAAAGTTGAATTCCCACCACATTGACAAATTTAAGCATGCAGACAATTAAGTTAATAAATTATTTCATTCGATTCGGTGTCAATTAGCTTTAAGACAACACTTATACATAAACTTATATGCATTGCATAGAAGTGGCAAATAGCCACGTAGCCAGACAGATCATAAAGCTTGTACGAGTACTCCTGCCAAGTATACGTATAGGACACTAAACTACCGAGCTTGTAAATAATATCAACTTATTGACAGCATTAATTTTGATTATTAGGGGTTGCCTAAATTAAAAACCCAACTTGCATGATGTTATCCAAGGAGCCGTCCGTTAAGTAGTTCGAATCTGTTCGAAGCCAACACACCCCCCCCCCCCCAAAAAAAAAACAATTTACTGTCATACGGAAATATTAGTATGTGAATATGGAGCGTCATGCATGTCATGTAAGTATCAGTTTTCTAATAGCATGCATGAGCTCACAGGCACAAATGACGACGTTTGATTGAGATAATTGACATGTCACTCCCTAGTTTAGGCACTAGTCTCTCCCAAGCTATAATCCTGTCCTTTTTCCATATTTATGTATTAAATCATAGATTATACTCTACCAAACATCAATTTAAAGAATTGCATCCAAAAAGCAAAGAAAAAACAAAAAATTTACAGATGTACCTAAGGCTCTCAAATTAAAAAGAAGAGTGACTAAACAAAGAAAATTAACCTATAAATTAAACAAGTCAAGCCAAATCAGTGGGTTTGTAAACCCCCCCCCCAAAAAAAAACCAAAAAAAAAAAGAAAAAAGATTAAACAAGTCCTTTCTCATTCTTTTTTAAATGATCCAATTTTCATTTGAAAATTTAAAAAATCATCAGAATGAAAAAAAAAGGTCAAATTTAATACTAGGTATAAATGACCAAAAAATTTATATAAAGTTATATTGTGTATATATCCACATCAATACTAATTGACGAAGCATGAAAAGGAGGAAAAAATCGTAGTTTAGAAGGATAATTCACATGATATTTAAAAATAGTTAGGGTTAATGTATTATTCAAATATGAGACTTGTGTATAGTGACAATAACCACAAAAGAAAAAAAAAAAATTGGTTTGCCAAACACCTCTAATCCATTCAACATAAATAGGACCTGAAAATAAGGTAATATTTTACCAACAAATTGTCTAGCACAATTGGACCGAAGATAACAGTAATATGTTTGTTAACAGATTGTGTGCGAAATTGACAATTTGATAACTGACGACGGTTAGAGTAGATGTTTATATCTTTCGGTATTTTTTTAGATGTTTTTTTTTTTTTAAATCAACTTTTGTAGATGTTGCTATTCATTCAATATCCTTGTATTTCAACCATAAATTAAGCAAAATTCTACCATAGTTATTATTTTTTTTTCAACTATGGTAATTCTAAAATCTAAACCATTGATTTCCTTGGCATAAATCTCAATCGTTGAAATCTCTCACCTGAAACCTATTTAACCGGTAAATTCACAAAACGTTGTTAGGAAGAAACAAAGTTTTAATACTTATAAACCCCAAGAGTAAGGTGTATTGTTGAGTACTTGGGGTGTCGTCCGCAGGGAATTGTGTTTCCAACTATCAAGGCTAGCTAAAGCGTCTCGAGTTATGCAAAATCAAAGGAAAAGAGGGTAAACTAAACTACACTAACAAAGATAGAAAAAGCAACTTGGAATTGTGATTTGACCAATGGATGAGCCAACTAATCGAAACGAGTCCCAACCTATCCAAACTACATCATGAAAGAGAGATGGTCGGTTGCATCATTAAAACCACCCAAGCCCTCTCTCAAGGGTCATGAGCTAGTCTAATTGTTCTAACCTCCTATTTTCATGGGATTAGTTCAACTAAACTACAAGATTAGCAACCCCTGGACCTAAATCGATTCGGATACTATTTTCATGTCCTGAACTCGGCTATTTCCTCTCCCACACTAGCTAATCGACCTTACCTCTCAACATAAGTCAATTGCCCAAAAATATGGATGGAAACTCTCTCAAACATTTCATCGAACACTTTGGGGGCGTGAGAGAAAACTCTAAGTTCTAGGCATAGATTGGGTATGGTTAGGCCAAATACAAGACTAATTAGCCATTAAGAGGATAATCACAATCCAAGCCAACGTAATTTACCAACTAAACATCACAAACACATGAAAACCTAAACTAACAAACAAGAACATAAACTTGAAGAACAAAACAAAGAGATTAAAATAAAACGAATCTAAACAACTAAATAACATGAATCAGCAATGAAAACTAAACATATAAACAAAACAAAACAAATACAAGAATCAAACTAGCAAAATATAAACGAGAATAAGATATGAAATAAACAGAGAAAAGTGAAGCAAATTTAGTCTTGAATTGATAGAAGGAACTTGAAATTCAAAGGTTGAATCCAATATTACAATCTTCAACTCTAAACTAATCCTACTTATTAACTAAAATCTAACCTAAACTACCCTAGAAATCGCGAGAGAGACGCCCCAAGAGAACCCCGTACGACCCCCCTGCAAAACTGGCCGAAAAAGCCTTTTACCGCGGAAGCAGGTCCGACTCACGGCCGTGCGCCACCAGGCATGGTCGCACGCACGGCCGTGCGCCTAGTCGTGCTGGTCGTGCGTGGCTTCGGCCACCGGTGCACGGCCATGCCTTCCTGCAGGTTTGCCGTGCACTTTTCTTCTCTGCTTCCTTTTGCTCCCGGGACTTGTCGGACCTCTGTTCTACCTCGAAATGCATCCCAAATGCCTCATTCCTTATTGGAATTGGTGAGTTTCTCGTCTCTTTGGTAAAACTCCCAGAAAACAATCAAACCAACCAAATAAGTGTATTATGAACTGAAAGGGGCAAATTTGACCATTTCTCCTTAATATTCGACATGAAAACCATGAGAAAAATGGTCAAATAAGGGGTAAAATGAGGTCAAATATCGGTGCAACAAATACCCCCACACCTACCATTTTCTCGTCCTCGAGCAAAACGAAAATAAAAACTAAACTAAATGGCTAACTCACTTTCATACGAATCATGGTTGCATTTAGCGTATGCAACAAGCCCTTTAAACCCCTTGGTTTCCCCAAGTGGACGAGTAAGGTCTTGTGAGGGTTTACAGAAGATATACCATAAAATCTCAGAAGGAAAAACAAAGAAAAGAGAAACAAAAATCGAAAAATAAAAATGACAAAGCACAATATATGCATAGGGGTAAACTGTACACAATCGGATCAACCAAAACCCCCGAGTAACTCAAGTATCAGCTTGTACACAAGCATTATATGCATTTCAGGACACATCATCCCAAAGAATGACATCCAAACATCAGCTTTTCACCCCACAACGCATGAAAACATTGAATCCATCCTGGTGCCTGGTGTGCAAGTGTATCATCACCTTAAGACTTTAGCTCATCGAAATCAAACTCAATCCCACTTAACTGACACAAGCTACCTTGTTGAATTGCTAGCATGAAAAACAAGCTTCCCTAATAGCTGTATAGCCTCAAAGGGTAGCACCTAGTAGCGCATGCCTCAAAGGGTTATGTACTTGTCATTCCAAACTCTTTTCTTCCCTGCCTTTTTTTCTTTTTTTTTCTTCTTTTTTTTCATTCCAAACTCTTGCCACGCCTCAAATGGATACACCCAGTAGCGCTTGAGTTTGTTTGTTTTTGCTTTTGTTTTTGAAAAAGAAAGTGCAAGCACATACAAAGGAAACTGTGCAGTAGACAAGTGGGAGAGCCGATCATGAAAGACTAAGAATGTAAGATGATGATAATACATAAATCAGGATTGGATTGCAAAATTACAATGGACTGTTGGGGTTAGAATTGAGGTCTAAAATGACAGACTTGGGACGAATATCTATCATGCACATTATACTTACATACGAGCTAATAGCCAAGGTACCGGGGATCAAGACTGATCAAAATAGTACAGAACTCCCTAAATCCAAGAAAAAGGAAAAAATTATACAAAAAGCAGAAAAAATGAAAAAATTTATGCAAAAAATGAAAATTTTTCACAAAAAAAAAAGAATAAAAGGGGAGATGACCCCACCCCCACACCTAAATCTCACAATGTCCTCATTGCGAGCTGAGAGTCATCTCCAACCACAAAACACACAAAAATAAAGAAAACAAAATCACATACAAGACACACAAAACAAAACAAAACAAACACACACAAGAACGCTAAACCTGCACACATATCCAAAGGTTAGCACACTCTCTCAAAAACACTCACCAAATCAAAAACAAGAACACACATATATACAAAACTAACCACCAAAAATAAAGATATACCAATCCATCAACACCACCAATCACAACACACAAATATCCACAAAAACACAAAAATGGTGATCATAGCCATCATTGGCTCAACAACATCCCAAATTTCAACTCAAGATGATCACCAACAAAAACACAATCCTAATATCCACAACTAAACAAAAACAAAAAGAGAGAAAATAAAAAATAAAAAGAAGGAAGAAGAGTTAGAACGAATATACCAGGTCGGGTACTGATTGGGCCCGAACTACGCCTCCCTAGGATGGTGCTGTGGAGGCCTGAGGAGCATCAGCTACTCATCATCATCGCTCAGGACTCGCGGCGTCAACTTGATGCCGCCAAAGCTCGTAAAAGCTTATCGTGTGCCTTGCATGCATCTTAAAGTGATGTAAGTAAGAGAACACTAGTAAAGATATAACAAATAGAGTTAGTGCCCTCTTAAACTTATCAAATGCCATAGAAAAATCAGAATCATGATCAAAGAAGGTACTCCACGTGATTTTCCTAGGCGAGTCCGCTAGGTAGGCACAATATGGATCAAATGAGGGATGAAACCCACTAATATCACCTAAGGACTCTTGAAATGCATACAAGTAAGAGGGGGTGGTGGGAAGGAAGGGGGATGAACTGGAGACTAAGTCAAGCAGCTCAGTGTGAATCTAGTCAGTATGCTCAATGCTAGGAGCAGCACCAACCCTCACATTATGACTATAATACTCCTCAGAAGAAGGCTCTAACAATGCAATATCGCCCAACCAATCAAGCGAATCATCTTCAACACAACTAGCATCACCCACAAGAGACTCACCTATCTCTAACCCCGTGCACTGAGCTAAAGGGAGGGGAGAAGAAGAAAGTAAGTGCAAGACACCCTCAGTAGTGTCTCTAAGTGTGCTAGGCAAGGATGGAGCGACGAATGGTAAGGATGTCAAGGAACGAACAATCACTTCCCCTAGGCCGGTCAAAGGTGAATCGGCCATAAAATCAGGCTCTAAGGGAAGGGAAGACTCATAATCATCATAGAGACTGACCTCAAGTCTAGGAGAAGATGGACTAGGGTTGGTCTCATATAATAGGCCAGTCTCCCTCATCTTACCAACAAAACACTCAATTCGCGCATTCATTATCCCTATCATGGCATTAAACTGAGCATAACATTCATCAGAAATATTAGAAAAAGGACAAGAATTCGCATTATTGCCCAAAGAGTGACAATAAGAGCACACAAGAGGAGAATAAGTATGAAAATCATAGGAAGTGGGGGAAGGGCACTCAAAAGACTCACTAGCAATCTCATGGTACCACTGATACCAGTCAAAAGACTCAAATAAGTCCTACATGCCATCAACATCTAAGGAACACAAACCACCATAACACATGGACTCAAGGGTTGCTCGGGTCTCATGTGTTATTTCCTCAAGCATAACGTCACATATTTTCCAATTTTTCATACGTGAAAAGCACATATTGAGTACGATAATCATTCAATTTCGACAAGTAGTGCCAAAAAGGTTCATGCTCAAATTGAGGTAAATGGAAAATAGCCATTTTGATTTTTTTTTTAAAAAAATTGGTTTGTAAAATTTTTTGGATTTTTTCAAAAAGGCCTATTCTCAAATGCTCAAGGAAACCCCAATATTGAAAGACGCCAACTCTCCGACAACGGCGCCAAAAACTTGTTAAGAAGAAACAGAGTTTAATTTAGTATTTATAAACCCCAAGTGCAAGATGTATCGTTGAGTACTTGGGGTGTCGTCCGCAGGGAATTGTGTTTCCAACTCTCCGACAGGGCTAGCTAAAGCGTCTCGAGTTAGGCAAAATCAAAGGAAAAGAGGGTGAACTAAACTATGCTAACAAAGATAGAAAAAGCAACTTGAAGTTATGATTTGATCAATGGACGAGCCAACTAATTGAAACGAGTTTCAACCTATCCAAACTACACTATGAACGAGAGATGGTCGGTTGCATCATTAAAACCACCCAAGCCTTCTCTCAAGGGTCATGAGCTAGTCTAATTGTTCTAACCTCCTATTTTCATGGGATTAGTTCAACTAAACTATAAGATTAGCCACCCACAGACCTAACTCAATTCGGATACTATTTTCATGTCCCGAACTCGGCTATTATTTCTCTTACACTAGATAATCGACCTAACCTCTCGGCATAAGTCAATCGTCTGAAAATATGGATGGAAGCTCCCTCAAGCATTTCATCGAACGCTTGGCAGGCATGAGAGAAAACTCTAAATTCTAGGCATAAATTGGATATGGTTAGGCCAAATACAAGACTAATTAGTCATCAAGAGGCTAATCACAATCCAAGTCAACACAATCTACCAACTAGACATCACAAACACATGAAAACCTAAACTAACAAACAAGAACATAAACTTGAAGAGTAAAACAAAGAAAGCGAAATAAAACGAATCTAAACAACTAAATAACATGAATCAACAATGAAAACTAAACATATAAACAAAACAAAACAAATACAAGAATCAAACTAGCAAAACATAAACAAGAATAAGATATGAAATAAACAGAGAGGTGAGGTCGATTATCTAGTGTAGGAGAGGGAATAGCCGAGTTCGGGACATGAAAATAGTATCCGAATCAAGTTAGATCGGGGGGCTAATCTTATAGTTTAGTTGAACTAATCCCATGAAAATAAGAGGTTAGAACAATTAGACTAGCTCATGACCCTTGAGAGAGGGCTTGGGTGGTTTTAATGATGCAACCGACCATCTCTCGTTTTTGAAGATATCGTACACAGGCTAAAGAGAAGCAAAATGCAAGCTTTGACATGGACACGAAGATCTGGAAACAAGGCGGCTCATCGAATCACGAAGCGGGGCATTGCGCAGGAACGTACGTGTGTATGGGACGGTGACCCACCCCCTTGGCTAGTTGAGTGTGTAGTACAAGATATGAATGTTCCTAAGCTTCTGTTTTACTTTGAAATATGTAAATACATTTATCATACATGATTTGATATTTTTATATATTTTCTATTTTTCTTTTTTGAGTAAAAGGGTCTTATGTTTATTTTACAAATATAATAGGGTCATTAGACACCTATTTTTGTGAGATTTACTTTACAAACATGCCACAAGGGCCCTTAACTAAATTGTAGCATATAGGAATTGAGACCCAAACTTATCCTATTTTCAAAATGATCCTGTAAGAACTAACTACAAATTGATACACTATTGCACATATTAAATTAGATGCAATCCTTTGATTTCAATTCCTTATTATATGATAAATACATTTACATGCTTCGAAGATATACATACAATTATTATATATGCATGTCGTTTGACACTAACATCTTCACCCCTCCGCTTTTTTTTTTTTTAAAAAGAATCATACAATATAAGAATTGTTCTTTTATCATGCTAGAATAATGTCCAATTAAAACATAGTCGTCAATCCAAGTAATATTTCAAAAAGAAAATAATCTATGTAGATATTTTTTAGTATTAATTAGTTAAACATATTAGCACTTCTAATTAAATAATTGATAAAATCACATACTCTTTGAAGAAAAATAATATGATCATAAAATTTTCACACATATCCATGCGAAGCACGGGATGTACACTAGTATATCATATGATCGAAAATTACCAAATTTTCAAAGTTAAATTAATTATTAATTGTGCCACTTTAGCATTCATTGCTGGTATAGTTAAAAAATGATATATTAGTCAAGTCAATCCTATCAGTGAAGAAGTATTATATATATAAAGGTCATTTTAACCAATCCCTAAATGGTAGTTGTGTCACCCCAGATATGGTTACAAGTAAGGTTTAAATGATTCGATACGATTATTCATATTACCAAATATACATCTTCCTTTTCAGCGAGACCATTTTTAAGAATTCTACAGTCAAGTATGCTTGCTGTAGAGAAGTCCTAAAATATGTGACTTCTTGAAAAATTTTCTTGAGGAGCGTGTAAGTGAGAACTAAGTACCTCAAAAAGGTCAGTGATAATTGTGAGACTAGTCATTAATCCTTGAATTCATTTCTAATAACTGTTCACAGTCTGAAAAAGGTTAAGGCGTCATAGTAGTACTTCTCCATTATTCAGTTACACCATTTTTTACCCAATTTATGAGCCAAACAAATCTTACGTGTCTTATATATGCTGGGAAGAACCAATATGGCAAAATGTTTTGAGTGATCAAAGACCAAGGTCCAAATCGAAAAAAGAGATGGTTTGGTTTCTGAGAATATATCTACTGAATATGACTGAAGCTTGATTCGGTTAATGTTGTGATTTTCCCTTTTTAGGGGAAAAAAATCGTTTTACTATTGCCATTGTTGGCTTAAACTCTAATGGTATATTAATTTATCCAGGCCTATAAATCTTAAGATGTTGGTTCCTATTACTAATATGCCATTGTTTCATTCCTTGTATGGTTGTGTTGTCATGTATTTCTATGTACAAAGATTTCTATACAATTAAAATAACACAGCTACACCATCACTTCAATTATCCTCTATTATGATACATACCACAAATTAAATCACGTAATTGCGTGTGTTGACTTACTTAGTAATCACAACAATTTTGATGAAACACAAAATTAGAGAACTAGATGTTCCATGAAAAGAAAAGCCACATATACTAGTAGAATCATAAAGAAAATTATGGAGAAAATATGAAAGATTGTATATCAAAATTATTTGATTGGATATTATCAAAGATTGCATGCATCTCAAATTTATTTGATGATATCAAAGATTGTATGCATATCACATTTATTTGATTGGAAATATTGTGTGCAATATTATTTAAAGGCAAAGATATCATAAAATTAATTATGCATGCTAGGCAAGAGACAATATGGAAAATATTATTCAAATAAAAAGGATTTTATTTGACTAAATGATTCTATCCTTGATTCTAGCCATGACAAAATATTATCCTTATTTGATTGGAATATTCTAGCAATATTACTTGATTGGAATATTGTTTTTGAATTTCAAACTTGATCTCATAAAGATCATATTGCATGGTTTTATTTTATTGCAACATACTTTCTTATTGGAGAAGATCACAAGATAAAATCAGAATATCTTTGATGAGACACTTTCTTATTGGATGATGGGAGTCACAACTTGCAAGGCTATAAATACTTATCAGAAGAGCAAGAGCAAGAGGATCCAAGCAATCACACAAGCAAGTTACACTGAGCTATACATTTGCAAATTCCTTTGAGTCTTGAATTGTAATCAAAAGTCTTGAGAGATCTTGAGGAACTCTTATTAAGAAGTGAGCGAAGGAGTTGCTGTAAGGTCACCGCTCCTCCCAAACTTAAATCAGTAGTTGATTTAAGTAACTGGGATCTTTGGAGTGTGGTGCTCTAAAAGAAAGTGTGAAGGCTCATCTTAATAAGAAAAGTAGAGCGTTGAATCCTAAAGTTAGATAACTCTAGGCGGGGACCTAAGCCTATTGAGGCCCAACCTCGTTAAAATATCCTTGAGTTTTGTCTCTCTTTTATTTCAGTTCTTACTTTGAGTTTTGGTTTTAATTTTCTAATATCATCTTATTCACCCCCCTCTAGGGTAATCTAAACCTTCAGCGTGGACAAGAGAGTTGTACATTCGAGATGTTAGCTCACTTAAACATGGAGTCTAGCTCAATAAAAAATGAACAATTTCTTTCGACGGTAGCTACGTCATATGGTTTAGTGAGCTAGCAAATAGTACTCTATATACTATAGCTGATAAGCTATGTTATGTGTTTTACTGAGCTAACCTCCCAACTGTATGGTTCAATCTACCTGATTCTATGATATAATTTCTGAATGCGCACATCTTATACATGTACTCAATCGTATTGAAGACTACATAAATTATTTGAGACATGCATCTCTAAAAATTTTCTATACAACTAAAATCTACTGCATACCATAAATGATACAAGCATGGATTCAAGATGTGGTCAAACCATGATCGAACAGCATGGAGAAGGCTGTGAAGTTGGGCGAGCCACGTTTTTATCTCGCAATATGGAATGCAATTGTTGCATTAGATCGATTTTATCATACCGCCACCTCAACCGCATTTTAAATTCTCGCAGACAAGCATGAAATAAAACACCTTTCAAAGTCCAATACGATGACACAACATTCAACTACATGAATTCATGCATTAGTAAATATTAGTACCAATTAACAACAGTGCCAAGATAAATGATGAGCCTAAAAACAATCAAATTCGCCCGCTAATTTAATTTATCAGAGAGGAGCACTTTGGTGATGACATGATCCAAGCTAGAGTAAGAACTAAGTCCATTCTTAGTGGTGAGCCAATTTTTTTCGCTCACCAGTGGGGCCTACTTCTGTCACATCAGTTTCTGAGCTAACGTTTCGGCTCATAATCCTCCCTATCTCTAATGTAAGACTCACAACTTTGGCTTATCAAATAAAATAATGCTTATCAACCCACTCTACAACGCAAATCTTCTTTTTTAAAATTAAAAAAAAAGAAAAATCAATAAAACAAAAAAAAAGAAAAAATGGCTAGAGTCAACTCGGAGCCCGCGGCCAGCCTCGCAAGCCGCTCGACAACTCGGCCGCTGCAAATGACGGAAGCTGCTTAATGCAGCTCCCGAGGCGGACAAGCCTCTCGCTGGGATGGCTCTAAGAAGACCCATTGCGGGGAAGACTTGCCTCTTGAGCCGACCTCTGTTGGAAGTAATGGCAACAAGCTACTTTTCCTTCTCTATTTTTTCTTGTCCCACATAGAACTTGGAAAGAAGGAGAAAAGGATTCTTATACTCCTACTCCTCCTTGTCCCAGTCGAATAAGATCAAGGCATGTTTTAAGGGTATGAGGGGGCCACTGGGAAACCACAAGCGCGTGCACGCCGCCACCGCCCGCCCGTCCAGTCTGGGCTGGGCTCGCGCGGGTCGATTGTTTTTGAAAAAATTCGTTTTATTCTTTTGTATAACGGATTGCGTCTACGATTCTCGCCTCCGTTTATTATGGCCCTCCTGATAATTCGCTCTCCCCTTAATTTCAATTGCAGTTTTCTACAAACTGCTTATCTTCTGCCTGATCTTCTGCCTTCATCATTGCTATTGCCGTAACTACTGCTGTTTTCCTGTTTTTCTTAAGCCCTTCAATAGCTATTATCTCACTATAAATACGTGGCTCCCCTGTGCATTGGGAACATACAGAAAACCATCCACTTCTTCCCTCTTCTTTTCTATCTTCTTCCTTACTACGTTTCTGAGCATTAACATTGCATACCTCAACCTCTTAGCCGCGAAGTGCACGCGTCTGAGAGTTATTGAGTTAACCTTGGGGAGCGACCGGCTAATACGATTTGCACCCTAGTCGAGTCATAATCGCTTTCAAGGCAGTGGTTCTCTACCACGACTCGGTTTAACCAACCCTGTGTTTTTCAGTCATTGCATCTAATTTTTCCAACAATTTGAAAGCGATTACAATTGCAATGGCTGCACCCTTCCAGAAGTCTCTCCCTGAACTTCACAAAATTGAGCCACTCGATGGAACTAATTACAAACGTTGGTCCCAGAATTTACTACTCTGCTTCGAACAACTAAAAATCGATTATGTCCTCACCATAGACTACCTTGATGACTCTGACACCTCTCCGATTGATGCTGAGAAATCCATCGCCACTTTTGTTACTCCAAAAACACCAACTATTCCACTAGATGAAACTGCCAGAAAGAAACTGGAAAAGGACAACAAGCTGGCACGGAGCTATCTGCTGAACAACATGTCGAATCCATTGTTTGATCTTTTTGTGATCTTCAAGTGTGGGAAGATCATATGGACCAAACTGGAGGCGAAATATGGTTTAGATGATGCTGAAAAAAGGAAATATGTTGTACGGAAGTGGTTGCAGTTTCAGATCGTAGACGACAAGCCTATCATGGAACAAGTCCACTTCTACGAGAACCTATGTGCCGAAGTGCTGAACGAGGGTATGAAGATGTGCGAGATCCTACAAGCAAATGTATTGGTCGAGAAATTCCCCCCATCCTAGAGTGACTACAGAAATCACCTGAAACACAATAAGAAGGATTTGATACTCCAAGAGCTAATCAGTCATATGAGAACTGAAGAAGCAAATCGTCTTAAAGATAAGTTAGAATCTCTGTCTTTAAATTCATCTAAAGCTAATCTTATCGAATCTTCTATTCTTGTAAACAGAGACAGGTTTAAAGAAAAAAATAAAAGGGATCAGAAGCCACTGAAATGTCAAAATCACTTGAAAAAGACAAACAGCAGAATTCAGAAGTAGAAGGTTACTGCTACGTTTGTGGCAAACCAGGCTACAAAGCATATCAGTGCAACCTTCGTAAGGGAGCCAACCAAACAATTCAGAAATACACCGGACAACCAACTGCACAAGCAAACTTGACTGAAGATACTGAAGTTTTCTGTGCAGTCACATTGGAGGTCAATTTGGTGTCCAACCCCACTGAATGGATTCTAGATACCGGAGCAACAAGACACTTCTGCGGAAACAAGGATCTGATGCACGACTTCGAAGATGTCCCAGATGGCGAGCATGTCTTCATGGGCAATGCTACTACCGCCGGAGTCATGGGTAAAGGGAAAGTACTTCTGAAATTTACTTCTGGCAAATCCTTATGTCTGAATAATGTGCTGTTTGTGCCTTCCCTTCATAGAAACTTAGTTTCTAGTAGTCTTCTAGACATTGCTGGGTTTGAGGTCAACCAAAAGGCTGGGAAAATAATTATACTTTGCAATGGGGTCTTTGTTGGGAAAGGGTATCGTAGTGGTGGGCTCTTTGTTCTGAATGTTGCTTCTGATGCAGTTAATGAAAATGCTTCTTCTTCTTATATTGCTGAGTCTGTGGATTTATGGCATGGTAGACTTGGACATGTAAATTATGCTTTAATAAACAAACTAAAGAACATGCGACTAATTTCTAATATCAATACTGAAAACTGCTCAAAATGTGATGTTTGTGTTGAGGCAAAATTTGCTAAAAAACCATTCAAGACCATAACAACTCGGGAAACTGAACTGCTTGAACTTGTGCATTCAGACCTAGCAGACTTTAAGAACACAATGAGTAAGGGAGGAAAGAAATGGTATATTACTTTTGTGGATGACTTTTCTAGGTATACCAAAATTTACCTCCTTAAGTTTAAAAACGAGGTTGAGCAAATGTTCTTAAAATACAAAGCAGAAGTTGAGAACCAATTAGATCGAAAAATCAATAGACTATGATCGGATAAAAGTGGAGAATATGATACCAATTCTCTGATTGCTTTTTGTGAGAAAAATGGCATTATACATGAGACTACTGCCCCTTATACCCCTCAACAAAATGGTATAGCTGAAAGGAAAAATCGTACCTTAAAGGAAATGATGAATGCTATGCTTATAAGTTCAGGGTTGCCTGATAACATGTGGGGAAAAGCTGTCTTAACTGCATGCCTTATTCTTAATAGAATCCCTTATAAAAAATCAGACAAAACCCCATATGAATTGTGGAAAGGGTATGTTCCTAATCTGAGTTATCTGAAAGTGTGGGGTTGTTTGGCTAAGGTTGCTTTGCCTAGTATTAAATGAACTAACATAGGTCCCAAGACTTTTGATGTTGTATTTATTGGTTATGCTCAAAATAGTGCTGCTTATAGATTCATGTCATTAAATGATAATGTTATTTCTGAATATAGAGATGCAGAGTTTTTTGAGCATGTTTTCCCCCTTAAAAGGGAACTGACTGATGTGGCACCTATTAATCCTTCTTTATCTACTAAATCGCCTGTTTCTAACTCTAACGACAGAGTCTTAGAAATTGAACCTAGAAGGAGCAAGAGACGTAGGGTCGAAACAAACTTCGGACCTGACTTTATTACTGCTTTTCTAATGGAATCTTTTAATAGCTCAGATGTTGATGTCATAACTGAGAAATTTGTGTCAAACTTCTTAATAGAAGAAGATCCCAAAACCTATCAAGAGGCTATAAAATCTATAGATGCAATTTTTTGGAAGGAAGCCATTAAAAGTGAAATAGATTCACTCGAGTCAAACAAACCCTGGGAATTGACTGACCTGTCCAAGGGTTGTAGACCCATTAGTAGTAAATGAATTTTCAAAAAGAAGTTAAAGACAGATGGTTCAATTAATAGGTATAAGACCAGGTTGGTTATTAGAGGTTTTGATCAGAGAAAGGGGATAAACTATTTTGATACATACTCCCCTGTGACCAAAATAGCCACCATTAGAGCTTTAATTGCCTTAGCTGCTATATATGATCTTGTTGTACATCAAATGGATGTTAACACAGCCTTCTTGAATGGTGATCTAAAGGAAGAAATTTACATGACTCAACCTGAGGGCTGTGAGGTACCAGGCCAGGAGAATAAAGTCTGTAGACTGAGAAAATCTTTTTATGGTCTAAAGCAAACTCCTAAACAATGGTATGAAAAGTTTGATAGCTCTTTAGTACAAAATGGTTTTACTGTAAACTTATCTGATTCATGTGTATACTCAAAAAGATTGATTCAGATTGTGTACTCATTTGTCTTTACGTTGATGATATGCTGATCTTAGGCACTAATCTGCTCGTTGTTAACGAAACTAAAAAGCTATTGTCTTTGTTGTTTGAAATAAAAGATATGGGAGAAGCAGGTGTGATTTTGGGGATCAAAATTCAGAAAATCAGCACTGGCTTTTCGTTGTCTCAGTCACATTACATTGAAAAAATGTTGAAGAAATTTAACCAGTTTGATGTGACACCTGTGAGAACACCTTATGATCCCAGTATTCACTTAAAGAAAAATAAAGGATCCAGTGTATCACAAAATGAGTACGCAAAAGTTATAGGAAGTGTGATGTTTCTTATGAACTTCACTCGTCCTGATATTGCTTATGCCGTAAGCAGATTGAGTTGGTATACTCACAACCCTAGTCAAGAACATTGGAATGCACTTCTTCGTTTGCTCAAATATCTTAGAGGTACTATTGATACGTGTTTGCATTTTAACAAATTTTCTACTGTGTTAGAAGGATATTATGATGCAAACTGGGTATCTGATAACGATGAAATCAGCTCTACTAGTGGTTATGTTTTTACTCTTGGTGGAGGGGCTATCTCGTGGAAGTCTGTAAAACAGACTTGCATAGCCCGCTCCACCATGGAATCTGAATTCATTGCTCTTGAGTTGGCAGGACAAGAAGTAGAATGGCTCAAATGCTTGTTAACAGACATGCCATTGTGGGGCAAACAAGCAACACCAATTTCCTTACATTGTGACTCGCAAGCGGCAATAGGAGTGGCGCACAATAGTGTCTACAACGGAAAAAGGAGACACATCCGTATCAGACACAGTGCGGTGAGACAGCTGCTGAAACGTGGAGTCATATCTCTACAGTATGTGAGATCTAAGAAGAACTTGGCGGATCCTCTCACGAAGGGATTAAGAAGGCGATTGGTGCTGGAGACGTCGAGGGGGATGGGCTTTAAGCCTGTGACTGGAGATAGTATGGTGGATACCCATTAGCGGTCAAACGAAGCCATGCTAACCTCTAAGATGCACTACATTCCCATCCCTATGAAGTGTGATAATGCTTATGCTATAGAGAAGCACAATAATGAATCCATAGCCTTCCAAGGTGGTGCTATAGAAAAGCACTTGATGGATTCATCCCATTTTACTTGAAAAACTAGCTTACGCTCTTGGTGTAGTTATACCCATTGTGGGGGTGCTATTGAGAAGCACTTAATGTATTCATTGCATGGAATATGTTCTTAATAATTTCATAGCCATTGTTATGGTGGTCTATACCGAAGATAGATTTGATGAAATTACCTATGTAGGTATAAAGGTTTGGCTGCCTTCTATGAGAAATTCAGGTTTTCTCTCTAGAGCACCTATGAGACCCAAGGTACGCGCATGGCCAAAAAGGCGCCTGTGTTGTTATCGCGAGGTATGTGTTTTTCCTTAAGGGGTTGATATGTGTTGTGGGGGTCTCAATCAAGGTTTACAAGTTCAAGACTTAGCTCACTTGTAAATTACTTGGTTGTTACCTCGCATCACTAATGTGTCAATTCAAATCGAAAGATATTGACATCTAAGTATCTGACCCCTAATCGCCCAGAAATTCTTTCCTCTCTTATCTTGTATGCTATTAGTGGGGGATTGTTGGAAGTAATGGTAACAAGCTACTTTTCCTTCTCTATTTCTTATTGTCTCACATAGAACTTGGAAAGAAGGAGAAAAGGATTCTTATACTCCTACTCCTCCTTGTCCCAGTCGAATAAGATCAAGGTATGTTTTAAGGGTATGAGGGGGCCACTGGGAAACCACACGCGCACGCGCACCGCCGCCGCCCGCCCGTCCGGTCCAGGCTGGGCGCCCGTGCGGGTCGATTGTTTTTGGAAAAATCCGTTTTATTCTTTTGTATAACGGATTGCGTCCATGTAACGGCCCGACCCTGATGACCATATTAATTAGATTGAATCATCCTAATTACAATTTATCAAATTGGGCCCGGCATTTCAATTCGTCATTTTCTCATTTCAATTCAGCATTTTCTTCATATGTCTTTGTACCATTGCAGGTTGAATCGCCAGAATGGCCTCGAAAATAAAATTTTGGTTACTCCTAAAACAATTCGTTAAAATTCCAAAGGAATAGTTGGACGTCTGCTCTGCTAACGTAAAAATATCGCGCAAAATTTTCCCATCCCCCCCCAAAAAAACTAATTTTACCATTTTGCCCTTGCCCCTATATATATATATATGTGTGTGTGTGTGTGTGTGTGTGTGTGTGTGTGTGTGTGTGTGTGTGGAAGGGGGGGCACTCATCTCTCTCACACACACAAACACGGTCAGGGGAGGGGAAAGAAGAGAGAGAGAGGAGGAGAGAGAGAGAGAAGAGAGAGAGAGGATAGGAGAGAAAAAGAAAGAGAGAGAGAGGGAGAAAGAGGAGAGAGAAAGAAGAAAAGAAAAAGGAAAAAAAAGGAGGAAGAGGAGATTAAAGCTGTGGATTCTGGAGCAATTTCGAGGTGAGTAATTCTTGGTTACTCGATTTAAAAATTTACATTTGATATTTTATGATATTCATGTCAAGCGGTAAATGTCAATCATATAATTTCATGATTAATTGTAACGATTGAGGTATTGCGAGTTGTTAATTAGGATATAAAAGCATTCACTATAGTTTCAAAGTTATGAAATCGAGGGAAAATTGCCCGATAACTTTATGCTGAAGATCAGTTAATGCGTTGATTATTGGAAGCTATTGGGTTGGACAACATTGTGACAATTTTTCTGAAAAATATACATATTATGGGGCATTTATAATAAAAAGTCGTGAATTTGGAGGTACACGTTGTAAGCCATGAATTCCAAGCATGCATTTTCTGAATTACGAATTTTGATCAGGATGTCATGTTTAATGAAATGTGATTATATGGGTTCATTACGTTACGTTTTTGGAAGAAAAACTCATGTCTTGACCAAGGCTATTACAGAACATTCTACAATTATGGTCATAGTAGTGATTATCGTTATGTCATTTATTGCCTTCATATGACAATATCAGGAACTAGTAATGGCACTAAAAACATTAATAATAATTCGGGCATAAATGACCATAAGGTAATAATTTAGATTATGTAATGACAGGCATTAATAACAAGGGCCCATACGGGGAATAATTTAACAAAGCAAGGAAGTAACGAACTTATACCAACGATTACAATAATTTAATAACAACACTGCCACCTCCTTTACGCGTTTATCACGTTCATTAAGCCAATATTTGCAGTATCCAAGGACAAGGATGAAAAGCAAAACCAAGTAAAGTCAGGCTAATAACTTTTTACATATTGATAACAAACTTCATAACCTTGCACTAATCAAAAGAGAATTACGTATGCAAAGCAGGAGGAGGGCACATCTGTCGGTTCAAACTGTCAGTGCACATTTTTCAAAGGAGAGAGAATCTCAAAGACCAGGTACGTACATTGCCTGTACTCTTCAAAAACTCACAGTATTCTCAACAATGCAAAATTAATATAAGATTCATTTAATGAATCAATTTCTCAATGTTTTTGTCACATAAACAAGTGGCCCCGTCAATCATCATCAGGGCTGATGCCCAACAATTATCAAGGCTTATGCCGGCCAATATACCCGCGCGCGGCGTCAACTCAGGCTTCTCGATCGGCCTGGAGGGTGAGCACCCAAAGTATGATCGTTTCAAGATGTACATCGACCAAGGGGTTCACTTTCAGATAATAATCAGCAATTCAATTGTACTTACATATTCTCTCTCTCCTGTTTGCAAAACAAAATGTTTTAAGATGCGGCCGGCCCAACTAATTTCACATCAAATTTATTTTACTGCATAGGAATGTACGTATTGAGCTTCGACTCATCATTCGCATGTTTTCATGTTTTCTGTTTTAGGTATGGGGAGCAGTGAACAGCAATCCCTCTGAGAAACCAGAAGGCAGCCAAAATAAGGGACATTTACTGGTTGCCAGCCAATCAGCGCTCACAGTGATGATAGGTTAGTAACTGAAAGGTTGTGTGTTACTATTCGTCAATACCTAGCATTAGCACATCAAGTTATCACATGGGAAACAAATAGTATGAAGAGACAAATACTTATTTTGGGTGACATCAGAGGTTTAGTAAATTAAATAGCCTTGTTCTATCCCGGAACGGCGGTAACGCCTCCCTTCAAAACAAAAGTCTTCCGCTGTAGATTAATAAATTCATGGTTAAGTTAAGATAAGTAGCATTAGCTTTTGGGGGCGTTACAGTTATGGTATCAGAGCCCAGGTTTAGCATCACTGTGAGCTATAGGAATGCCTATGAGGTAGGCTAGAGCGGTAAGATAAATATGTGACCAGGAGTACATATGTCTAAGTGCATCATGGGGATGTTATGGGTATATCGCAAAGTTACAGAAATGAGAATGCTGAGGGTCTGGCCTATCATAGTGTCATGGATGCTTTACCATAATCAATGCGTATGAGAAGCCCCGTTGGGCAATTCAATAGCCTATGTGATGCAAACTGATCTAATATTGATGTTATAGATCAAGATAAGATGTCACACCAAGAAGATGTTGCTAAGGCGCCAATAAAGCATGTGAACTTATTGGGTTATCGACTATTAGGTGCGGATGAGTCATTATTCCTTACCCTAGATGCATATACGGCAGTGACCAAGACTGTCAGTAATAAATGAGTGGTGAACGTTCTGAAATTTAGATCGTTAACCTAAGACGCACGTATGCCTCCATTTGGGCAATCCACATCAAGGATGTGTGTGAGAGAGAATTCTATAGGGTAGTTGGGTCGACGATGACTACACCTATTAATCAAAATTTACAGGTACTTGGAGATTGTCATAAATGGGTTTTAGATGGCATATATTCGAAGACACTTGAAGGCAAATAATGTTTAAAATTATTCATGATCATGCACGTTTAGGATATAATGCTGGATTTAAATCGTTCTAAATGCGATTTTGTAACTTTAGTATCGGGGATGAATATCGAGAGGTTCATGTAGATCCATATGAGTTAAAGAATGATTTTAGTCGGTGGTCATGTGAAGAAAATATTGTAAAAAAAAAAATGATTATTGAGCTATCAACAGACCTAAAATAGGGATCACTTTGGGAAGGAACTGGTATCAATTGGTGCAGGAAGAATTCATGACCAGTGATAGTTGGACGAGTTAGCTTCTAATAGGTTCGGAAAATACGCAATTTTAAGGTTTTCGGAACCTTACCATGCGAATCATGCTTTGTATCCACAACAAAAGTTTTAGTGGACATCATAATTTTTCAGATTGGATTTTACATCTTTTGGGGATTAGGAATGAAAGATATGAATTTTCTAACGCAGACCATCCAGCAGCAACATTTGGAGATAGTTTTAGAAGTTTTTATGGTATTGTAAGGACATCACAATGTATAATGGGGCAGACAAATTTGATTATGTACGGAAGCTTATTTGGGTTGATAACTGAAGTTCAACAAATATTAAAAGATTCTAAGAAGACAGTATTAATAATTTCTCTTATTTTGGAATTAGGCCATGCGTATTAAGGGGCTCAGCAATACTCATTAAATGGAATAAAATATTTTAAGGGGGGAAGATTAGGCCTTATGGAGCATCAGGTCATTTGATAAATAAGCTTTTAGGAATAACAAGGATCAGGAAAAGACAATCATCTACAAAGGAGAAACCGTAGGGAAGAGGCTTGAGGATATGCCAATGATATCGATGGGGTTGTTGTCTTTGAGAAGCATAATCACTGGACCCCATTGCCAGAATTAAATCAGATTCAGGAAAACAAGTAATCATTGGAAAAGCATATGAAATGCAATGATTATTAGGATTGAACGTTGGGGATTACTGAATGTATTGGTAGGAAATTGATGAGATAAGTTGCGCATGCATATACTTGTCGATTGTTGGATCCTATGAAAATCTGACAAGCGAATGTTGAGATGTCAAATTTTAAAAGAACATTTTCATAATGACAAAGAATTGAGGGGCGTTAAAATCCATGAGATATCTGGGTATCAAACAAAGTCCCGACAACTTTCCTTTGACCCCTCTAAGTTCTCAAAAACCTTAATGGTAGGAATTCCAGTATTGATCCAAATGGGAGTCCACTGATTTTTGCACACTTGGTATTAGGCCCCCTATCTGCCTAAGTAGCATTGTTAACACCCTTCCTGACCTCTGGAGATACCACTTAAAACTGGCAACCCCTTATTAAGCAATAACATACGTTAATTTGTAATTCCTTTTCATACAGTTTTGTGAACTATACAATTGTTGCAGCAATACTTCATTACCCATCCTCTCCTCCATTGAATTATCTCAAGACTTTAATGTTTACAAGGGAATCCTTACCATTATGATAGATCATGTCTCTCCCATGCCTCCACTGATTACCTTTGTTCCGCTTATTCACCCGGGACCATTAATCCAATGATGATGTGATCTTTCTGCCCCCCCAACATCCAATCATTACATGGATAACTACTCTCCTACCATTCGAGTTTTGGATTCGTGTACAAAAGCTTTGATTTTGTGAAATCAATGATTGGAATGCTTTTCTTTTAGTGCCCTCTATCTCTAAATTGTTTATACTTATTGCTTATTTTCACTCCATCTACATCACGGTAATAACTTTTCTATCCATCGTTTTCCAAATCTGCCATCAATTTACCTTTTGCGACCGTTCTGTCAATGGTAATGCAATCTTTCTTGCTCTTAACAGCCCCTCATTCCATAGATAGCTCATTTTACTATTAAAATCATCTTTTTTTTATTGCCCTCCGTTCCTAAATTGTTTACGCTTTCAGTTATAATATTTTAATTATCCATCGTTTCGAAATTTGTCACCGGCTCCTTTTATGAAACTGTCACATCAATGACCATTCTCATCCTTTTAGTCAGTAATCAACTTCCCCTTAATCAGCTTGACCTCTGCATTGATATTGTCTCATTGCTACTTTACCCCCCTCTACGCCGATCAACTACCTAAAAAGATCTTAATTGACATCCGAGACCTTGTTGATTAATCTATCTTTTGCATTAATACTGTTATTTCTGTCATCTCTTATAATTGATAAACTTACCTCATCGTTAAATGTTGCTTTCTTCATCGTTATCTGATCCTTCTTTAATTTTAAACTTTTGAAAAGTTGGTGCTTCCTTATGAATGTTCATACCCATTTCCAGGATCACCCACCAAGTCTTTGAAAACTTGTTAAATATTGAGTCCGTTCTTGCTCGATTTTAAGTGCTCGTCACTATTCTAATACTTTTGACCATCATCTTTCTCTTCTACATTTTGTTGAGAGCGTAATTATGTATGTATATTTCATAACCCCTCCAATTTCCTTCCTGTCAAATTCTGTCTCTCAGAAGATCGTCTTGGCTTTCTCCATGCAATCATGATATCTTACTTAAGTTGTTTCATTTCAACATTGTGCCGATGCCATACTCCATTCATTCAAATCCTAATCCTCCCATCAACTTTTCATGTTGATAATGACTAAACGGTTACCTTGTTGAATACTCAAATTCTTTCCTATTTCATTCCATGCTTCCTAAAGCACACCTATAGCTAAGAGTCAACCTTCTAACTACCTAATCAGAATAAGAAAGCCTAATAATGATCATAAATGACGAGCATTATATGTACTTCATTTCCAAATGACTAGCAGCCACTTATTTTAGCCTCCTAATTCATAAAGCCATCCAAAGTTACTGTTAAAACTACTTAACCTACTGTCTACTTGACTTGCCTCCATTATCGTTCCAACCAAGGCCATGCTTGCTGACAACACTTAGCTCTTTCGGTCCCTATGAACTCCTAATTACGGAATATGTTCTTCATCCCATCTATTTTCCGTACTTGTTCTTTCAATATTGATATCAACCATTACCTGTATGTCATCCCCATCTGCGTTCACCTTGTCTAAGGCAAAACTCTAATGCCAAAAAATTTCAATAAGACACGCTCAAAAACCTTAAACGAACATAACACACAAAATGGACGTACCCACTGACGTACCCAAAAAGAAAAGTTCGTTCGAACTCATTGGAACAAGCTTCAAGAAAGTAAATCCACGACCATAGGACAAAAAGGTTTCAAACTCATATATTCAAAAGTTACAAACAGGTGTGACGTAACAACACATTTGAACGAGAACTCACATCCTATTTTTAGATTTTTGAAAATTCATGGTCATCTTCCATTTAGCCATTCGACAATAATTCCTTATTTGTATTGACTTTACCATCTAGTTCTGTCATAGGTAATGACTCACATCACCACCATATCCGTTGCTCTCATTCACGGGTATGCTATACATATTGATTTGAGAATTTTTCACAGGAGCTTGTACAGGCCAAATCCAAGTCCTAGCGTTCCCCACTATTCATATATTATCTAGAATTTCACCCCAAGTAGGTCATTAAATCCAATAGAACTCCTAAGCCCACTAAGTTCACTACTCTCTCAATTCCCAATTGAGGCAAAGCCCACAATCAAGCTCCCACATAGCCACCTTCTTCCCAAGCTAAAAGTTTCACGGAAGTTTGTGAATATGTATTTCCCCTTAAGTGACTTGCCCAAGATGCACAACATAACTGCATGATCGATCTCACTCAATCTTCCAATCTTCATTACTGCTCTTTATACACTTCTTCAAAATGCTTCCAAGAATCACTAAACTCAAAATAGTCCACTAAAATTCATGGGATCTTACAGGAACTTCAAAAAGAATATGAGCAATCTAAAGGAAGAAGTTTCAAAGGTATCCTCCAAGTATACACTGTACAAAATGCCTAATTTACACCTAAGCAAGTCATTTCATGAACATATATAGAATGTTCTCACATCCCACAACTCAAGAATTATGTTCCAAATCCATATCATGTTACTATAATGAAGTCAATGTTCGTACTTCGTTGTGGTACGGTAAGAATATCTTTCAACCTGCAAGTTTCGAGGACGAAACTTATTTTAAGGGGGGAAGGCTGTAACGGCCCGACCCTAATGACCATATTAATTAGATTGAATCATCCTAATTACAATTTATCAAGTTGGGCCCGATATTTTAATCCGTCATTTTCTCATTTCAATTCAGCATTTTCTTCATATGTCTTTGTACCATTGCAGGTTGAATCGGCAGAATGGCCTCGAAAATAAAGTTTTGGTTACTCTTAAAATAATTTGTTAAAATTCTAAAGGAATAGTTGGACGTCTGCTCTGCTAACGTAAAAATATCGCGCGAAATTTTCCCATCCCAAAAAAAAAAAAACTAATTTTACCATTTTGCCCTTGCCCCTATATATATATACACATATGTGGAAGGGGGGGCACTCATCTCACACACACACACGGTCAGGGGAGGGGAAAGAAGAGAGAGAGAGGAGGAGAGAGAGAGGAGAGGAGAGAGAAAGAAAGAGAGAGAGAGGGAGAAAGAGGAGAGAGAAAGAAGAAAAGAAAAAGGAAAAAAAAGGAGGAGGAAGGGATTAAAGTTTTGGATTCTTGAGCAATTCCGAGGTGAATAATTCTTGGTTCCTCGATTTAAAAATTTACATTTAATATTTTATGATATTCATGTCAAGCGGTAAATGTCAATCATATAATTTCATGATTAATTGTAACGATTGAGGTATTGCGAGTTGTTAATTAGGATATAAATGCATTCACTATAATTTCAAAGTTATAAAATCGAGGGAAAATTGCCCGATAAATTTATGCTGAAGATCAGTTAATGCGTTGATTATTAGGAGCTATTGGGTTGGACAATATTGTGACAATTTTTCTGAAAAATATACATATTATGGAGGCATTTGTAATAAAAAGTCGTGAATTTGGAGGTACACGTTGTACGTCATGAATTCCAAGCATGTATTTTCTGAATTACGAATTTTGATCAGGATGTCATGTTTAATGAAATGTGATTATATGGGTTCATTACGTTACGTTTTTGGGAGAAAAACTCATGTCTTGACCAAGGCTATTACAAAACATTCTACAATTATGGTCATAGTAGTGATTGTCGTTATGTCATTTATTGCCTTCATATGGCAATATCAGAAACTAGTAATGGCATTAAAAACATTAATAATGATTCGGGTATAAATGACCATAAGGTAATAATTTAAATTATGCAATGACAGGCATTAATAACAAGGGCCCATATTGGGAATAATTTAACAAAGTAAGGAAATAACGAACTTATACCAACGATTACAATAAGGTAATAACAACACTGTTACCTCCTTTACGCGTTTATCACGTTCATTAAGCTAATATTTGCAGTATCCAAGGACAAGGATGAAAAGCAAAACCAAATAAAGTCAGGCCAATAACTTTTTACATATTGATAACAAACTTCATAACCTTGCACTAATCAAAAGAGAATTACATATGCAAAGTAGGAAGGAGGCCACATCTGTTGGTTCAAACTGCCAGTGCACATTTTTCAAAGGAGAGAGAATCTCAAAGACCAGGTACGTACATTGCCTGTGCTCTTCAAAAACTCACAGTGTTCTCAACAATGCAAAATTAATATAAGATTCATTTAATGAATTAATTTCTCAATGTTTTTGTCACATAAACAAGTGGCCTCAGCAATCATCATCAGGACTGATGCACAGCAATTATCAAGGCTTATACCGATCAATATACCCGCGCGCGGCGTCAACTCAGGCTTCTCGATCGGCCTGGGGGGTGAGCACCCAAAGTATGATCGTTTCAAGATGTACATCGACCAAGGGGTTCACTTTCAGATAATAATCAGCAATTCAATTGTACTTACATATTCTCTCTCTCCTGTTTGCAAAACAAAATGTTTTAGGATGCGTTCGGCCCAACTAATTTCACATCAAATTTATTTTACTGCATGGAAATGTACGTATTGAGTTTCGGCTCATCATTCGCATGTTTTCATATTTTCTGTTTTAGGTATGGGGAGAAGTGAACGGCAATCTCCCTGAGAAACCAGAAGGCAGCCAAAATAAGGGACATTTACTGGTTGCCAGCCAGTCAGCGCTCACAGTGATGATAGGTTAGTAACTGAAAGATTGTGTGTTACTATTCGTCAATACCTAGCATTAGCACATCAAGTTATCACATGGGAAATAAATAGTATGAAGAGACAAATACTTATTTTGGGTGACATCAGAGGTTTAGTAAATTAAATAGCCTTGTTTCATCCCGGAACGGCGGTAACGCCTCCCTTCAAAACAAAAGTCTTCCGCTGTAGATTAATAAATTCATGGTTAAGTTAAGATAAGTAGTATTAGCTTTTGGGGGCATTACAGTCCACGATTCTCGCCTCCGTTTATTATGGTCCTCCTGATAATCCGCTCTCCCCTTAATTTCAATTGTAGTTTTCTACAAGGTGCTTATCTTCTGCCTGATCTTCTACCTCCATCATTGCTGTTGCCATAACTGCTGCTGTTTTCCTGTTTTTCTTAAACCCTTCAATAGCTATTATCTCACTATAAATACGTGGCTCCCCTGTGCATTGGGAACACACAGAAAACCATCCACTTCTTCCCTCTTCTCTTCTGTCTTCTTCCTTGCTATGTTTCTGGGCATTAACATTGCATACCTCAACCTCTTAGCCGCGAAGTGCACGCGTCTGAGAGTTACTGAGTTAACCTTGGGGAGCGACCGGCTAATACGATTTGCACCCTAGTCGAGCCGTAATCGCTTTGAAGGCAGTGGTTCTCTACTACGACTCGGTTTAACCAACCCTGTGTTTTTCAGTCATTGCATCTAATTTTTCCAACAACCTCTTCCACTCCACGGCCTTTTTCTTCATCTCCTTCTCCTTCTCCCCTTCCATCTACTCTCGTACTCATCTGTCAAATTCCCTTCTCTGAACATAGGCATCAATTACCAAAACGTAAGCGGTGGGTGACGCACGAAAACCCATGGTTGCAACTGGGCGGGCCTATGCGACTTCAATGGCAACGGCAAGTGAGGGGGTTGTTGGACCATAAAGGTTGATAGAGACATGCATGGAAGAGCGATAGTGGGGCCTGGGAGTAGGTTAGGGCTGTTACCATTTCCTTTTCGCTAATTTTTTTTTTTTGGGGGGGGGGGGAAATTTTTGGTGTCAAATTAATAAAGTTATGTTAATAATTGAGTGATGATAGAGTTTGCTTTTACTATGTTTTGTGTGTCAAAAGATTTTTTATTTTCTTAATTAAAAAAATTGTGGGTATCTTAGAATCAGTAATTCTTCAGAAGATAATGTTCGCATAAGTAAGGTTGGTTATATATGCATCCCTCTAAATTGTGTGTAAACGAGACTTATACTAAGAATTATTGTTACTATAAACTGTGTTAAAATAGTTTGAATTGAATTCAACAAATCATTGATGATTGCAATTAAATATTTTTTTTTTTTTGTGCAACCACTTGTTAGGTTTAAAAATAGACATCCTACTATATTAATTTCATATTAACCCTATTGCTAAAAGTAATATTATATATGTCTTATTATAATTGAAAAATAGAAGCATTACAGAAATAAAAAATAATATAATATTTTTTTTTGGGTGCAAATGAGCCGCAAGTATATTATGCCTTTATCACCATATTGGGATCACTAAAAAAAATAAATAAGCTTCATAAAAGAAATTTGCATTATTTTCGTTAACAACTTAACTATGTAATTTACCCAAGAAACCAAAAGCACTGGCAGTCCAAAGCAGCACTTCAGGAATAACCATCTCTTGCTTCATATGAAGGATCAGTACCAAACCATGCACTATTAATTATAAGCACATGTTCTGGTTATATTTTTCACTGCTGAAGGCCGTAAGCCATCATCGTCTACCTAGTCAAGAATTTTTCATCTTGATCGATCAATCAATACCCAAATTGTACCTAATGTCTGACAGTACATTAGAAGTTGCGCATGTATGGGATGGAAATTAAGAGCTATGGGAACAAACAAGCTAGGAATTATTGCGTACATATGATACTTGTAGAAGGCGCTTATCTGTGTATGTGCCTGCATCTACATAGTAGCAAAAATGGATCGGCTTGACTATGTTTATTCTCACTTTTATTATGTACAGTTAATTTTTATATGATATACCACATGACTATATTTATTATTGGAGCAGTGTAGTTCATACATCATATCTCAGCAATTTCTCATGTGCTGCCGGGCGCATATGCTCTCATCGCTGCGTGTGTATATTTTTTACGCGTATATTTGTCGTACATTAATTTTGTAATATATATTTATTGATATGACTCTTGAAAGTATGTGCTCCCAAGAGGATGATATACATATAGCATATCTCTTCCACATGATCAATCAAATCATATTTCATAATCGATCTTCTACTTCCATGTTAGAGGAGCACTACTACTTTGACTCCATTCTTCTTATGGTGTAAAACACTATTTGTTCAATTCATGCCTTACAACTAGTTAAGATTGCTATAAAATTGAAGCAGATGCATGATCCGTCCATTAATTCCAAGCATGGAGAACTTTGGTGATGACATGATCCAGGTTGCAGTAAGAAGATCCATTAGGAGGAGCAGCTGCCTCTTGAGCCAACCTCTTCCACTCCGCGGCCTTTCTCCTCATCTCTTTCCCTTTCTCTCCTTCCATCAACTCTCTCACCTGCATTTCAACCACACTTCTCTCTACATTCGCATCGATCTCCATCCCGATCCCCCATTTTTTGCAACTGAACCAGCAATTGGTTTGTTGTTCGGCAAAGAAAGGCCAGCAAATCATAGGTATCCCATTGTAGATACTCTCCAATGTCGAATTCCATCCACTGTGCGTCAGAAAACCCCCTATAGCCGGATGAGCCAACACTTTCTCTTGATTACACCAACTTGCAATAAGTCCCCTGTTCTTGGTCTTCTCCAAGAATTCTGGAGGGAGAAACGTGGAATCCCCAGTTACCAAATCAGGTCGAGTGATCCATAAAAAAGGATGGTTGCTATTGGCAAGTCCCCAAGCGAATTCCACATATTGATCATTGGTCATGACGGTAATGCTTCCAAAATTAACGTACACAACTGAATCGGGTGCAAATGAGTCAAGCCAGTTGATGCAACGTGGGTCCTCCTTCCAAAGGCTCGATCCAATGGATTTGGCGTCCTCGTCCTCGGCCTCAATGGGTTTGAGGAGGAATTGCAAAGGTCCAATGGCATAGAGGGGAGGGAAATCAGAGGCGACGGCTTGAAAGATGTCGCGGTCCAAGGCATCAAAAGAATTGAAAAGGAGAGCTGAGGCTCTTCTTGAGTTATGAATTAATCTTCGGACATAATGTAGCATGAAATCATCAGGATTAGTTGTCCTGATAAAAGTCGGAAGATATCTCAAGCTCATGCCTTCCATGGCCGGAACCCAGTCTAATACCCAGTCTATATCACCGTTTATCAAGAAGTTTTCATCTGCATACATCAACCCATGCATGCATCCATATTACGTCAGTTTCAAACTTGAATGAATACAATGTCAACGCCGTCATGAAATAGCCACAATGAGAAAGAACAAGATGAACATGTATCTAAAAGGGATGATAGGCCATCCCTTTGCATGTATGGTATATAGCACCAATCCGACGTCAAAATTATCACTACTTAAGGTCTGTTTTTTTCGTTGGTAAATTAGAGTTGGTAAGAGGGTGAAGTTGGTTGAGGTAGATTAAAATAAGTTAAAGTGAGTTAAAATCGGTTGAAGTTGGTGTATTTTTTATATGATAGGTTGAAGTTGGTTGAAATTGGTATAATTTTTATATGATGGGTTAAAATTGGTTAAAATAGTGAGAATAAAATTTTGAAGGAGGTGGGTTGAAATCAGTTAAAATGCGTTGAAGTAGGTTGAAGTGGGTTGAAATTGATATTTTTTTTATTGAAGTGAGTTGAAGTAGATGAAATTGGTAAATTGAAAAAGGCCAACGAAAGGAACAGGCCCTTAGGCTTAACTTTGTAGATACATATGTCACAGAGATAAAAGTGAAATTGGCAGGCTTAAGTGAAGCTCACCTCATCCAATTAGTAGTTTATTGTGTAGAATATATATGAATAAATAAATAAATATATATATATATATATGAAAAAATAATTATTAAACACTGTACTAAAGTCAATGTAAAACACCCAACTTCTATTTGGATAATATTAAGCACTAAAATTTCAACTTAACATATTTAAAAACACTTAGAAGTTAATTAAAATAAGGTGTGTGAAGTTCACATTTCAATTAGTAGTAGATTTGTAAATGGATTAAAAAATTCACCTTGATAAATTAAATTCTTATTGAAATAAAAAAAGAATAACCACTAGTGATGGATTAAGTCTATTTATCAAATTTTCTTACTGTTTAATTTTCAAAAATAAGTTAAAAACTTGCACATTTGTAAAAGAACAAGTAGTTGTGATTATGAAAAAAAAATCAAAATTTTCCTTTGCATTGTATTTGAATTGATGATATCATATGTTCATAATAAGCTAGAGAATTAGAAGCATGACATATTTTTAATTGTTTTATTAGTATTTTTATAGTTAGTAGTAATTCAATTGCCTTTAAAATGCTTTATAATGCACCAAAGATTTAAGTTTTATGCCTTCAACTAACCAAATGAAAGGTAGGAATTTTTTTTATTGACTTTTGATGTAGCTGTAATGATATTTTTTTGTTTTGGCAATATAATATAGATGGATACTGTATCTGATAGGTAGGCTAATATATAGATAGTAAAAACAAATCAAGTTATTAAAAAAAAAAAAAAAGAGGAGGAGGAATGAGTGTTCTACTCTCTTTGTAAGTATGTGTAACTCACTTGCTTACAAAGTATTTTGTAATATCCTAAAGAGTAAGTTAAGTGTTTCACATTACCCAAATAAAAGTTGGATGTTCCATATTAATCTTTGGTATAAATTGAGTGTTTAATAGTTTTTATCCCATATATATACACATTTTATCTACCATTGTCTACTATTACAAAATAAGGGTGGACATTTGTCTACTATATATTGTCTCCTATAGGGCTGACAAAAATCTGTCCGATCCGATTATTCGAATTCGTCCTACTCGAAAAAAATCGGGTACAGTCACCAAATTTATGTCCGAATTTAAAATTCGGACAACCGGTCATATCGAATTTAAATCTGGGTCGGGTTCAGGGTGTCCGGATTTTTGAACCATTTTAAATTTGGATAAATTCGGACAATCAGACAATCGGGTTCAGACATCAGACAGCTATGTTTATGTGTAATTTTAGTCCAAAATCTTTAGAAAATTTTATAAAAATAACTTCGGATAATCGAGTTCGGACATTTAAAACTCAAGTTCGGGCTCGGTCATACAAAATTTCGGTTAGAATGTTCTAAAATCATATCACAAATTCGGACATTCAGACAACTGAGTCCGGAAATCGAACATTTGGGTCCAGGTCCGGATCTGGTCAGGGTGCCTTATTTATAATCTGGACAGGAACCGAGTATGAAGTTTTATCCGAATGTTCGATTTGTCCGGATCCGAATCGACCCAGACCTGAATTTTTACCAGCCTTAGTCTCCTATTGTAAAATAATTGTCTATTATTATACAATCGGTGGGAAACGTTGATAACATGTCTATTGTTGTCCATATACCAATAGTTTTTCCTGTTAATAACATGTTCTCTAATCTCTATTATCAGTGTTGAACTTCATGAATACCATATGCCACAAAATTGGAAACTTTTTCAAATTATTCAATTTTTTATAATTTTCTCATCATTATTTTTAGTAGAATTTAAACCTGAATTTTTTATTGAGAACTTTTTTTCCCTTTTAACCTTCCCATACTGTTATTATTTAATACAGAAATGGCCAACGCTATAAAGTATTAGGGAGCCCACAGGAAAGTACGCTAAAAAAAAATTTTAATTTCTTTGAAAACGTTAAAAAAATCTTTTTAATTTTCCTTTTAACTTCCTATATCACTTGTTATCATTTAACGCAGAAATTGCCAACCCTATAAAGTGGTGAAAAGGTACATTTCTGCCAAAATGATGAAAAAGGACCAATAAATACTCTGCCGAGATCCCATAAAAAGGGCGAAATAATATTTACATCATTTTGTCAATTATCAGCGAAGCCACAACAAGGATTTCATTTTGCACCGCTTATGCACGCAACATTTTCTTTCTTTTTTTTTTTTTTAGGTTTTTGAGTACCAGCTGTAAGAAGATATAATAAACTGTGAAGATAAATATAAAAAGTTATTAAATTATTAAAAAATTATATAGTATAATTTTTAGATATGTATATATAATTATTAGTGTCTAATATATGAATTATGAAAAAATTATTTTATAAAAATAAATTACATTTATAACTGATATTTATGAAATAAATTTTATAACATCACTAAATAAATTATATTTTAACATTACAAAAAAATTTATTATTCTACAATTATCATTTTGGATAATTGAAAATAATATTTAAATAATATAATTAATGAAAACAAACCTTTAAACAGTAATTAAATATCAATATGATAAGTCAAGACGAAAAATATGTAGAACCAAATATATTCCACACTTAAAGGTGATTTTTTATTATTAGCATTAGTTTTACCTCCGTATAAGCAAACTAAAAAAATAGCAATTTTTCTCAACAAAATTGAATGAATCCTAAAAATGAAATCTTATTTGAATTAAATATTTTGAAATTAAATTCATATTGGTAGTACATAAAAAATAATATATATTTCTATAAATATGAAAAAAATCAATGATAAGTTGAATGCTATAAAAAAAAATATAATTAAGGAGATTTAAAAAGATGTATAGATATATAAGAAGAGGTAAAAAATATAAACTGTAAGCTAAACTCTTTTCAGGGTAGAAAAGAAAATGATCAAAATACAATCGACGAAGGGTAAAATGAGAAAGAACCTATCGAGTTGAGTATATAAATTATATAATAAAGTAGTCGTAAAATATACGAGTTGAGTTTATAAATTCACCTTTAAAAGGAACGAGGTCGAGCTGAATGAGCATGTCATACAGAGCACACCCCTGGAAGCCACAGGGACTAGAAGTCCAAAGCATAACTTCAGGGACGCCGAGCTCCTTCGCTGCATCAAGCGTGAAGGACATGGCGACATCAGAAACGATGCAGCTCACGGGAGCGACACCAGAGCGGTTGACACGGCGGAGGAGGTCCATGAAGGGCCGGAGGCAGTGGAGCTCGATGGAGCGGCAGAGGGAGGGGATGTCCTGCGTGGCGTTTGCGTCGGTGGGGGCCAAGCCATCAGGTATGGCCTCGAACCGGAACGAGGGGAGCCCGCCAAGGGCGTTGGGCCCGGCAGACCGTAGTAAACGGTTTCGATTGAACTCAGTGTGGACGAAGGTGATGTGGAAGTTCCGAGAATGAAGGATCTTGGCGAGCTGCATCATTGGGTTTATGTGACCCTGTGCTGGGTATGGGATGCATACTAGGTGTGGCTTTCTATCTCTTGACAATGATCCCATTCTCTCTCTCTCTCTCTGTTAATTTCTCTTTTTCCTGAACTGTGAATTGTGATTGTGGTCCAGCTTACCTGTTATGAGAAGTAGAAGTGGATGACCCAAATTTATAGATACTAAGGGTCTATTCTTTCCGTTAGAAATATGAATTGATAAATTAACAAAATCGGTTGAGATTAATAGAAGTTGGTTGAAGTGGTTATTTTTTTATTAAAGTGGGTTAAATTTTTTTATATGATGGATACAAGTTGGTTAAAATAGTGAAAAATTGGTTGAAGTTGATTGAGGTTGGTTGAAATGGGTATTTTTTTTTAATTGAAGTTTTTGAAGTAGGCTCAAGCGAGGTGAAGTTAGTTGAAGTTGGTAAATTGAGATTTACTAACGAAAAAAATCGCCTAACTCAATAATAATATAAGTTGATATAAGTGATTTGACATTTATTTTTATTAAGTAAAGTTCTTAGGTTCAAATTTCGTGAATAAAAAAAATATGTTATATAATAACTCTAATTCTTTATGTGCTAACAATAATGCAATTTTAGAGGCTCAAAGGCTTAAAAAATATATTATTTCGATTAACTGATATACTCAATATTGAAGGCTGGAAGACTTAAAAAATATGTGTTGCCAATTCAATAGGAATGCAAGTATTGATAAAGAAGTCAAAGAAAAATACAACACCATGTAGTTAGGTGGAATGGGATACTCGGGATTCTTGCATAATTAAGCAGACAGTGCAAATTTTTGAAGTCAATCTCACGGACATGAGAAGCTGTCTGGGTCTGGCCATATAACTTCTCTGGTTCCTTCCTCTGGTAGCACAAGTAACTAACACAACAGCACGGACTTCTAATTCATTACAAATACTGTGACATTTCAGTTAGAACAACTAAACTAGCACAACAGTGCCAACTCCTAGTTCATTACAAGTACTGTAACATTGCAGTTCTTTACCATTAATGAAACTTTTTCATCAAAAAAAAACCAACACAGTTGCAGTATTATGGCTGGTAGCTTTCACACCCATGTCTCTATCATGCATATTACCTAATGAGGGGCATGCCTGCAGGCACGTTAGAAATTAAGTAACGCAAGCTGGTTGCAAAATGATAAATAGTTTGCAATAAGATCGCCTCTCAAGTGTCTTATCTTGTGTTAAAAATTATCTTATTATATATTAGATTGAATAAAAACCGATAAAAATGAATAGAAAAAGAGTGTTACAACTTATAAATTATGTAAACTTATCTTTTTTATTCATAATTTTTTACAACCATAAGATTATTCGTATGATGGGTTTTCACATATAAGGTTGATTTAATTAGAGTGTTATTTTATACCTGTTGATATGACTGACAAACATTAAAGCTTTAAATTGATAATTGGGTATAACCTTTGAAAATTTGGTATTTTTTAAAATGTACAACACGTTAATTTAGGATAATATAAGATACTTAAAAAGTATTTTGCTATAAGACACATATCATCAACGAATTAGGTAATTAAAACATTGAAATTGTGATATTAAAACTAACAAAATATTGAAACATGATTTGTTGATTGGTTAAAAGTATCTATTTCATGTTCTTATTTTGTTTCTTTATCCACAAAAAATGATGATCGAAAGACCGTCACATAAGTTTTTTTTAAAGAAAAAAAGAGAAAATGAATCAATTCATTCATTCATCAAACAAATATCATTAGTTACAGGAACATCAATCGAATCCCGCCTGTCCTCTAACCAAATCCTGTCCCTGTTGAGAGGGAAAAAAATCATTTTATGTCACCTTTTTTTCTCCCTTTGGCATAACATTATGGCTTGCTCGGTAATAAAGATTGAAGTAGAGATTAGTGATTTGTAGTGGTCAAAATATTATTGATCACTACTTGAAAGTGTAGAGAAAAGTAGTGGCTAAGGTAGTGGTTAGATGTTTATATAGTGTTTTTCAAAATCTAATAAAAGTAACTTTTAAGAACCTCTACCTAGTTGTTGAATTGCAAATTACAAAATTCTTCTTTTTATTTACTAAAAATTTTTATTTATTATGCCCTTTTTAGTCATTTTACATAAAGCTGCTAACTATAACAGCTACATTTACGAAACGCATTTATTTTACGGCTGTGTTCAGCAACAGTATTTTGAGTAGCATTTAGTATTTTGACCATGTCAATATGCTAATCGATCAATTAAATTTTTAGTGTTCAATAACCTAATGTTTTAAATAGCATTTCAAGTGGCATTTAATGTTTTAAGCAGCGGTTTTCACTACTAAAAATCTGTTTATTCCGACGGATTTTTCAACCAAAAAAGTGCTTTTTTCGATCGGAAAATTCCTTTTCCGGTGGATATTCCGACCGAATTTGTCCGTCGGAATAACCGGGGTCAGAAAGGTATTTCGGCGGCATTTATCAGTCCGTCGAAACTGTTCCGACGGACAGGGAATTCCATCGGAGGCCTATTCCGATGGACCTTCGACGAAATTCTTTGCATCTGACAGAACGGTTCCGTCGGATGCTTCCTTTTTTTTAATGAAAAAAATTTTAAAAAAAGGAATTCCGTCGGAGTCCGTCGGAATTCCATCGGTAAATCCGTCGATGCATACTGTATCCGCCGGAATTTTTGTCTATTTTTGTAAAAAAAATTAGGCAACTTAAACAACCCAATTACAATTTGTACAAAACTTGCAAGTCCAACATTTACAACTAGCACACATAGTACATCAATCACAACAACGTAACCACCACACATGGTTACGTTCATTCAACTAGCACTGGTGTTTATTACACACAAAAGTATCAACATTCTAACTAATTCAGAAAGTAACCATCACACATGGTTACTTTTATTCAACAACACAACTACAAAGTGTTCAAAATTTCAAATGATTGTAGTACTCACAATCCCAAACCATTGTACCAAATACATATAACACAATATCAAATTCACCGAATGTTAAAAGTTCTAATAGTTGAAATAGTTGTAATTAGAGTACGGATCATACCCGTGGTCATCACCATCACCATCACCATTATCATCATATCATCATCATCATCATCTTGGTATTGGGGTTGAGGAGGAGGAGGAGGAGCATTATTAAGTAGAGCGACGGTGCTGTCCAAGGCGCGAAGAGGGGGTGGGCGTGATCCAAAACCAGATGCTTGTTGAGATCTAATGAACTCACTTAGTGTATTTTGCACCCCACTAAGTTGTTCACTCAACATCATAACTTTCTCTTCTAAATGATGATTCCTCTCTTTTGTTTGGCAGTTCATCTCCGCCATTGAACTTAACTCACTGTTCAATTGGGTGACCATCTCTCACGCATCTGGCTTTTAACTGCCCCTGGATGTTGCTGTGGAATTGAACAAGTGCTTAAGTTTTACTCCTTCTGAACCTAGTCCATACACGCGCTCCTTTTTATTTAAGTTGCCTTGCACCCACAACTCTGTCTCAGAGGAAATTTCAGATGGATCGGAGTTAGGATCTGTGGAAGATTGGAAATTCCTAATTTGTTCCCATTTCTATTGATGCTCCGTTTACAAAATAAGATTAAAAATATTATGCGTTGCAGATCTGGCATCAAAATCACGCGAGTCAAAACATTTTACACACGTAAAAAGTAGAGGTTACTTACATATATTTTCTCAGATTTGTTATCAACCCATGTATTATTCTACTCATGTTGATGAATGTCTTTAAATAGTTCTATTGCAATCGGCTCTCTTTGACACTTCTTAGCCTACACGATATGCAAATAAGTTGAAATGGGTGAGAGTTCTTCCCACATTGCAAAACAAATGGTTCAGTGTTATCAACATGTATAGGACTTGAAATCATGTGCTCACAGAAGTTTTGTGCGTTGCTACTTCCGACGTTGCCATATGAAGTAGGTTCTACTTCCCCATGAGATGCCGAGTACCAATAGCCTTTAACAAAACCGTTTTGGTACAAGTGTAATCTCACATCATCAGGTTCTTTATGAGCTTTGTTTTGACATTTGGCACAAGGACATCTATAATGTCCATTATTTATGAACTCCACTTGGCTATTTGTAAATTGATCAAACAATTCAACTCCATCTAAAAATTCTTGTCTATATCCTTTTCTACCCAGTAAAAATCTTTATACACCCACCTCTGATTGGATGGTCCATTCATATTATCCACTGTAGACCATTACAAATGTATACGTCAATTTGTTATTTATAATAATAACAGACATAATGATTATATTTTTCTTCATAATAGTTAAATCAATAATTTACATATTATTCTACTACTTCATCATGCACTATGTTCAATATGCAACGGACAAAAATAAGATATTATAACAATTAGGTCAGGATGTAAACCAGCTCGAATGTCTGAAATTGCAGTCCAAACTTGTGGCATTCACGTCGACAATAATGACATTCACAACAATAATAACGTAATTTTTTCCTTTCGCAATATATTTTCTCTTATGACCGATATCCTTCATATTAATCATCCACACAAATTCAAACTTCAAATATTTAGGTAATAATATGCTATTATTTAGCCTACATAACAATAAATAATATTTAAACATTTACGAAATAATACAAACTTATTATCCAACTTACAAATATTATCCGAAACACACTTTCATTTAATTTATTAAATTTTAGATCTAACATATCAAATAATCTACTAATTACAAATATTATCCAAATTTTGTATCTAATATATTACGAGTAGGTCTAACATACTAAATAAAAAGCATAGATATTATCCAAATTATACGTCACAACATCTCATATTCCGACATTTATTACATAGTAATATACTATTTTTCTAAATATTCACTACTAATTGTAGCCATCATAAAATCCACAAGTTATCCACATCAAACTTTCATTTTCAATAATAAATTCTATATACTTGCAAATTCAAAATTACGCATCATAAATTACAAAAAATAACTTTCAAGTCAATTTTTACGACACCCAATAACTACTCATAATACTTAATAATTATTTTCACATTCACTTCAACACAACCAAATTCAAAGTTCAAAATCAACAAATTACTCAATAAAATTTCTACAACCATCACAAATTATCACATAATTGTTAAATTCTAGTTCAAATTTCTCAAATCTATCAAAAAATATACTATAAACTAAATTAACATCACTTACTTGAAATTATAAGATGAAAAGGACCACAAATGACGTGGAAGGGGAGGATGACCAGCGGCGGGCTGAGAGGGGGAGCGATCAGAGACGGCGTAGGCGGCGGCGTTGCGGCGGTGGTTGGGCGCTCGGCTCTCTCTCTCTCTTCGAACTCTCAAACATCCGAAATAAAGAAAGAAAGTCGAGTTGGGTTTAAAATGTGCCCGACGGAATATTCCCTCGGACCCTGTGTTCTGATAGAATATTCCATCAGAATCATTTTTTTAAAAAAAATTGGAAAAAAATCGGCACAGTTCTGGTCAAATTTGACTAGGGTTCCGACGGAGATTCCGTCGGACACCTAGTCAGAATTCCGACGGATCACCCAGATTCTGTCGGAAATTCCGATGGATTACGCATCTGTCGGAGCATCCGCCGCCCCTATTTGTTTTTTTGGTCCATCCGTCGGCCTGTGCGACGGTCTCTTTTTCGGTCGGCATTTTTCGTCGGAATAATTGGAATTTTTAGTAGTGTTGAAAAACTAATAGTATTAGCTTTTGACATTCAGCAGTACCGTTTTATATTTTTTAGCCAAATATTCATTTGGAAATTTTATATTTGAAAATTATATGTATATCCTTTTATGTCAATTTATATTAATCAGCTGACCATATCTAAATTTACCAAACACATTTGTTTCATCCGCTAATCTAAATAGCTATCCGCTAACAGTTAAATTAGAAACGCTATCAACTACCTTAATATCTACTATCTGAACCGCTAGCTATTATCTAAATAGTTGATATTGCCGAACATGAAATAAATCACTAGTTGCACAGCTAACCACTAACCATTGAACATACTCATATGTCATCTTCTAGTTATATACTGCTGGCTGCTTTCATCCTCTTCTGAAATAATGGTTCCTCCTTTCCACTGGCACAGTACAAGCCATGTACTTCATTTTCATTTCCCGAAGGAGCTTGGAGTCTTTTTGCCCCATAGAAATTTAGCTCATTCCTATTTTCTCAAAAGGACTGTAAAGATACAGTATAGATTGTATGCATCATCCTAATCTAGTGTGAAATATTTGTGATGAAAAGCTAGCTTGTACATCTGCACAATCTAAATTGCACTCAACTATTGGAGGGGGGGGGGGGGGGAATCTGATGCTGACCCGAAAGCTCATGACCAGGGTAGTTTGTGATAATTTTGTGGGTCTAATTGTCCAAGATATTTTACAGTGAGTCGAATCATTTACTTTTTTCTTTTGATCTCATGTAAAAGCTCGGAGGAACAACGTTGCTCATGATCTAACATATTGGCAATCATTCTGTTTTGGTGGTATGATTTGGGATGATGATATTTCAAAAAGCATTATTTCTCAAGTATCTGAAAATATGTACTCTTATATTCATTTCCACCTAAAATAAATCCCTCTCCAACTTTGATTGAGGGAAAAAAACTCTGTTAACAAGATAATGCATTAATTTGCTAATTTTTCTTGCAAGATAAAAAACATTAAAATTATGCATCATTAAGCGGTCCAGCCAATAAAAAATTAAAAGAAACATCATTTTTTTTAATTGAAATGAGGAATACAATCTTACGGCATAAACAATCTCCACTCAATTAAAAATAGCATTTTTTAAACTTTTGTTTTCTTCATGATTCATAACTTTCATTGTCATTTAAGTGCAAATTAGACCAAAATTCATCTTAAATATGATTTGAGAAAGATTAATGAATCAATAATATAAAGAACAAGTAAGATATAACTTGTAAGTACCGCTAGAGGTGAAACACGGGTCGGGTTGGGTCAACCAGCCCAGGTAAAGAGTGGGTTGATGGGGTTGGAACTCGTTATTTATTTTTCAAACCTAAAACCCACCCGCGTTGCAAAACAAAACGGGGCAGGTCGGTCTGTCCCGTAACCCGTAGACTGTGGGCCTGGATGATAACGGGCAGGAGAGGTGGGCCTATGTTATATAAATTAGAGCCCAGGGCTATGGTTAGAGAATAATTTAGAGAAAGTGCAAGAAAGAGGCCCAGCAAGGTGTTTCTGGCTGCATTTTAATTGGGTTTGTGGTATAGATTTTGGTTCGTAATGTGAAGCACGATATACATGTCATATCTCTCCCATATGATAATCAAATCGTATTTCATAATCAATCTTCTACCATCTTGTTGGAGGAGCACTACTACTTTGATTCCATTATTCTTATGGTGTAAAACACTAGTTAAGATGCATGCCTTACAACTAGTTAAGATTTTGGTTCAATTCATGCCTTACAACTAGTTAAGATTGCTATAAAATTGAAGCAGATGCATGATCCATCCATTAATTCTGAGCATGGAGAACTTTGGCGATGACATGATCCAGATTGCAGTAAGAAGATCCATTAGGAGGAGCAGCTGCCTCTTGAGCCAACCTCTTCCACTCCGCGGCCTTTCTCCTCATCTCTTTCCCTTTCTCTCCTTCCATCAACTCTCTCACCTGCATTTCAACCACACTCCTCTCTACATTTGCATCGATCTCCATCCCGATCCCCCATTTTTTGCAACTGAACCAGCAATTGGTTTGTTGCTCGGCAAAGAAAGGCCAGCAAATCATAGGTATCCCATTGTAGATACTCTCCAATGTCGAATTCCATCCACTGTGCGTCAAAAACCCCCCTATAGCCGGATGAGCCAACACTTTCTCTTGATTACACCAACTTGCAATAAGTCCCCTGTTCTTGGTCTTCTCCAAGAACTCTGGAGAGAGAACCGCGGAATCCCCAGTTACCAAATCAGGTCGAGTGATCCATAAAAAAGGATGGTTGCTATTGGCAAGTCCCCAAGCGAATTCCACGTATTGATCATTGGTCATGACGGTAATGCTTCCAAAATTAACGTACACAACTGAATCGGGTGCAAATGAGTCAAGCCAGTTGATGCAACGTGGGTCCTCCTTCCAAAGGCTCGACCCAATGGAGTTGGTGTCCTTGTTCGTAGCCTCAATAGGTTCGAGGAGGAATTGCAAAGGTCCAATGGCATAGAGGGGAGGGAAATCAGAGGAGACGGCTCGAAAGATGTCGACGTCCAAGGCATCAAAAGTATTGAAAAGGAGAGCTGAGGCTCTTTTTGAGTTATGAATTAATCTTCGGAGATAATGGAGCATGAAATCATCAGGACTAGTGGTCCTGATAAAAGTCGGAAGATATCTCAAGCTCATGCCTTCCAAGGCCGGAACCCAATCTAGTACCCTGTCTAGATCACCGTTTGTCAAAAAGTTTTCATCTGCATACATCAACCCATGCATGCACCCATATTGCATCAGTTTCAAACTTGAATGAATACAATGTCAACCTCGTCATGAAATAGCTACAATGAGAAAGCACAAGATGAACATGTATGTAAAAATGATGATAGGCCATTGCTTTGCATATATGTTATATGGCACCAATCCGGCCGGCGTCCAAAATTATCACCGTTTGGGTTGGACTTTGTAGATACAATGTCACAAAGATAAAAGCTAGTAGTTTACTGTGTAGAATATATATATATATATATATATATATATATATTTATATGGGCCTACTCAGGTAGGATGAGCTTCTCCGCGAGATGAGTAGGATGAGATTATGGAAGTATTATCTATCTCTCGCCTAGAACTGATCACCAAACGTAACATTGCTGATCACCGAAGTTGAAAGTATTGATCACCAATCAAGACATTAAGTAACAACAAATATTATGATTTTTAATGAAAGCAAAGCTCAAATGCATTAAAAATAAAACTCTGTTAACCATAATTGAGGATATGATTCAGGATCAACAAACGCATTTATAGAGGCCACCATAAGCAGATTAATTAATCCCCAAACATGGTTATGATGTTCACTAAAACTTAATATATTGATCACTAACTGATGTTACAAACAAAAGCATAGTTCTGATAATCACCAAACACATGATGATTGTTAATGAAAACAAAGCTGAAAATGTAACAAGTAATGCTTCCTAACTAGAATTGCATATATAGTTTATGTTCCACAAACACATTCGTTGTGGTCAACATAGACACATAGATCAATTAATCACCAAACACAATTCTAACGATCATTAAAGATGAATATATTGATCACTAACTAATATCATTTAAAAAAAAAACTCATGCTATCTACTGAGTGTACAATTCTTTATCAACAAATATATTTGTAACAACCAATAATCTTAATTTCACAATCACTATATAGATTAAAAATTCTACTCACATATATGCCAACGATAAACATGATTACCAAACATATATAATTTTCATGATCGCTAAGAAAAATCTATTTGATCATTAAGTGATATCATATATAAAAACATATATTATAAACATGACATTTGATTATAATATTATATATATATATATAATAATATATATATTATTATATATAGTATATATATATATATATATGTGTGGGTGGGGTGTGTGTGTGTGTGTGTGGGTATGATATATATATACACCACACACACACGACATTATATATTAATATATATATATATAGTATATATATATATATGTAATATATATATATATATACACACACACACACACACACACAATACATATACACACACACACATATATATATATATATATATATACTACATACATGTATATATACACATATATACATATATACAAGATATATATATATTATATATATAATTTATATATTATATATATATATATATTATATATGTTGGTTTTGTGGCCCAAAATCTCGAGTATCGGCACGGTGGGACTGTGCTACACAGGACACGGGCGTGTCAAGACGAAGAACGTCCAGTCGAAGAGGACAGAAAAACGGCACGGGGGTGCCGTGCCATGTGGCACGGTCGTGCCCTGTGTGTTTACGCCGCCTCTCTCGGAAGGCGGTTAGAGTTCTGTTCAAGGGGGGAATTCTACCTGGCGGTTAGGGTTGCAAGCTAGGGGGGAAAACCCTACTTTTGAGACCCTATATAAAGAGGGTCAAGCCTAGGATCTAAATAACTCCAGTACTCATAAACACATTGAGAGGTAAAAGTAGTTTGGGAGAGATTACAATAGAGAGAAATTGTAAGTCTGCTCTTAGATCGAATCACTGAGGTGATTGTGATCGTGGTGTACTTTCCTGCTCATAGTGGATTGTTTTGGTGCTGTCGCCGTCCGTGGTTTTTCCCACATTGGGTTTTCCACGTTAAATTCCTGTGTTCTTATTCTCTTCCTATTATTCTGTTGTTTTGTTGATTGAATTTCTGATTTTCTATTGCATCCTATCGCTTCCGCTATACTGTTACTCTAATATTAATCCTAATAAGTGGTATCAGAGCTTTGGTTATAGGATGTCTTCTATCATGAGGGTAGATATTCAGAAGTTCGATGGAGAGATTAGTTTTAATCTCTGGAAGGTGCAGATGAGAGCGGTTCTCATCCAGCACGGGTTGTGGAAGGTCCTGAAGGGACCTCATGTCAAACCCGAAAAGACAACAGATGAGCAATGGGCTGAAGAACAGAAGAAGCGGCGTGGGTCGCTGACGGAGGACGAATGGGAGGAACTGGAGCTGAAAGCGGTTTCAGCCATACAGTTGTGCTTGGCACCACATGTCCTGCGAGAGGTGCTTGATAAGACAACTGCGGTGGATCTTTGGGCTCGGCTGGAGGAACTCTACATGACGAAGAGTCTCGCCAACAAGATCCGTTTGAAGAAAAGGTTGTATACCTTTCGTATGGCTGAAGGTACCCCTGTCCAAAAGCATTTGAATGAGTTTAACTCTATTCTTGTTGACTTGGAGAGTCTAGATGTGAAAATTGAGGATGAAGATAAGGCTATTTTGCTTGTTGTATCGTTACCCCCTTCTTATAAACACTTTAAGGAGATTATGCTATATAGTAATTCTAATACTATATCGTTTGAAGATGTTAAGTCAAACCTATTGTCTAAGGAGAAGTTTGATCTTGACATTCATGCTAATTCTGCTGAGGGATTAGCAGTAACGGGTACAACAACTGAAAAGGGGAACGGTAATAGGAGTAAGAACCGTTCTAAGTCTAAAAATCCTCATGCTGGTAAGACCTGCAATTACTGTGGTAAATTGGGTCATATTATTGCTAACTGCTAGAAACTACAAAAGAAGAAGGAGAAAGAGGAAGATAATTCTCAGGAGCCTGCTGAAACTTCGTTTGCTGAATCTGATTCTGATGGTGACGTTCTGTTTGCTACCTCTACTATAGGGGGGAGCGATTCTGATTGGATTCTTGATTCTGGGTGTACCTATCATATGTGTCCTCACAAGGATTGGTTTTCAACATATGATCCAGTTGACTCAACTGTTGTTCACATGGGCAATAATACCCAATGTAATGTAACTGGAATCGGTACTGTTAAAATCAAGACCCATGATGGTGTTGTCAGGACCTTATCGAATGTTCGTCACGTTCCTGACTTGAAGCGTAACCTCATCTCGTTGGGCACCCTTGAATCCAAAGGGTGCAAATATTCAGTTGAAGGTGGAGTTCTGAAGGTCTCAAAGGGCAGTAGGATTCTGCTGAAGAGTTTGAGGCAAGGAGGCCTCTATATCTTGCAGGCATCTACTGTCACAGGTTATATGAAGGAAAGTTCATATAAGTCATCTCCCAGAGCTAAGTTTAAGCATTGTTTGGACTTAGTTGGTATTCGCAATATTTGAGCGCCCTTCGGGGCATTGTCCCATAGGGGGCATCGCCCTTTGGGGTGAGACGACGGCGATGGAAAGTTGAAGATTGGACATTTTGGTCCAAGGTGGAGATTGTTGGGTTTTGTGGCCCAATCTCGAGTATCGGCACGGTGGGACCGTGCTACACAGGACACGGGCGTGTCAAGACGAAGAACGTCCAGTCGAAAAGGACAGAAAAACGGCACGGGGGTGCCGTGCTATGTGGCACGGTCGTGCCCTGTGTGTTTACGCCGCCTCTCTCGGAAGGCGGTTAGAGTTCTGTTCAAGGGGGAATTCTACCTGGCGGCTAGGGTTGCAAGCTAGGGGGAAAAACCCTACTTTTGAGACCCTATATAAAGAGGGTCAAGCCTAGGATCTAAATAACTCCAGTACTCATAAACACATTGAGAGGTAAAAGTAGTTTGGGAGAGATTACAA